>QJSC01015144.1:371051-587959 GCA_003697955.1 Calidris pygmaea | reverse complement strand
ATGGAGCACCTCTCCTATGAAGGCAGGCTGAGCGAGCTGGGGTTGTTCAGCCTGGAGAAGAGAAGGCTCCAGGGAGAGACCTTATAGCGGCCTTTCAATATCTGAAGGGAGCCTACAGGAGAGCCGGAGAGGGACTCTTTGTCAGGGAGTGTGGTGACAAGACAAGGGGTAACGGTTTTAAATTGGAAGAGGGGACATTTAGATTAGATACTAGAAAGAAATTCTTTACAGTGAGGGTGGTGAGGCAGTGGAACAGGTTGCCCAGGGAAGTTGTGGATTCCCCATCCCTGGAAGTGTTTAAGGCCAGGCTGGATGGGGCTTTGAGCAACCTGCTCTAGTTGGAGGTGTCCCTGCTGTGGAGGTGTGCTCTCCCTGGTTTGCCCCTGCTCCTCCCTCCCGGCTCCTGCCCGACCTTGGCCACCACGGCCATCACAACAGCAGCTGTGATAACTTGCACCCTGTCTCTGGGGCATGGCTGGCAGCATAGTCAAAATACTGTCCGGAGTGGGGACCTAGAAATTTTGTTGCCATGAAAATATGACTATAGGTCAATTATCTTACTGTATAAATAGTGGACAGCCCAAGAGCCCTTTGAGCTCTCCTGTGTGGCAGCGGGCTACATGCCAGGATCTCCCCTTTTGTGAGGACGCTCGCTTAAGGTTCTACTCCTCGAGGTTGAGAGATTCCTTGCCACAACAGATTCTTGGTAAGTGACTCATAGCATGCTAAACTTTGAAATCTTAGCTAAGTAATGTAAAGGATTGATTGTGCATATATGATCCTTTAGACATAAACCGTTGACCAAGTCTGGGACTAGGATTGGATCCAGCCACACCTAGACTCCTCTCTGAGAAGGAGTTTAGAAAGCAAGGGGGTCCTTTCTGAACCTTGTGACTCAATGGGAGGGTCTCCCTGACAGCTTGTCTGACCCTGTCCTCTATGCAGTAAATAATAGAGTGTACCCTGACATCGAATCTTGTAAAACACTATTGCATTTACTACTGTTTTTATCGCACTTACTACTGGTTTTGTTAAATCACTGTTTAACCTTAACAAATATTTCACTGCTTCACTCTGACTAGTGAAGTTAATCACTCTGTCCGCGACACCTGTCCATGGCAGGGGGGGTGGAACTCGATGATCTCTTAGGTCCCTTCCAACTCTAACCATTCTATGATTCCATGATTTTATGATTATAGACACTTTATTACTGGTGTAAAGGAAACACCATCCAGAGATGAAGTTGTAATCCAAATGAAATTACTAGCTCATTGTGACATAACCACAGAGACTTAAACCTGCTTCTCTGAAATTTATTTAATCTGTAAAAAATTTTATATTTCCATAAAGGACACAATACATGCATTGCAAGGATTTTTTAACCGTTTTCTTTAAAATTGGCTTGTATTAAGAGGTGTGCAGCTTTATTGTTTGACATAGAATGTATCACTATCACCTACTTTCAATGACTTTTAAAAAGGAACAATGAACATAAACAGGACAGAAATAGCAGTGAGTGAAGCTTAACCATCTTATTTATCATTAAGCAGCTTAAACAAGACTGCAAGGAGTATTGTGTGACTATGGCTCAATTTTAAGGGGAAACTTTTGTCTGAATATGGAAGCATATATAAAGCATTTTTATTCCAAGCATATTCAGAGCTATATTTATTTATATTTTGAGTAGTCCATCCTACGCCCTAAGTTTAACAGATGTTGGCTCTGCTAATTCAGGATTTAGGCAGATTCCACTGTGTAAGTATTTAGCACCAGTGACTGAATTTATTATTCCATTATCATCTGTGAAGGAACAATGAATGATAGTGTCATAATTTATGAGATATATAAAAGTTGGCACTGAAAAATGAATTGATAAATGCTGCTTACCTCCCATAGTACTACAGATTTTTTTTTCCAGATATTTCACAGTATCTATGCTGCGTCTGACAGCTTCATGAGGAACAAATTTTTGTAGTGCTTCTGCTGTGCCTATCCAGAACAACACCCCTGACTTTTTAGTGCCAAAAATTCCAAGGGCTTTCCCAAAGGCAGAGTGTTTCAGATGTGACCACAAATATTTTTATAGATCCTCTCTGTAATATTTTTTTTATTTTTCATAAACCAGCTTAGACCAAGCCGTGAGTTGAAAAAATTAGCAAAAGAGTGTTTTGGTTTCCTTTGCTTGGGAAGATTTCCATAAATGGTAAAATAACATCTGATTACTCAGAGAGCAATTATTTCTCTGATATCAGTGGGGGGGTCCTTCCAGCTCCTTATCCTTAACTGTTATTCTTCTGTGTTGGTCTTTGAAGGTGTCCACTCAAAATATTAAAAAAAAATATGCTTCAAAAGTAAAGTGTGTGGACAAGGTTTTTGGAAATGTAGGCATTCAAAAGTTGTTTTAAAGCACAACTCCTGGTTTAGATCAGGATCAGTGCCAAAGTATCTTTTGATATAAGTGAGCTTTAATGAGATTTCTTCATTATTTTTCATGGTCATAGGTTAACAATGATTCTAAATGATCTCACATCTGTTCTCTTGGGATTACTTATAAGATCATGATTCAGATGAACCCTGACAATTAACACCCGAATCTTGTAGAAATGTAGACAGATGTTTCTTCTCTGACTGTGCTGAGAAATTACCATATTTAGTTTTAGTTAACGTTATACAGTTGACTGGTGGCCACTAAATAGAATGAAAAAGGGGTAGAAATTTAAGGACTGCGCACTTAAAACACTCTCTAACTAATTATTTTTCTGGATTCCAGACAATTTGCAAGTTTTTCTTAATTAGGTATAGTCAAATTTATTGAGATATTTCCAGCTTGCTTGTAATACTTGCCTTTCATTAACTTGTTTTCCTATTACAATGGAGTAGTTTAGGTCATGATATATCTCTGAAAAACCTTTGAAATTTGCATATATGCACCACAGGTATTGTACAGAAATGTACTCCAACTAGAAAAATAAAAAAAAAAGAATAAGATTTTTTTCTTAATAAACAAGATTGTTCTATAACTAGGGTTTTTAAACTGTCCCTTCCAAACAAACTGAAAACAACTGCCCTTTAATTTATGATGCAAGTCAGAAACATTAGCTTTCAACAACAATAGGATACACTGATTTCTGCATCAGCAAAAAGATTAGAATTTGCCTAGATCAGAATTGTCATCCCATATGATATATCAAGAGTGGAAGGACAAAAAAAAACCAAACCTTTATCTCAGAGCTAGTACATGGGAAAACAACTGCAAATTGTGCTGAGAGGATGAGTGAAGATGAAAAAACAAATCATGTTCCTCAGAGATGCATTTTTTAATTAACCATTGATGATACTAGTGGCTATGAGGCAAAAGTAGCAGGTATTGTTACTTCAGAAGATTTAAATGTCACATAAAAATTTTACAACACTAAGAATGGTCATAATGGAATGGTAAAACAGAGCAAAAAAAAAAAGTACAAGGTCAAGTATGTAAAGGATAATAAGAAGAAATTTTGCTATAAAATAAGAAAACTTCAGTAGTATTCAAAAAGGAAACAGAAAACCCTAAATATGTTGTGTAACTGTAAGATATCAATATGAAAAAATAATAGTAGGATGCAACACCAGAATATTTTAAATGTCAAATTAACATGAGAAAGAAACAGGGGAAGAAGAATTAAAGTAAACAACACTGTCAGTAGAAGTACAAATTGCTATAAACTGATCACGAGCATAGTTGAGAAAGAAACTGATATTTTCCAGCTGTCAGAATAGTAACATTGTGGAAAGTGAATGAGGGTCAGCTAAATAGTTTTGAGATGAAATCTGATCCATTTCTGAAAAGGCTCTGCCTATAATAGTTTATGACAATTCTCCATGTCCTTTCTTGTCATATTCCTACAACCCCAAAGTGCATTCTTTTGATCAGTCTGAAATGTTTTAGATATTACATCATATATGTTAAAGTTATAAATACAATGAAATAAAATATTTTCAAAGTTTTATAGAAATGCAGTGATTTTTAATTAGCCATGTTTCATGAGTTTATAATTTCTCAGAAATAAAAGTGGGAGAATTCTGAGTATCTTTGTGAGAGAATTCCTCTCACATAATTTTAAATATTAGAATTTAAATATTTAATATATTAATATTTTAAATATTAGAATTTTCTCACAAAACCCAACAGACAGATCAAAGTTCTCCAGAACCTGAATCTTTCCACTTATCTATCTCAAACAACAGTTTTGGAATGGGAAAAAACCAAACCTTCTTGAAGCATCCCTCTGTGTGCATATAGGCTCTACAAGAATGGCAGTGAACCCTGTGAAGAGATTTATGCTTGTGTAAATAAAAACTATTTTTACAATATAATTTTTGTACCAGATATCAAAATCTTTGGTATTATTTCAGTAAGCATTTAGCACAAACTTGATACTTTTGTAGCAATTCAAGTCCTTAAAAGGTGACATGTGATACCATCTAAGATGCCCTAAATTTTCTGAGAATTTTTAAGAGACTAGCAGCTAAAAGACAAGACCCATGGGAGACTTCCTTCTGGAATAGAAATTTAAGGCCAGATTATAGTGTGTAATCTGGAAAACAGTACCAGACACCTAACTATGGGCTAATGAATCCTAATTGATGGATACTAAGGGAAAAATTCAGCTAATCATGCTCAAGTATCTGTTAGAGGGTGAGCTAAATAGATCTCCACTTATTCAAATGGATCTAGCTTACCTGTGTACACCCAAAATGTAGGTATTTTTACCTGTGAGACCGACACTAACTTTCAATTGATGGGTGAAATGAAAGTCCAATGGAAAATTTGAGATCAAATCCTGTCAGACCTTTTTTCTGCTAACTACTATGCAGTTTCCAATTATTTTTCTCCCCTTGCAGGTAAAACACAGGACTGTTCTGAACAGAACAGGGTCGGTCTCACTGCACTCATGCAGACTCACTGTCATTTATGATACTTTATTGTATCCACCTAATGTTTAGTTACATCTCCAAAAGGGCCTGGATTTGGTGGGTGTCCTGGGTCACAGTCTCTGTCCCTGCATAAGTGCTTTACTACAGCATCTCAAATAATTTTAGGGGTCTCTATGTTGGCAACTGGACAGATCTCAATTCAACCTAAGAAGACAGGAAAATTCCAGTGTTTAAAGCAAGAAGTGATTAACCAGATAATATTGAATAGGAAAGAAGTGGAATATTTTCTCACTTGTCTATAAAACTGAATAGACCCATTTCTAATCTGTTCTGCTGGGGATCATTATTTATTAACAAGATAGTAAATCTACACTGAAACCGATCTTGTTGATGAGTTTTCTCTGTTGTACATCCCATATACCATCTATATATTTTTAGCGGTTCAGTAGCATTGTATGCTAGAAGAGTGATGCCCAGTCTTGTATCTTCCTCTTTTTCACTACTTAAAGTGAAAACATACAACATCTTTTTTGATTTTTAGTGAGTATCACATTAAATTTTATTCCAGATACTTCTAATTTCCAGGATTTTTCTTCTTATTAATTAATAGAAAGTGTTAACAGTTGACTGCCTGCATAAACCTCACAGCTATTCCTGGTATATTATATTAAGCCCACTTCTACATAAAGCAGCTGTCTTGAGTAGAATACTTTTTGAAGTCCTATAATTTGTTTGACTACACTTCATACATAGTCATATATTTAGTGATAATTGTTTTGAATTTTTCTGAACACTTTAAACACAAAAAATAAACTTGAAAAGAAATAAAGTTTCAATATAATTGCATGTGCACATTATGCATGTGAATTCCACTTAATATATTCTCGTCTCAGGGATTTTTTATTGAATATTAAACTAATTATATTTGGAATTTGTCAATGACATGCACATCAAAGGACTTTCTGACTGCTATAAAAGACATATTAAATCATAAGATTTGGCTAAATCCACAAAATTATATAGGTGTCATAATACAACATAATTGTTTTGTGGAACCATCTAGTGATTAAAAGATGAACAACTTTGCTAGCATCGAAATTTTGAATATGTTGTCATCATCATTGTAATTACTAACCCAGTACTAGTAATAAATTGCCGTCTATTAGGCAATAATGATAAAAACGTTACAACAACAACTTATCTGCTCAGTCTGAAATATTTGAAATGTTGGGTTTTTTAAAATTTTTGTAAGCAGCTTTCTGTTAGATTGGTTTTGGTTATACAGACAGTATTGCCACCACTTTCAAAATTGTATTCTTCATCTAGAAATTTTTTAGGAGTTGAAGTACAAGTGGAAATGTACTGGGATTCTACTGAAATAATCAGAATTTTATCTGTTGTAATACTTTTAAAACCAAAATATATTATATAGAAAGAGGTATGCTTACTGAATTTTAGGAATTGTAAAACTAATTACAAACTTTGTCATTATACAACAAAGCACTGAATTTATGCTTAAGCACATGTATTTGGTGAGATAATTTATATATCCTTCTGTAAGAGAAAACTTGAGTCACACTGTTGATTTTCAAGTAACTACTGAACACTTCTAAAAGACTTAAAAATTTATACCTAAGAGGAATATAAAGTGACCTAAAAACAATTAAAATGCTTGGGTAAAACCTACATTATTTAAGTAAAATAGAAATATAAATGTTTAGGTATTTACTTCTAAAATGGACTCAGTGTCATAAGGAGGCATTTGTTGTTATTATAATTATGGTGAAGCAATCAGAGACAGAAGAATGCAATCTATTAACGAGTACTGAGTTGAAATGAATAAAAAAGCCCTGAGAAAATGCAAAACTGAGGAAGAAATGCCCTTAGTCCTCCCAGAAAAGAAGATGGAACTCTTATGATAGCATAAAAATCATAAAATCATAGAATTTTGGGGTTAGAAGGGACCTTTAAAGGTCAGATACTCCAACCCTTCCTGCAATGAGCAGGGACATCTTCAACTAGCTCTGATTGCCCAGAGCCCCGCCCAACCTAACCTTGAATGTTTCCAGGGATGGGGTAACTATCACCTCTCTGGGCAACCTGTTCCAGTGTTTCACCACTCTCATTGTAAAAGATTTCTTCTTTATATCTAGCCTAGATCTACACCTCTAGTTTAAAAATATTACTCCCTGTCCTTTTACAACAGGCCCTGCTGAAATATTTCTCTCCATCTTTCCTATAAGCCCCCTTTAGGTACTGAAAGGCTGCAATAAGGGCTCTCTGGAGCCTTCCCTTCTCCAGGCGGAAAAACCCCGATTCCCTCAGCCTGTTCTGACAGGAGAGGTGTTCCATCCCCCTGCTCATTTTTGTGGCCCTCCTCTGGACTTGCTGCAAGAGGTCTATTTTTTTCATTTTTCTGAGGGCTCCAGAGCTGGATGCAGTACTCCAGGTTGGGTCTCACCAGAGCAGAGCAGAGGGGCTGAATAACTTCCCTCGACCTGCTGGGCTACGTGAAAAGAAGAAGGACCATGAGGTTGGTTAGGCATGACTTGTCCTTGGTGAAGCCATGCTGGCTGTCTCAAATTGCCTCCCTATCCTCCATGTGCCTTAGCATGGCTTCTAGGAAGATCCATTCCGTGATCTTCCCAGGCATAGAGTTGAGGCTTACAGGTTGGTAATTCCCAGGGTCCTCCTTTCTACCCTTTTTAAAAATAGGTGCAATGTTTCCCTTTTTCCAGTTGCCGGGGACTTCCTCTGCCATGACTTCATGATGGCCATGACTTTTCAAATATCATGGAGACTGGTTTGGCAACTGCATCAACCAGTTCCCTCAGGACTCTGGGATGAATCTTTCATATTTTTCTACGTTCACAATCCTCAGGTGGTCACAAACCTGATCTTCTCTTCCAGTGGGAGAGGTTCCATCCACTCAAGAAGTGTGGGGAGAGAGGTTGCCATTGAAGACTGAGGCAAAAAACAGTTCTTGACTACCTTGTCCATTGTTACCAGTTTGCCAGTCTTGCCTATCAGAGGGAATATGCTTTCTTTGACCTTGCTTTTTTTGGCTGACATACCTGTAGAAGCCCTTACTATTATTCATTGTGTCCCTTGCCAAGTTTAGTTCCAGCTGTGCTTTGGCCTTCCTGATCCCATCCCTACACAAACAAGTACCTGTCCCTGCTTCCACTGCCTGTGAATTTCCTTCTTGCCCTTTAGTTTGACCAGCAGGTCTCGGCTGGTCATGCTGGTCTCTTGCCTCTCTTGCCTGATTTCCTACACCTTGCTATCAAGAGCTCTTGCGCTCTATGGAAAACATCCTTAAAGGTCTAACAGCTCTGTTCTGCTCCCTAAGAGCAGTTTCCTAGGAGATCCTATTGACTGACTCCTTGAACAGCTGGAATTTTGCTTTCAGGGACCTGACTTTACTCCTCACATGACCTGTATCCCTCAGGACTGCAAACTCCACCAGTGCATGATCACTGCAGCTCAGGCCTGCCTCCAATCTTGATGTCACCAATTAGGTCACACATCCAAAATGCACATTATGAAATTGCAGGGCTAGTTATAGCTTTATTCTTTTTTCTGGTTCTTTAACCGTACTTTGACATAACTGCATAATTAAAATCTTCTAACCTTGATACCTAAACATATTTGTAATATCCTACTTTATTTCTAGTTTTATTTGGCTCTCAGATATCCAAGGATAAATATTTTTCCAGTGATACAACAACCAACTAATGGGTTTTTAATAACCAAAGATGAGGTTAGAAATTATTTATTTGCCAAATGTCCATTGTTTTTGGTTTAAATGGCGTGCAGTGATTACTCAGGCTACTCTATCAATATGTGGATTCTAACTACTGCATTCTCTCTGAAAACCTGATGTACAAATGACTGTACCATATTTTGGCATATGTATCAATATTCCTTTGAATTTTTAATGTTTAACAAGAATTTCATTCCATTTAGATATTTATCATGCAAAAATAAAATAAAATATAAAAAAAGTCATAAAACTGTTAACTGAATAAAAAAGGAGTTAAGTGCTAGGCAGGGAGGTCATTAGTATTCTTCAGAGCAGGAAATATTCCAGTGTATCACAAGACAGTAAAATAACATCATGGACCAAACAAAACAATAAAAAATGTCTTCATATAAGTACATGCACATGTACTACTCTATACGCATATAATAGCAACACTAATTTAAAATGACATTTAGTTTCACAACCACAAAACAGTTTCCGCTTTTGGTGGTGCTCGTCAGCTAGGTGGACTCTTGAAATATTCAAAACATGTATTATTTTTCTCCAAACACTGCTTTACTTAAGTGAAAGCATTGATTTTTGCCAAGAGATATACAGAAAGACAATCAATCAATGACAGCTTTGCAAGAAAGCTACTAGTAAAACTACCAATGGCTCTCACTTTTTATTTTTTGAGGTCGTGCATTTATTTTAAGTTTTTGGTTCCCTGGTGATTGAGGCACAGCCACAATTAGAATCAGTCTTTGCTGATTTTCATTTTTGCATAAATGAAATAAAGGAAAAAGTTATTAATAAGAAAATAAAAAATATCATTTAAAAGGAATACTTTCCATGGGCTGGGCTACATCCAGTTTGTTGCCTTTAAATGTGTTTTCGTTTTATTTTTTTATGCATGTTTGTATTTCAAGCTTTGTCATCTGATACATCTAATTCCATCTTTCGAAAACCTTAATTGATTATGTTGCTTCTCTGAAGTAAATGATAACTTCTACTCTTCATGAGTTTCTTTTAAGGTGAAGTTATGGTGATTTTAACATAATTAAGCTACAGAAGTTATGTAAGTCTGAATTAAGAAATAACTATTAGAGTTCTGACTTTCTCCCAGGAGATATATTAGTTCAATACAATACAGCATTTTACAATACAAATATTTGGATTTGGAAATGGATCTTTCAGAGAATAACATTGTTATCCAACTGTAAAATATACTGTCATCCAAAACTACTGTTTTTTCTTAAAGGAAAACCACAAAGCCAAAAGTATAAACAAGATAAAAAAAAACCCTCTCCTGCTTTTAAGTTAGCTACAAAATTTAGGCACTTTAAAAAAAACAGACCTTTTAAAAGGTTTTCAAGAACCTTTCAAGAGAACACTTAGAGCTTTAAATAAAAACTAAAACAAATTACAATCATGAGACTTTGTCTGACACTATTCATGTTCCAACCTATAGATTGTTTATGATTTAAAAAAATACTTTTTTTTTTCAAGTCATTGAAGCAGAGAAAATTGCATAGGTCATGGAAAAGAAGTGAATGGAAGTAATTAAATAATAACTGTATATTTTGCAGCTGTTATTAACAGTTACAGACAGATTGTACTATGAGCTGGTAAAAAAGGTCTATCAGTAAACACATTCTAAAACACCAGATCGGAATCTTTCTCCAGAATTGGGTGAAGTGAATGTGAAATGTATATGACCACTCAATGGTAACACTGAAGACAGAAACCTCTGCTCTACTCCTGCTAAAACAATGTTAATATTTTTTTTTTCAGTGATGAATAGGTATGATTTCACAAGTGTATGATCCTGCAAAATAAATACATTTTCAAAAAAAAAATACCAACAAAACAAACCAAGTGATTCTCTTAAACCTTGTTTCTGGCAGGTGGAGGCTGTGTTACAAGTGCCTTCCTGCCCTAAGGTCTGCTTGCTGGGACCTCAGCATGGAGAGAAGCCCATCAGGTGACCAGGTAGGCTCCCAAAGGGCGGGTGGTGGGAGGGCATACCAAATGTGGCTCTGATGTGATAGTGCAAGTCTGTTACTCAGAAGCCATTACTGCATGGGATTGTACCTGCCCTGGAATCTCTCATCTAAAAGATATCAACCAAATATGGTGAAAATACAGAGCAATATCTACTGCTAAAGGCAGAAGGTTATAAAAGTATTCCCTCTGGGAACAATACAAAGAGGCAGACCAGTGTTTCAATTGTAAATTTATTAGATATATGTTTCCAGGGAAGAATTCCAAGTATCTCAGGCAAGAAAACAGATGTCTCTGTTGTGTCATGCAGTATATGCTACTTTCTATATCTCTATATATTTCTGTTATAGATATATCTATATCTATATCGGTCATACAAAACGAAGGTAAAATACTGAGCTAGTAGAGAAGGCCTAAATAACAAAGGAAACTCCCACTACAGTTCAGTAGCCAATATAGTAAGATATAATTTAGAAGCAGGATTATTCAACTGCCAGTAACAACATTCTATAAATCAGATTATTTTGAAATAATCAAAGAAAGAGAGAAACTATTCTCGTAGTCATAAAAGAATAAAAGTAATTATCCAAAGAGCTACTGTGGAACAGATTACCATTTAGAAATCTTTACTCTTGTCTAACATTCATTATCTTGGTTTTCTTCACAATTTTGGTGATTCTAGGCCGGAGGTAATGGTTTTCAACACTGTATATCATATGAGTGATCTGATTATACAATAAAGGTTTCAAAGCCTGCAGCAGAGGTATTTCATGTGTTCTTATCTGTATGAATATTGTTTCCCATTTAATTTCAGAAAATATGTAACAGTAATGCAGAAGAAATTTAAATTTGCTCACTAGTTTTTTAAATAAAATGTCCTATTCCTTCACAAATGAAGTACTGTAAACATAGAAGAGCTTGCTCAGAAAACAATTCTGGGACGTTTTGCCCTATCCACAAAAAAAACCCCTTAAACAAATATATAACTAGAAAAGAGTTACTACAATTAAGTCAGTAAATTGATACTTTAGTGATAAATTTATGTCAGGTATGTTCTTTTCTTGTCAATCAAGGTTTATGCTAAACGGTCAGTATATTTTTCAGAATTGTTCTAGCATATTTCAGCTTTAAACACCTCAAGAACTTGATCTTCCATTCCTTTCCTTAGGAAATAATTCCATATTCTTGTCAAGAGATGGGTTACCACTACCAAGTGACAATGCTTGCAAGTAGAACATGATGCTCTTTTTTAAGACCTGAAACAATCTCTACAGAAAGATAACTTTGGAAAAAAAATCCTCTTAAATTTAGTCTTTGATGGTCAGCCAAATAAAGAAGCCGAGAGCGGAAACTCAAGACATTTATCATGGCTGTCTTAAAGCTTGAGACCAATCATAGTGCAGTCATGCTTATTCACTCCAGTTTAGCTTTTAAATTTACTTTGCATTCAGCATCCAGCAAACTTGGACAATTTAGAGCTAAAGACCAGATGAATTATATTAATTTTCTTTACATTTACCTTATTTACCTAACATTCATATTTAACTTCTTTATAGGCTATGTGAAATGTCATATGCAGTACTCTATTTATGAAGAAGCTGTTTCATAGTCATGGAAAGAATTTGAACAAATATAAAAGCACAGGCTGTCTTTTATTTCTGTCACAAATTACATGACATATGAAGAAGGCCCTAGCCAGTAGTTTGTTTTCTTTTCAAATCACTGATATGGGAATGAAACCTGTTTGACTGCATGTGCCTGTAAGATTATTCATGAGTATCAGACTTTGTCAGGTGGGATCCCTGGACATTAAATAACAGACATTCTCATCTGAATAGCTAGCAGCGAAGGGCAATGTATTTATACATTTTATATATGTTCATTTACATGCATTGTAAATGGATGCTGTATCAGAATAAGCATCTTCATAAGATCTTTGTGAAAATTTTGTACTGGTTTCTGACTGTTCACATAGAATAATCAGAACTGACAGCTTTCTGGCAGCTATGTTGTTAGCTTTTTCTGTTGATAGTCAAAATCAACCTCCAGATCATTTCATCTTCAGCCTGTGGTCTTTAGAAATTAAAAAACTGACAGCTGTTTGGCACCTGAGGGATCTCCATCTACCTGAGAGATTCTAAGTCCTCCTTTATGATTAGTAGCATAAAAAAAAATTATTATATTTACTGATGAGACATTTCCAAATCCATAGGAACATTTCTCAATTTTTGTGGTGGTGCCATTTAACTACTGAGGGAGGACTGCCCCTCAGGAGGGAACCAGGAGTGACGGGTGGTCATGGGACCAGCCTCCCTTGAGCAGAACTCTGTTCTGCAGCACTCAGCGAGGGAGCAGGGCTGGAATGGGGATGGTGACTGGATAGTTGAGACCCAGTCTGGCCCCAGGGTCAGAACACCCTCAGGCCTGACACATAGGGCTGAAAGAGACTTGGAACAGTCATTCCTCATGACAAAGCTTCAGAAGCTTTTTTTTTTTATCACTGATGACTGCTGTCTGGCTAACCTGCCCTTTGAGACCTGCAGGAAATAATAAATCTTTTTCAGACAATCCACTCTAATGAGGTCTTGGGGTTTTTCTATTTTTTTTTTTTTTCTATTTTTTTTCAGTTTTTCCAGGGTTTAACTTGGATCTTCCTTGCTACTAGTTAAAACACCTACTTCTTGTCCTGATCATATTGTTACACAGAAAAAAGACTATTCTTTTTCCTGGTTGAAGCAGCCTGTCACATATTTGAAAATGGGTATCCCTTCAAACCTGTGTATTTCACTATTCTGCTTTATTGCATGGTTACTGGCCTTCTGTTATCTTTTTTTGACTTATTCCTGTTTATGGTACCAGAATCCAGCCTCCACCAAAAATCTAGACAGTGATGAGTAAGGTGGAAGAGTCCCTTGATACATCTTGCAAGGCTGAATTCCATTTATACATGTTAATATGGTGGTTATATTTTTTAATTTGGATTATATATTTTCTTCAGCATCTCTATATACATCTTGACATCCAGCATGCAATTCATTGCAGACTTGCTTTGTACCTGATCCTCTTGCATTCCAGCATTAAGAATGAAGATACACAACCAGACTGAGCTCTCATTGAGCTGATAAACCCTTCCCCACCTCCATAGAAGGTTGTGGTCATATATCAATAGAATAAAAATAATAAGAATAGAAATAATTCAAAGATGTAAAAATGTAAACTTGTATGAGAAGAAAACATGTTTAAATGTTCTATGAGGAAAATAAATAGCAATGGTTATTAAAAAGCATGATGAAAATTAACAAAATTACAAGTAAGATTCAGAAAAAAACAATATTTTTCTTTAGTTTGAACTGATGTAGAAATAATTGTCACAGTTTGGAAACAAATTCCTGCTTTCTTTGTTTGTTGTTTTACTTCAAGGAGTGAACCTATTTTCAAACATATTTGAATATTAGCTGATGAAATCTAATACAATTGAAATCTTATTTTCCCACTTGCAAACACCTCATGTTTCTTGTTAACCTTTTCTACTGTTAATTTTCTTTAATTTAAAATTATGGCAGTTTATCTGCATTGAAAACATTACATTCTATGTTATGTGGTCAGCAACACTATTTCTATTAAAATTCTATTCAATAAGGGGCTTTGTGTTCCAGACTTTCCCTATCAAAAAAAATTTTAAAAAATCATTATCTATAATAGTGTTAATTTAATAACTTTCCTAAACAATGTCAATGTTGTTCTTTATGTCTTTCCATATACATCGTTATAGGACACAGAAATACTTTTTATAATCTTTTGTGAATGAGTTCTTGTAACTGGATCTGCCAGTCACCAAGTAAGTGTTCAATAAACATGAAAAATAGTATTTAAACTTTTTAAAATTCCAAATTGAGTAACTTTTTTCGTTGATTGTGGGGAGTGAGGAATTGTGGAGATGTGCTGCTGAGCGAGATCTCAGCAGGTGTTCTTGCACTGATGGGAAGGAAGCCTTGGGAACAGTAAAACAATGTCTTTATATGGTATTATTTGTGTGGTATGAAATCTAGCGAGGGAAATAACAGATAATAATGTTTGGATAACATAGGCGCGTGAACACTTATTTGTAGCCAATTGCATTGCTCATAACGGCACATGGACAGGCCCCCACAACCTATCTGTGTAGAGAGCACAGCATGCAATCAAAAGAGAGAAACTATATATGCTGTAGAAAAGAAACATTAAACGTCTTCGCTTCACCACTTGGCGGAGTCCGTGCCCTTTGTTGTCGCAGTTGATGATTTAACAAAATTATTTAAATGGTAACTAACTAATTAAATAAAAACATTTTGTATTATGTGATTTTCTTCCCTATGTATGAGATATAATTTGAAGTTATTAATGATTCAAAGAAAAACTGTCCTATTAAAGCAGGTCAGATTTTTTTCTTGAAAACAAGAATTTAAAATCATTAAAGTCTTCCCCTCCCTCCCTTCTCCTTTTCATATAATTAATGAGAAATTAATAACTAGGATTAGAAAATAACAAGAAAAATTTCAGATTTTCCCAGAGATTAAAAGTGAGGAACCATTTATAATTGCTACAGACACACTGTATAGCACTCTACTACCATGAATGCAGAAATTAATTATAAACCACATTATAAATAATATTTTCTATTTCCTCTGGTGAACTGAAGATGATTTTCAAAGATTTTTGTATTTTTAATTGGAATTGTTTTGTTCTTATACTTGCAGGGTGTATATATATATATATATATAAAACTTACTTCTGTGATTATACTTAATTGTATAATAATTGTAACCCAGTGAAGGTTATTTAAATTTTTTATATGTGTATATGTATACTTTATGTATATGTAAGATAGATTTTAGCAATAAAGTGAATATATTTTCTTTATAAATTAATTGTAATTTAAAAAAAACCTAAGTAGTCCCAAAGGATACAGTCCAATTGACGGTAGGAAGCATCCTACAGTGTTAGTAAGACTGTTCAATATTTATCATAGAAAAAGAAGTTCCTCACTCTTTTAGGTACAAGAGAACTTTACAAGATTTCTAAAGTCAATTAACTGAAAAAAAGTATTACACCTGGAGAAGGATGGGGTACTGTTTGGAATTTTGTAACCTATAGGGAAGTTAACACCGAATCATAACTATGATTAACATTTTGAAAGCATTCATAACTCTCCTCTAGTATGTTCCTTCTTTCCCGAAAAAGGAAATATATGGAAATTTAAAATGGAGTGTTATTTCAGCATTCTGATCTTCCATTATGCAGGTGGTTATGTAGATAATTTGCCAATCATGTATACCAGAAGACTGTCATTATTTAACTTTGTCCGCACCAGACTCTGTGTTATGAGTTTCTTTGTGAGTTGACATTTGTGCATCAATGCATAACAGTACTGTTTTAATTCCAATCAAAATTAACCAGTTTGAAAATCAAAGCAAATTGGTACCTTTGTATTTGTCAAGCTAAATAGTTTGACAAAGCACAATTTTTCCTTCTCAATTACTTTTTTTTTTTTCCCTCTAAAAGACCATGTTCCGTCAGTCCCAAGAAAAGAGACTATTGCTTTGAGGGCTGGGAACTTACATGCAGCATTTCACAACATTCATTCTATGTCATATATTTATCTGTGTGCATTTCAATTAGTGTTCATATATGACCACTATAAATTTTTGTTTCATCAGAACTTTGTTTCTATTGCCAGCTATTACAGATTACATTAATTTCATGATTTCAGTAACAAAATCCACTGATTTGCTCCTTAAGTAATCCCCCATCTAGTGTAAATCTGGTATTATGGGATAGCATCCTGTGGTGTGTATTCCATATGGTGCAAAAAGCCGTCTCAAATTATTTTGCTTTTTGTGTTTTCAATTATTTTGGATTTTTGTTTGCTTGTTTTATTGGCCTGCAACTGCAAATTAGAGAAAAAAAATAAATTTCTTAGCTACTTTAAATATCCTATTTGTTAACAGCCAGAGAGTTTACCTTTATTTACAGCTGATGAACTTCCAGAACATTGCATGGAAAGAGAGATGGCCAACACCTATGCATGGGCAGGCAGATGCTGGAAACATTTTTGCTTCAAGCTAGACAAGAAAGATATTTTCCACTCCAGATGTACACTTACAGAAAAGGTGTAGTGCCCTGGTGTCAGCTGGGAAGGAACAGTTTCCATCAGGGTAGGCCAGCTGAGCCTGTTCCACATATTCCAGCCAGTCCCACAGCAGCTACAATCCTTCCAGGATGAAAAAGACATGGTAATGGAGCTCAGATATCTGTGAGATGACTAAGAAAGTTAGGAATAGTCACTAACAGCCTCAGCTACAGTAACATCAGCTACAGCAAGGTCATTGAATTTAAGATCATGAGATAAATTTGCAGAGCAAGCAGAATTACAGTCCCCAACCTCAGGATGAAATCTGTTTTTCCAGGGAACCAGTTGTTGCAATCCCATGGGAGGCTGCCTGCAGGGTGAAAGGACGTAGGAAACCTGCCTGATCTTCCTGGAAAGCCTCCTCAGAGCACAGAAAGGGACTATTCTGATATGTGGAAGTTGAGCACGAGTAGCAGAATGTGGGTGGAATAGGGAACTCTTGACTGAGCTTAGATGTGAAAAGGAAGTACATAGAAGGTGGAATTTGGGAGGTGCCACCTGAGAGGAACACAGAGACTTTTCTCAGGCGTGCAGGGGTGGCATTAGGTTTGGTATGGAATGTGACAGACTGCAAGAGTGGCACCACTAAATAGACCAGCAGAAAAGGAAGACCAAAGTAACTAGGCTAAAGCTCAGTAGAATAGAGAAAGCAGTGATAAGAGACACAGAAAATTACTTTTTTCATAGAACTACAGAAAATTCCAGGGAAGTCCTAGTCTAGAAGGGACCTATGGAAATCTTGTAATACAAATCTTTACTGTAAAGGGCCTTGAGTAACCTGATGTAACACTGAATCTAACTGTGTTTCATACAAGGTTGGCTAGATGACCTGCAGAGGTTCTTTCCAGCCTATATCTCCATTCTACTTTTACTCCCTAAATTATTTTCTTTTGTGTTTTGGATATTTTGTAAGTAAACAAAGCTTCCAGAGATTCTGTGTGTGCAGTTGGCTTCACGTGGATTGACTACTTCCTTGAGGTCTTTTCCAAATTCTTCTTTGTTAGAATCAGTGCTTCTCCATACATGTTTCTTCTTTTATTTCTGGCTGCAACATGTAACTCTGAGATATCTTTTCTTTTAACATTCAAATAAGAAATTATTTTCTTATTGCATTGTCTGAAGGGGTGGCATGAAAAGGTTGCTAGTAGAAATTTCTTTCCTGAGAAAATAGCACATCTCTTGGCTCACAATTACATATCAGGGTTTATCCTTGCCCTTTCTCAGACAGGTCTTTACCAACATTAATGTCAGGTCCTCAACACAGCAAGGTCAGATCTTTTTAAATGAAGAGTGGTGGGGAAGGCAGCAGTATTCCCTAAGATATTTGAATAGTCTTTCTTCAGTGCATGGTATTTTGAAAACAAAGGCAGTTTCTAAATTAATGCCAACGTTATTGAACCATTCTATGGTCTAAAAATCCCCATGAATTCCAATTTCTTCTCTTTCACAACCTTATACCATAGCTGTTAGTATGGGATCTGTACAGTGAAGTTCACTGCAATCACAGTAAGATAAGGTTTATCTTTATTTATCTTCATCATTCATGAATTGTATAGATTCATTTGACTGTAATCTGCTTGTGGGAAGGGAGTGCTGCTACATTAGTTGAAATATATGTCAACTCAGGCTAAGACTGAGATGTATCTCAGTGAATGGAGACAGGACCCTTACTTATACATCAAAGCCTACAAAGGCAAATGGATTTAGAAATGTTTTCTTTTATAATAACTTCACTTTTTAACTTGCAGATAATTACATATTTGTAATTCACTGTAAAAAAAACCCCAACCCCCTTTCATCAGCACAACCTTGGTTGTTGTGAGAAGGCATTCTGTCCTTTTTCTCTATACTATTTTTATTCCTATTCTAACATCTCACAAACTGGGGAGGGGGATCCTATACCAAAATAAACAAAACCACTCTTTGTGGTCGATTTGTTCTAAGGAGTCCCATTTGTAATAATTTCTCATTGGAGATCCTCACCTGGAAGGCCACGTCTAGATGTACAAGTTAAAGGACAGGTTGAACTGAATTCATTGAACTGAATCTCTTTTGATTGTGTTGGAAAGGAGTCAGACTTCTGAGAGAAGGTCTTTGAGAGATGAATTGGATCCTTTCTGGAAAAGTACCAGACTGTCAGGTAAAGAAAGACAACACTGAGTTCCATCTAAACCTGGAATTGTCGCTCAGTTTTCACAATACGTATGTGAAACCTATGAGAAGCTTACTGTTCCACAAGATGGGAGAATGTGTTTTGCCCTGAGCTATCCATATCTTGTTCATTTTTTTCATATACTAATGAGCATAATGGGAAGAGTAACCCATTATATTTAATGTTAACTTATTGGCCACTTAAAAATAAAACAGTTCTGTGCTGCTGAGAACAATATAACATACCACTTAGAGTGCACAAGTCCTGCAATTAAAATGCTAATTAACGCTTTTATTTATAAAGAACAAAGTTATTTGATTATAATCCCATTTTCCCTGCTCCCTTCAGCAACAGGGATTGATCAGTCACAGTAAAAACAACCCATCCCAGTTGCCTGAGGAATGATTTTATTTTGCTCTCTCCGTACAGATCTGATATATACCACAAGGAAGACATTAGCCAAATTAGGCAGAAATAACTCAGAACAAGTTTCTTTCTTTCTTTGTTTCGTCTCCTTAGAGAAACTGCAGTTGAATTTGGCTTTTGCTTGCTGCAGCCTGTGGGGAGCTTAATTGGAGTCAGACCATTTGGTTAGTTACTGAAATCAGAGTATATCTTTCCAGACCAAGAGTAAGTAAATAGTAATTCATAATGTTCAGTTACATAGCAATTAAATATAACGTAGAATCATAGAATGGTTTGGGTTGTAAAGGACCTTAAAGACCATCGTGTTCCAATCCCCCTACCATGGGCAGGGATACCACCCACCAGGCATATATGTTTCTTCATCTGTCTAGAGAGTTAAAAAGGAGAAAATGCAAGAAAGAAGTTAAATACCTATGCATGTGCATACATACATGTATACACACATTATATAAACGTTACACACACCCCCATATATGTGGTTGTATAAAGGTGCCAGTGTAAGGTCTCAGGTACCTATAAGCTGTAGAACTATTTTTACATCAATTTATAGCAAGTTAGCAAGATATGGGATGGAATTCCTAACAGATTTTTTCCATTCCTGTTTCAAAATGCAGTAAGAGAAAATAAAAAATATATTTTTTAATGTATATGCATATGTGTTTTAGCCACAGCGGAGTGTATCTTTCATACAGAAACTCAAAAACATCTGATAAGATTGCTTTTGAGGAGTTTCTAACAATCCAATTTCAGCACTGCCAAAGCTTAAATTTGTGCCACTACAATTTAGAATACTTATGCATAATAACTGTGATATTTTAATTTTATATTGTTAAATATTCTTCTTCATTGTTCAACCTATGGCCACCACTATCTGTGGAATGGAAATATACGGATGTAGAAGATGTAATATATATTTATAACTATTTTTGTTTTAAAAAGTCATTCAGGAATATAATATGTGTAATTTTCTTAGAAAGGTCCATGAGTATTTGGCTTATATAATGCCACACTGAAATGGTTATGCCTCTCTTATTTACAAAGCTGTCTGTTCTAATAGCCTTTCATCCATGCCTCTCCTCATTCCCTTTGTAAATAATAGCTTTTGCTTTCAATGAAAATAGGAAATAAATTCCATTCTACTATAATTAATTAAGATTAATTCATAAAGCTGTCTAAAAGTGCAGATGTATCTGGCTCTGTAAGATTCAGCTCTGTTTGAAATCATCTGCACAACTTCACTGATTTCAGTGCTGTGGGAGTATGCTTTTTACTGTGATTTGTGAATACCAAAGATAACTAATTTTAGTTGATGTTATTTTTTACCGTTTAATACCTTTAGTTTTTCCTGAATTTTCCTCAGTAGATGATCCTTAGGTAGAGTTCGGGGGGCCACAACTAAATAAAATAATTCGAAAAGTAATTCTCAGAAACTTCAGCAAGATCTCTAGTGAGATGATCTTCACCTCCTGACTGAAATGTTGAGAAAGCATAGTGCTGAACAATTACAACCAAGCAGCTAAAAGAATTTCCTTTAGAATAGTATACACGTATATGTATACCAAATAGGATGAACCTGAAGATGCAGAGGGAACTGGCTGCTATCATTGAAAGGTTTTTTTTTTTTTGTCTTTGGAATGTCACAGCTGTCAGAATAGACTCCTTGTAACTGCAGGTAGACAAATGTACTGGTCTTCAGAAAAGAACAAGAAGGTCAGCCTGGGGAGCTACAGGCTGTTTAGCCTCACTTCAGTCGCTGAGAAAGTTACGTCAAGAATCGTCTTGGAGCACATTTCTGAGCATATGAAGAAGGTGACTGGGAAGAACTAGCATAGGTGTATCAAGGCTAAATCAAACCTAACCAGCCTGACTGCCTTCCATGACGAAATGATTGAATCTGTGGATAAAGAGAGTCATGGATGTAATTTACCTTCACTTTAGAAACACTTGGAACTCTCTAGTTACATGTGGAGTTCCTCAGACGTCTTATCCTCTGACTTCTTCTGTTATCTTTATCAATGATCTGGAATAAGAAATGCAGTGCATGCTGATTAGGTCTGTGGATAACACCATACTGGGAGAAACCACCTATACACTAAAGGTCAGGGTTAATTTTCAGTGACACACAGGCAAATTAGAGGAGTAAGTCAACAGAAACCTTAGAAAATTTAATGAGAAGTTGTGAATTCAGGATGGGCTAACTCCTTCTAGTGGAACAGGCTGAGGAGTGACGGACTGGGGAGCAGCTTTGCTGAAAAAACACTTGGAGTCAAAGTGTCAGCAGCATGGCCTGGCAGTAAAGAAAGCTGACAGCATCCTAGTTGCTATCAACAGGAACACAGTACAACAATGGAACTGATCATTCCCCTTTACATATCATGTGTTAGACATCTGAAATGCAATATCCAGTTCCAAGCCCACTAATGTAAGATGGATGCTGGTAAATTTTAGTTAGCTCAGCTGGGAACCATCAAGCAGTTCCAGTATGTGACCCATGAGGAGAGGCTGATGGAGCTAGGCTTGTTCAACCTGGAGAAAAGACTTTGGGACCACCAAACAGCAGCTCCTCAGCATCTATAAAGGGGGTCATTAAGATGGATTTGGCTCTTTACTGACATTTATGGTGAAAGAATGAGGGACAAGTCATGCATTGAAACAGAGTTTATTTGTCTGGATATAAGGGAGGAAAACATTACTGTTAAGATAATTGAGCACTGGAACATCCCAGCCCTTGAAAGGCTGTGCATTTTCCATCCTCTGAGCTTTTCAAGACTTAGCTGGACAAAGCCCTGAGCAACTTAATCTGACTGTAGAGCTGGCCCTGCTGGGGGTGGATTAGAGAATTTCTGAGGTCCCTTCCAAATTGAATTATCCTATGATGCTACATGAAAGAAGAGATGAAATATCATATATTGTATTTTTCACAGCACTTGTGTTACAAGAGGCTTGTCTAGGAAAAATAAAGTTTTCTTTTAAACAATTTATGCTAGATGTCCATAATGACCAACAATCTGTTAGGTCTTCCTCTAAAGTATTTAATTAATTTGACCTGTAAATATTCATGCTGGCTTTGTAGTGGAGAATTTAGAGTGCCGCTAAGACATATTAACAAAAAATATGATAAGCAATTGCCATTACTGCCTTAGACAAGTTTTCAGAATCTGTAGTCCTTACTACTTACAGGACTTGTAAAACTTTTTAGTTCTGGATTAATAGTCTCCAGGTATGTGAGATGAATGCTGAATGACAACTCATCATCTTGACACCTGGACAAAAAATCAAAGAGATTTCTCTTGGCTGTAAGAGTTACAGATGGACAGTAAATGTAGCAGCTGGAGAGGTGTTACGAAGTATGTGCACAGCTGAAAAAACAAATTGCTGTTCCTTATTGGAGAACAACTTCTCACCTGAGAAACATAGCCTGGGATCAGGTGTCCTGTTATTCCTCTGGAAGAACCTGCAGGCCATCTCTACATTGTATTCAAATATATTATTTTTTTTTTATTTTCATACTCTTGTAGGTGTCCTTCCCCTTATTGATCCCATATGCTGAAAAATGCTGGGAAGAATAAGAGTCAGCAGGATACTTGGTGGTAATTTTTAGGCATCTAGAAAAATTCTGCCTTATGGTAGCTGAAAACTTCATGTACTTTTGGTACAGGAAAATGGTAACGAGAGGTTAAGTTGTGACATTTTGTATTACATACAATATCTGGGAAAAAGAAATTGCTTTGTATGTGATTTGAACTCTATTATTATATTAGGTGGACAGTTTCAACACACAAAAATGACATATCTTTTACATTCTTTTAAGTGTAAAATTAACTTCAGCATATTCTTTACTATAAGATCCTAATATCTATATTTTTAAAAGCCTTTAATACATATAAATTGATGTTAAATTGCCTGTACTACATGAGACTATAGCGTTGTTAATATCCTAGTGTCTCCTGTGAATTGCTGGATTTATTTGGTTTCCTTGAAGATATGAATCACAAGAGGAGACTTGTCTTCCTGCCAGGAGTTTTTCTTCAAATAGCTTTCCTCTTTTTGCAATTTTTTATCAATGTCACCTAGCATCGCTGAGGAACTCTGTTTCTATTGGGGAAAAAGACAGTTCATCTTCGCAACTTGTCTCTGTAAAAACACATTTAAAATAACTTTGAAAGTACACAGTTCCTTGCTTTGGGTTTAAAGTCTCTGCTTCTACAGAAGATGCCATATATCTAATGAAACACAAGAAGAGGTGAAAAACAATGAGGAAGAGTGAGAGAAAAAAAATGATGACCTCAAAAAACCCCCCCCCAAAACAACAGCATTATCTCAATGAAAAGTAAAATAAATTGCCAAGTGTTTACAAAACCCTAAAAAGTAAAAATTATCACTTCAGAGAAAATGAGAGGTTAAGGGGAAAGATTTAAATCTCACAGGCTTTGTGTTGACAGTAATTAGATTACGTTACCTCAAGCAACAGAAGAAAGATATCTCAACATATCGGAATTGCACCCGTATTAGGTGCTATGAGTGACTTAAAACTTTGGCTGCAATTAAATCTTTTCTAGTAGGAAATTTAGGACAGAGATTGACTATAGAGAGGAGGCTTAAGAGACTGCTGGCTTGCCTATAGGCAAAATGTGTGTGTTGATAGATCATATTGATTTTCTCAGTATGAACTGATTATAAAACTCTGAGATACAGGTCATATTATAACAGCAATAATAGCATACCTGAAGTTAAAGACTGAGCTTAGCTGAGCATCTGTAACACTGATAGAATTGCAGTGCAGTGTTACTATCCCTCCACTGCCTTCAAATGCATGGCAGATTTGGAACTCTGCCTTGAACAAATTTGCTGATGATTTGCCTAGAATCCTTCATTTGTTAGTTGCTTCATAATATGTCCACGAAAAAGCTTTAGGACACATCTTTGTAAATAGCAGCTCGTTTACTGAATATATTCTAACATATATTGACCACATTTCTTACTTACTACTCTTCTTTAGAAAATTGTTGATATATTTTTGAAAATAAAACTCCCTGCATTCCCTTAACATCCCTCTGCTAAATACTGTATGTCCTTAGAGAATTCTTATTTAAAAAATGTGGGCAAGACCTTTCTCTGCTATGAATGGTTGTGGATCTTTTTAGTTAGTGGAACTCCGCTGGGTTTTGTCAAGCTGTGGTGCAGATCTGGAAGTTTTCTCCATGAACGTGAGAAACTTTTAAAAGAAACAATTTTCTCTTAAGCACGTCACCTGTTTGTGACTACCTTCATAACAAAAATTAATGGTTCATGAACAGGTAAATATTAGGTTGCTGACCAACTGAATATGATAATAACTGACATGCTCACCTAAGCCTCACATATATGCAAATCCAACCAGAATTAGTGCAGTTATGATTTACTTTAGTCATCCTACTTCATCTAATACACCATATCTATGTATATGTTAAACTCATATCTATTGCTGAACTGGTCAAAGTGTTACAACACTTAGCTGAATAGACATCTTGTGTTTAAAAAATGCTTTTGATTTCAATACAGGAAAAAAAGTCGTGAAGTTAGAAATGGTATTTATTTTCTAGATAGATTGTTAGAAATATACAAGATTATCACTATATATATATCAGATCTGCTTATTGTTTCATGAAAGCAAACATAGAAATAGAATTCATTGTTCATTTATGCAGTCAATCAGCTCTTATTTTAACTTACTTTATGAACTATGATTGTTGGACCAATGAACAGCTGTCAGAACCCAGCACACCAGCACTTTTATTCTCTTTTTTTATAAAAGAAAGAAACATATATAAAATGCAGCAATAGATTTACACCTTAACAATTTTAATCCTGATTCCAATCCTTACGTATCCGTCCTATGTACACTCCTGAACTTCCAACAGAGGGCTCTGGTGGAATTAACTGCCTAAACCAAGCCACTGTCTAAATTATCACAGTCAAAGTACAAGCTGAATCTGTAGGTTGACCAATACAAAATACCCTGATGGTTCTCAGGGAGGCTTGTTATGTTTTTTTGAGCTTTGTCACCAACGGAGAATGTCTCCTTCCTGCCAGGGTATACTGTAGGTTGTCAGCTTGCTTCCTGCTTGTCCCTACACCATATTTAAACTGCTTTTTTAAAATTGTGATAATTCAGTATATTTTTTTTCTCTCTTCCCAGATCTGGGGAGGTCAGAGGGTAAAATTTGGTTCACTTGGTTCCCAACCAACAGAAGGTACAGTTGGTTCACAACCTTTACTGGTTGCAAATTGTGCGTGCACAATGATGTATTACATATTTGAACTCCCTTAGTCACATTTCATAAACACCTTAGAATTATTTCATGGGTACCTAAAGGTTACTAAACCACTGGAAGAAAGAAACTGTAGGTATGTTGTCAACTCTTGTGGAACAAGGTATCATCTTCCTCTCTGCTGCTAAAGAGTCATGTATCTTGAAAATCTTAGGTTCTCAAGAAAAAAACCATGACACTCCACCCTTGTGCTTAAAGCACTCATCTATGAAGAAAACTAGGATTCCCATTCATATTTGTGGGATAGCTTCTCTACAGAAAACATTCTTGAATACAATATAATCAAAATTACAAAGCATTAAAATCCAGAACTATCTTTGAACAAGAAGTAACTGAAATTAAGATTCCTTCAACCCTAAGTTGGTGCTTCCAGCATATATCACAGAGAACTGCTTGTTGGTTTATGACATGGTGTAAAGTAAAATAGGCCAGGGAGGAAGTTGTGAATGTTTCCTTTTACGATATTTGAAGGTAGGAGTGTTTTACATGCTCAGAAATGTCCCAGCTGCATTTCCTTTTGGGCATTCTGCACCAACCTTGCTCTTAAAATACATATGCTGAGGGATTGCTTGTCCCTGTACAGAGAGTTAGGAGAGTTTGACTCTGCAGGTATGTGATACTGAGTGGCAGAACAGACTTAATGTATCTGGCATTAGTCGAAGATTAACATATGGTCTCTTTCAGACTATGTCTGCTGGTTTATACGTTAGGACAAGTCTACCTTCCCTTCTTCCTCCCCCAAGTGGATCTCATTCACCTTGGATAAGAAATGTGAATTTAATTATATTCCTTCAGAGAAGAAAACTGAGATGAGATCTGGCTAAACTAGGTACAGTATTAAAGCTGCTTTTGGCTTTTGTTAGAAATTGATCTATTAGATTGGTTGAAACCAATTCCTTTCCATTGGTTGAAAGGAAGATAAGATAAATGATTCTGGCAAAGTTTATAGGATCAAAGTACTTATTAGCACTCAGACGCTACTTAAAAACTTTTGTTTAAAACTAAGGAAGTTTTTAAGTGACATCTACACAAGGTTTTTGAGGCTTAAAGTTCTAAAGATAACAATTCTTTCATTAGGTTCCATTTTTTGTATACATGCTTTTTAGCTAGTGGCTTTAGCTGTGTTTTGCTTCTTGTAAAGTAGTATTTTTTTGATTGATCTGAATTGCTTAACACTGTAAATAATTATAAGAACATTTTCTTGACATTACAAACAGTTGTTGATGATTTATGAAAAATACTGTGTTGTCCTACAATCATGAAACTTGTTTTTTGACATCAGTGTATCTTTTGCCCCAAAACATCTTTCCTCTTACTCTCTGAGACAACTTAAATTCCCCTTTCACGAGAATATTTCCTTTGGATGGGACAGAATTAGATCAGTAGCTGATCATTATTGATGTACTTCTATTTCTTAGACTAGAAAGAAAGACTTGAACTTCTATTTCTTAGACTTAGACTAGTTGTATTATGTTGACTCAGTGAAGACATGCATTATGACTCAGTGAGGATAATCCTTTGGGTTTATGTCCTCTAATGAGAAACCATATCTAAAGGGAGGAGGGTAGAGGGAGATGTGGGAAAGTGGTTGAAATGTGTTCCAAAAAAGTGACAGATATTTGGCAAACTTTTTTAAGGAAAAAAATATTCTAGAGAAGTACTGAAAGACAGGCTAAATGCAATCCATTAAGAAAACTAGTAAAAAACTGGTGAGGCCACAACTGGAATACTGCATCCAGTTCTGCGCCCCCCAGTTCAAGAGGGACAGGGAACTACTGGAGAGAGTCCAGCGTAGGGCAACAAAGATGATTAAAGGATTGGAGCTCCTCCCTTACAAGGAAAGGCTCAAGGAGCTGGGACTCTTTAACCTGGACAAGCAAAGACTGAGGGGAGACCTTATTTATGTTTATAAGTATCTAAAGGGTGAATTGAAGGATGTTGGAGCCTGACTCTTTTCAGTGGTTTCCAGCGATAGGACAAGGGGCAATGGGCTCAAGCTGCAACATAGAAAGTTCCATTCAAATATGAGAAAAAACTTTTTTATGGTGAGGGTGACGGAGCACTGGAACAGGTTGCCCAGGGGGGTCATGGAGTCCCCTTCTCTGGAGATCTTCAAAACCCGCCTGGATGCAGTCCTGAGTAATGTGCTCTAGGCATTCCTGCTTTAGCAGGGGAGTTGGACCAGATGATCTCTAGAGGTCCCTTCCAACTCTGACAATTCCATGATTCCGTGATTTAACCTTATTTTTTATTAGGTTGGAGTTTTTTGTCTAGGGTTTTGTTTGGTTTGGTTTTTTTTTTTTTGGTGGGTTTTATTGTTGGGTTTTTTTTTGGTTTTTTGTTAAACTCCTTCTGAAATAGACTACTATCAGCAAAAATTTATTCTAAAAATGTATAAGGAAGAGGTCAAAATTTTGGCCAGAAGTTAATATCTCCTACAATATCACATTTCATGTAGAGAACAATAAACTCTGTGTTGCTCAAACAAAAATAACAATACTGAAATATCTAGGACATGATGTAAATTTAGGTGCTGAAGCCTGCTGTTTTGAAGAAATATGACTTTGTTACTCTGCCAGAAATATCCCGATAGTGAATTTTTAGGTACCTAATGGCTTACACACACTCATACTGCGGATTTCAAATAAACAGGGCATGAATATAGGGCAGGCTCTTCATTGCCTCTTCCAAGTCTACAACAGATTATGATGTGTTGCTTACAGAGTACTCTTTTTATATTCACAGATACGTTAAAAATTTGTTGCTGTCTGTGTGATCTGTGAATAAATGATATTTCTTGAAGAAGGTTCACCACAGGTTGTGACATCATTATTTTTCTGTGATAAAATGCAGTCAGATCAGAGTGCTGCAGCCATCCCATTCACTTCAAAAGCTGTTTTGTATGTTTTTTTTTAATTTAAGAATGATCTGTTGCTTTGATTATGAGTTCATTATAGCCCCTATGCCCTGTGACAAAATCTCCGATTTGATAAGCTAGTCAGAGTGGTACACAGCCAAAATAACACAGTAGTCACAAAGACCTCTATAATTTTCAGAACTCTCCAGTCGAAAAATGTATTGGAATTTTGTATTATTTCTCTCTCTGTCCCCTAATCTGCAGGCAAAAGTAGTTACCATGTTGTCATGAACACAACCTACAGAGTTTCCATGAAGGAGTTGCCTTTATACTTACTGAAGTGGAACTTACCTGTTTTTTTGAGGTGTAACAATTGTGGTACAGAATACACTTAGGTACTGGCAGATAGAGATCATGAAGTTTCCTTGAAAAAGTAATCTTACCTACTTTGAATGTCTACAGGTGACCTTAGTTTGTCGCACTTTGCAGTCAGTGGAGAAGCAGGCACCTCTGTGGAATCGCATAAAGCTGATGTCCAAAATAGCTTACATGAGTCACTCCCTAAAATTCCCAGTTTCTCTCCATTCCATCTAATGAAATAGTAAGCTAACTTTCTCAGAGGTACATGTAGACTCACTATTGACTTCTGGGTATGATTCAGTTGCCAAAATGCAAGAATCTAAGATCATTTTTTGTAAAATTCATTTTTCCTGCGTTGCCTCCAACTGACCTCCAAACTCTACCCACTTCCCTGAGATATCTGCATTTTGGAAAGGCAGATATTACACACAACCTAGGAGAAATCCGTTTTCTTGTTGAGGAACAACTAGAAGCTAGGCAGACCCTACAGTGCCTAAAATGCCACTGGTAGCAAAAGTTTAGGCAAGGGAATTACCCCCATGAAATTAGGTGAGAGAAATCCTTGGCAGGTTTTATTTAAATGAGAAGGTTTTGATGATATTGGAATTATTACAGAAGCATAACAAGTTCCTAGCAGACACATGTTAAAAGCACTCTGTCAGGCTTTATTCCCTTACTGTGGAACAAGGGAAGACATTTTGAAGAGATTTATGATCTTGTCTCTTAAGAATACTTTTAGGTCTATAAGAAACTTGTAAGCACACCTACAGAAGAGATGTGATTCAGTACTTGTATTTCATTCTCTGCCAGCACCTCTGGTCAGCTCCCTGCTGTGCAGAATGCAGCAAGCAGGCAGGTAATAGATATTTTGGAGACGTACAGACATTTTTGGCAGATGTTTTTTACCGTTTTTCTTTTTCTGACTTGGGGAAAGGGGCTATTTTTGGTAGCTTTTTGTATTTCTTCCCTCCTTTCTTGAATGTATGCATGGGTGGTTGTTTTGGGGGCGGTTATTTATTTTTTCTATTTCCTATCTTTTTTTTTTTTATTTTCCTCCTTTGAAATGGGATTTTTTGAGGAGTGGTGGCATTCTTGGTTTTGGCAGTTTATTAATGAGTTTGTATGAGTATATATTTATATACGTATGTATTTATTTATTTTACTCTTTATTCAGATGAGACTTTTTGTTTGTTTTTCAGAAGCTTTTCTTTCCTCCCATAGTGCTTGATTGTTGGGATGGGTTTGTTTTGGGGTATTTTGTTTAGTTAGGGTTTTTTTAATAGTTTTTTCTTTTTTTCTTTTTAAGGTTTTGGGGTTTTTTTATTTAGACAGATGATTTTTGTTTCTGGAGGTTGCTGGGTGTGTTCCCCACCCTCTTTTTCTTCCCCTCTCCCCTCCCCCCCAAGTCCCCTACCTAGCAGTTACTTTTGGGGAGTTGTGTTTTTTTCTATTTATTTCATTTTTTATATGGGGTTTCCTTAGATATTTAATTCAGGAGGCTATGAACATAGGTGAAGCTTCTAGCAGCTTCTCGCAAAAGCTACGTCTGTAGCACCACCACCTCCCCCCCGAAAAAAACCAAGAGGTCATTGAGGACATGGATCCAGGACCAGTGATGTGTGGTGGAGAAAGAAGACAAAATAAATTGGTGTTCCAACTGGTTATAAGAGGGTGTGGAGTACCTGTCCTCAGACATTTTCTAGACTCAGAAGGACAGAGCCCTGAACAACCTTGTCTGAATTCAATGTTGACCCTGTTTTGAGTAAAAGGTTGAGATTGCTTCCTACTTGAGTGTTTCTAGATGTTTTGTTACTTAATGGGCATTTATATTCATAGTTAATAGCTTGTGTGGTCATATAACTCAGTATGCAGGGTTCATGAAAATAGAAAATAATTATTTTGGAGTACCTGAAAATTAAACATTACATCTTCAAAATTATTATTGGACCTTACTAATTTGGAAATTCACTGGTAGGATCACATGAAAAGAAGGAGAACAAAACCAGTATGGTTCAAGGTTCCTTTTGCATGTTCTTGTGAAAGCTGAATGAAAGGAACTGAACTGTCATTTTCTAACTGCACTGTTGATTGACTCTTTCACAAACACTAGGGCCACAACAAAAAGGAACAAGTGGTCCCTCAGTAATAACAAATCAATATTTCCTCACTGAATCCTTTTCACCATCTTAATTGCATACTGGATTTAATCAATGCAGTGTCTACAGATCTACACTAATAAAAGGAAAGCAGAACTGCACAGTTTGTTCAACATAAACCATAATGATTTATCCTCTTTATTCCAACAGTGACACAAGTACGGCAAAGAGAAAAAGTAAGACTTATCCTACCTCACAAGATTTGAATCAGATGCAAAAGACAGTTAATATCTCTTATGATTTTGTTTGTTTTTAATTTTGTTTTTTTTCCCCTTCCCTCCCCCCCCGCTTCTTCCCTTCCCCTCCTCCCCAACTAAACTGCATCATAGTTGCAGACATGAGAGAACTCAAACCCAGAGACTTACAAGCTGTTAAGTTTTTCAAAAACATAAATTTTGCAAGATTCCCCTATCCCTTCTATATTCGGAGACCATTTCTATCAGTACTTTTAAATCCAGGAATTGTGTGTGCAGTATCACAAAATTTGGAACTACCCATAAACAACAGACAATTTACACAGATGGTTGCACTCTGATGTTGTCACTTGCAGTAAAGGAAAAGTTGCTCATTCTGTTCAGTATTCATCTTGTTATTGTTTATTTTGTTTGTTTTGTTTTTCTGAATGTGAATGAAATGTTGGACTTTTTTTTTGTCTCCCCAAAACATTTTTCAGCTAACAATCAAAAAGTTCATGGCAGATTTTAATGTACTGTTTATTTATTTTTTTGGAGCCAATATATAATTTTGTCTATTATAATGTTATTGCTTTTTCGGTCATATTTCTCCTGTTCATGGGCTTAAACATTTTTGTGTTTTCCAAATGTACCTAATTTAACTGGATCCCAGTCCCTCACTGCTGTATTCATGTCTACAGTACTCTTCTTAAGTAACAAGGTATGCTGGTGTACCTGTTCATGTAGCAAAAAATTACAATAAAATATTTAAAAAAAATTTTATTATTGAGACTGAATGGTTAGTGACAACATTCTTCACTCTTTTCCAGTGCTGCTAAATGTTATTGCATATAGAAAACAGTGATTTCTACGAGTGGGAGGGAGGAGTAAAATCACAGAATCACAGAATCTTTATGGTTGGAAAGGACCTCTGAGATCACTGAATCCAACCATACACACACAAAAGACCCCTACGAATCTCGGCCACTAGAGCATGCCCTGAAGTACCACATCTACACGCTTCTTAAATGCCCCCAGGGTATTTAATCATACTTATTCTACTGAAGCAGATACTAAGGAGACACCACCTGAAAAGACAAGAGAAAGAATGCACAGAAGCTTTTTATGTGAAATCATTTGAATGTCAAAGAGAGTTGATTTTCTGTTTTGTTCCTCCTCTCTCCCATGAGTTTTTGTTTTATTTTATTTTATTCTTTTTTTCATATTTAGATTAAAGGTATAGGAAAAAAATGGTTTTTTCCCCTCAGATAATTTTGCTCATCTCTGTTTACATCTTAATCTTACAATGAGTTTTACTGTCTTTTAGTAGTCATCAATAAAACACACACAATCTTTTGGGGGCATTCCATTTTCTGTGATATAAAATTCATTTCTCATTGTTTGAATGGGCTAAAAGGTTTTGAAACTAATTTTCACACGTAATTTTTTCACAGATTTTTATGTGCTGATTGTACTATCCATACTTGGAAATTAGGGATCTGTTCAAGTTACTAAGTTAAGATTTACTGGCATTGATATACATGGAGGTGTGAAGTATTTTGTCATCACAACATGTTAACATGTCCTTTCCTGAATTGTTGAACAAAATGTAAGCAGTTGTTTTTACCAAAACCTAATTACAAAACTGCTGCAGTCTGCTCTTTATTACTTGTAAGACTGTTGGTGAATGTTTGGGAACTGCTCAGAAAATAAAAGATATCTCAGATATGTGAATACAACACTTAGATTTATGAAGGTTATGAATTTCAGAGTAAAAGACAAAACTGCAGGAAGACAAAAGCACTTTGGAACATGACCAGATAAATAATTCATTAATAAGAAGGTTCTACAAGTTCTTTTCATGCAGGGAGAAAAGAATGTGTATGGAGCAGAAAGGGTAACATATCCAGAAACAACATCCAGTAATACCTACAGACATGCAGAGACCCATTCTAACATAGTTTCATTATGTCAAAACTTCAGTGAAAGTAATCATTGATTACAGACTAAAAAGGATATCAGATAATTTACTTTGTATGTTTCTTCTTCATGAAATCTTTTGTTATTGACTACTTTGTGAATCTTGAAAGTTATATCGTTATAGGTTAGTGAAAAAAATGCTTTGTGGCATGTCTAACTTACTTTGATAATACATGTTTGCAGAAGAGACAAAAATGTTTCCATAATTAAATTAATAGATAAGCTATTAGCTCTTAAAGCCGCCCTCTGTCAGAGATAGATGTTAGATGCTGGAAAACCTATTAATTCTAAGAAGATTTTAGGAATGTTTAAGTGGAATGGATTCTATAATACACAAAAAATTAATCACCTTCCTACTTTTTTTGCACTCTATTGTTTTTCAACACTAATGCCTGTAATCGTTGGTCACTGAGACACATTCTTAAAAAAACAAAAAAAACCAAAAAAGACAAAACCTGTCCAATTTTAAAGATATTAAAGATAGATGAAAACTAATTTACAGAATATATGATTCTATGTGCTCTTTTACTTCCTGAGGAATCACTGTAGCTTTTAGATGGCCAAGAGAATTAACAGAACTTATACTAGCAGGAAAATGTCTTGCATAATAGACAGTAATAAATCAAAACTATTTTGTTCTATTTGTAGGATATTTGTAGGATAGAGATGTGGCTCTGTAGTCTGGAAGTCTTATGAAACTAACCCGACAGAGTTTTGTTTCATAAATTTTAATTATAAACCAATGTAGATAGGAGTGGATTACTTTTCTTCAAACAATAGATGGATTCATAGTCAGTCAATATCTACCCAATTATGAAGATGTAGACATGTGGTAAAAGCCCAATTCAGAAGCATCTTTGTAGAAACAGAGCTCTTCCAGTCCTTCTTGTTTACTAATTAAACCAGTTAAAGTGATGTCTAAATAATTAAATTTGGGATCATAAAATCCAGAATTTTATTTTGGTGTGTATCATATTTTTCTGGCAGAAATTTTAAAGTGTATTTCTCCATTGATTTTATAGTTATATTTACACTGAATTGTTAGGAGTTCTAACTAGACTTATTATTTTACAGCACTGAGTATAATTAAACTAGTAAAGCCACAGAAGTAATATGATCAGTATGAAATATTTCACTGATATGTTTCTTATTTTCATTCTAGAACACACTGGTCTTCATGGTAATGAAATAACAGGGACATCAAATACACGTTCCGAAATAATCCTATCCATTATTTTTTTCAAATTATATTATAGAGCTCAAACTGGAAAGTATACTAATATATGTAAAAATGAAGACAAAAATGTAAGTGGTTTAGAACTCCAGAAAGATATGGCAAGATAACATAGAACACAATGAGTCTTAATTTTAATACAGAGATATCTGGAGTACATTATATATGCAGTTTTTTATATTTTACCTTGGTTCCTATATTTATTATGAACTGTGGAGAGATATTTTGTGTTGATAGACCCTGTGTTTGTAAATACTGTATGGGTCCTCCTAATATATAGTTATTTTGTTTGTCTGTTATTGCAGAAGATAGGGAATAGACTGAATGAGGGAATGTAATCCTTCATCCCTTCAGTCCTGAGTGGTTTCATTCCTAAAAAATTGGTTGAATAACAAAAATATATCTAATACATCATGATAACGTATAAGAATACAAAGGTTTTCGTAGTAATACTATAAAAATGGCAAATGAAATTTTCTTCAACATTCCTTCCTGGCTGCTTAAATTTTAGTGTTTAAAATAATGATAATAGAGATTGTTTACAGTCTGCCTATCCAAGCTACATATCCTCAAATAGTTATTCAGGAATAATAAAATCAAGCTCTTTAAATCATCAGTGTTCTTACTGAATAAACAACCAAAGAAAACTATGGCTACTCTCAGCAGAAAAAAGAGAATTTGTCATAATCAAGCTTGGTTATCATGAACAGCAAGCATGTTATCTATAAAAAAACGCAACAGATTTGAGCAAGCAATGGTGAAAATCAATATTTTGTCTGCAAGAGCTCAGTGAAGTTTCTGAAGTGTTTCAAATATTTCTTGGATCTATATAGATTTTGACGGTTGGACAAGATGATCTTTAAGGTCCCTTCCAACCTAGAAGATTCTGTGATTCTGTGATAGAAAGAAGTGTTGAAAGAAAAAATAAACATAACAGCATACAATTAAGTTATTTTAACTTTTGTTTATAATCATAAAGGAAGTTGTTAAAGCAAAGGATATTGACCAGATCTTGGATAAAGAGAGCAAAAGTTATTCAGTATTATTTTTCAAGACTAGAGTTTTAAAAATTCTTATCATATACCACATAATATTTAGTTACATATTAACTTTACCAAGTTTTTAATGGTGTGTTGGAATTACCATAAATTTACCATAATTTACAGATCATTCTGATCTGTAAAGTGTATGAAGACAGAAGTGAGAATTTGGATTTCTTGAAGATTTCATTAAGGTCTTTACTTAGCTTGAGGCCTAGTTGGTAGTTAACTTGTGCTGACTACCAACGTTTGGAGGGGTCTCTTGTGAAAATGAGCAGCTATGTCATGTTTATAACCCTACAACACTACAAATTTAGGTAAAATATTTCTTAGGAAATGTTTCACATGTTTTACATGTAGGTAGATCACTCACTGCAAGATATAATCAATTTCTTAATTTTCAGGAGAAAACATTAGTGGAGAAAAAGCAGCAGAAAAATGTCTTTATCCTTCATTTGAAGGTGAGGTATTGCACCTTGAATGCAAACACCTTTGGGTCAGAAAGACAACAAACAAGTAAAATCCTACCTTTAACTTCCTGGTTAGGCCATGTATGAGGAGCACATATTTTATACTATGTCTCATGAAATCTGTCGATATTTTATCTTCTACCATCTTTGTGCTTTAACTGGCTTCAGTGATTCTAAAATTTGTAGCCTCAGAAGCCTTATTTATAGGAGCAGATTTAAAGAGTAATTTGCCATGGCACTGTCTGAGAGACAGAGTCGGTCCTCTAAAGCTGGCCAGAACCTGGAAGCAAATAATGTTACTTAGATGCACAGTGTCTTCTTTTTAAGGGTCTTAGAAGTGGCAAACGTAGTAATAACTTAAATTTCCAGTGTGTATATACCGTCTGAAGTAGGCTACATAAAATCCCTGTTTTCTCTAAGGCCAGATACCTAAAATTTCAGTACATCGGGCACATGAATTAAGGGAAAAAGATTTTACCCTAGATTTAGACAGTATGCTCAAAACCATTTTGGTTTTCCTTTGAAAATGAGAACATACTAGTAATTTGAAGCAGAAAAACTATTTGATCTCTCCAGAGACCTGGCAGTAGGCAACATATGGGTCTTATGAAATGGCATAGTAGAAGATCGTGAATCTCCGAGTCTGGTGTCCTACAGTCACAAACACTTGGATGACAGACATTTAGTCCAGAAAGGCTTATAAAAAAAATGTTTCAAACATACTCATAAACACCAAGACACAAAATACTTCTCATCAACTTAAAGTATGTGTAAGATCTGTGGATAACAAAAATCAAACAAGCAACTTTTGGTCAGCCCTGAAATGGTCAGTCATTTGGACTAGATGATTGTTGTAGTTCCCTTCCAACTGAAATATTCTTCTCTTTTCTCTTCTCTTCTCTTCTCTTCTCTTCTCTTCTCTTCTCTTCTCTTCTCGCTTCGCTTCGCTTCGCTTCGCTTCGCTTCTTTTTAAGATGCTATGCTAATTTCTATTTTTTTTTTCCCCTCTAGGTATCCGTATCTTTGAGGATTTCTGAGGACAATACATTCCTAAATATGTATCATTAGTATCTATTATTCTTTGTTTCCTTCAAATGAATTAACTTCTCAAAAAAATAAAGGATCACATCACTAATAAGCACAGTGGGTCGTTTTCCTGCCCTCCCCCTTTCCCCCCAACCTGAAACTCTTCTCTGTTTCTTTTCCAATGTAAGATCCTGGGATCAGAAACATCTACAGGCAGAAAGGGTAGGATTCAACTGAAATTCACACCAAAACCTGTCGTCCTAGACTGTGTTTCAGCAAGGGCAAATGTAGGGCCCTGCATGTGGGGAGGAAGACCTCAGGCACCAGTATAGGTTAGGGGTGGTACTTCTGGGAATTACTACTGAGGAGTCCTGGGATTCTGATCTGGGAGTCCTGGTGGATGGCAGGCTTTCCATGAGCCAGCAATGTGCCCTTGTTGCCAAGAGGACCAGTGGAATCCTGGGCTGCATAGGGAGAAGTGTGGCCAGCAGGTCGAGGGAGGTCATTCTCCCCCTCTACTCTGCACTGGTGAGGCCACAACTGGAATACTGCGTCCAGTTCCAGGCTCCCCAGTTCCAGAGAGAGAGGGAACTACTGGACAGAGTCCAACGTAGTGCAACAAAGATGATTAAAGAACTGGACCGCCTCCCTCAGGATGAAACGCTCAAAGAGCTGGGGCTCTTTAGCCTGGAGAAGAGAAGACTGAGGGGAGACCTCATCTATGTTTACAAGTTCCTAAAGGGTGGGTTGAAGGATGATGGAGCCGGACTCTTTTCAGTGGTTTCCAGTGATAGGACGAAGGGCAACGAGCATAAGCTGTAACATAGGAAGTTCCACTCAAATATGAGGGAAAACCTTCTTTACGGTGACGGTGACAGAGCACTGGAACAGGCTGCCCAGGGAGATTGTGGAGTCCCCTTCTCTGGAGATTTTCAAGACCTGCCTTGATGCAGTCCTGATTAATGTGCTTAACAGCTGCTTAGCAATCCTACTTAGCAGCGGAGTTGGGCTAGATGATCTCTAGAGGTCCCTTCCAACTCTGACAATTCCGTGATTCTGTGTTTATACAAAATGGGGAAAAAATGGACTTCTCGAGAGAATTAATCTGATCTACGTTATGCATTTACTTCCAGATCAGAAGAACTAATATCTGATACATGATTTTCATTAGCTTCAAAGGTATTTTAGTATGACTGACTCATGTCTGGACCATAATTACCTCCAGTGTGTACATCTCAAGATAAGCAAGATGGAACCTCTTAAAAGCAACATGATTCTGTAAGCAAACAGTTAAAAATCAGGTTTTAGAAAATTTAATGTGTAGTTCCCTCCATTCAGATGAACATCTGACTAGAGTCACTACATGCTTTCAACCTAAACTAGATGATACACCTATAGGTCTGCTATTTTTTATATAAATGGTTACTGAGAAGAATACCACACACATACAGAGTTTTAGAATTTTCCTGTTTCACACTGGGTTTTGCAGTTAACCTATTTTCAAAAGACTGATTTTTCACCACTAACTATAGACAATGTAAATACCTTACTCAGCATTATGTATTGCAGTACAGAACAAGGAATCTAATTTTTAGTCAAGTGTTATAGGGCATCACAGTGAAAAATTCACTTCTTTTCATTTAAATCTAAGTAAATACAGTGTGTTAGACTTACAGAAGCTTTGTCATGTGAGCCATGGCATGTGCAAACATGGTGATAGTCTAACAAATATCTCATTTTTTGTGCTTAGAAAACCATATTCAGAGGAGCAAAAGGGATATAATACCTGGGAATTAGAAGGGGGAAAAAATGTTAAGGGAAGGGCAGTCAATGAGTGAACTGAAGAAAAAGAACATTTTCAGAGGAAGGAATTTACCAGTCTGATCTCGGTGCCTGGGAAGGTCACGGAAAAGATCATCCTGAGTGCCATTATGCAGTGCATGAAGGATGCCCAGGTGATCAGGCCCAGTCAGCACAGGTTCACGAAGGGCAGGTTTTGCTTGACAAACCTGATCTCCTTCTATGACAAAATGACCCGCTTGCTGGATGAAGGAAAGGCTGTGGAAGTTGTTTACCTGGACTTTAGCAAGGCCTTTGATACAGTCTCCCACAGTATCCTCCTGAAGAAACTGTTTGCTCATGGCTTAGATGGGAATACTCTCCACTGGGTTAAAAACTGGCTGGAGGGCCGGGCCCAGAGAGTGGTGGTGAATGGAGGCAAATCCAGTTGGCGGCTGGTCACGAGTGGTGTCCCACAGGGCTTGGTACTGGGACCCGTTCTCTTTAACATCTTTATCAATGATCTGGACGAGGGGATCGAGTGCACCCTCAGTAAGTTTACAGACGACACCAAGCTGGGTGGCAGCATTGACCTGCTGGAGGGTAGAGAGGCTTTGCAGAGGGATATGGACAGGCTGGATCGATGGGCTGAGACCAACAGGATGAGTTTCAATAAGGCCAAGTGCAGGGTCCTGCACTTTGGTCACAACAACCCCAGGCAGCGCTACAGGCTTGGGGAAGAATGGCTGGAGAGCTGCCTGGCAGAAAAGGACCTGGGGGTGTTGGTCGACTGTCGGCTGAGCATAAGCCAGCAGTGTGCCCAGGTGGCCAAGAAGGCCAACAGCATCCTGGCTTGTATCAGGAACAGTGTGGTGAGTAGGACCTGAGAGGTGATCATCCCCCTGTACTCGGCACTGGTGAGGCCCCACCTCGAGTACTGTGTCCAGTTCTGGGTCCTTTACCACAAAAAAGACATTGAGGTGCTGGAGTGAGTCCAGAGAAGGGCAACGAAGCTGGTGAGGGGTCTGGAGAGTAAGTCTTATGAGGAGAGGCTGAGGGAACTGTGGTTGTTCAGTCTGGAGAAGAGGAGGCTGAGGGGAGACCTTATCGCGCTCCGTAACTACCTGAAGTGGGGGTGTAGAGAAGCGGGGGTCGGTCTCTTCTCCCAAGTCACAGGAGACAGAACAAGGGGAAATGGCCTCAAGTTGTGCCAGGGGAGGTTTTGATTGGATATTAGGAAAAATTTCTTCACCGAAAGGGTCATTAAACATTGGAATGGGCTGCCCAGGGAAGTGGTTGAGGCACCATCCCTGGAGGTGTTCAAAAGACGGGTTGACATGGTCCTCAGGAATATGGTTTAGTAATTTTTATTTCCTATTTCTTATTTATTTTCTTGTCAGAGTTAGGTTGATGGTTGGACTAGATGATCTTTAAGGTCCCTTCCAACCTAGACGATTCTATGATTAGAAGGTGTGCTGATAAAGCTAAGATTCCCTGCAACTATTCATGCCAAACCAATTTGTCATTAGAAGCTGAACTGTTTTCAGGCACAAGAAATCTATGTATAGTGAGGAAATGTTAACAGGAGCTGATTTTCCCTGCTATTATTGATCATGTTAATGACTCTGAATATTGCTGTTCAGGCTGATGCAAAGCGGGTGAAAAGGGGACGGTAAGTCCTAATGCAGCCAGCAGATAAGACATTCCCAATTCGTTGAGGTGGTTTAGTATGTACTTTCTGATTTTATAGTAAAATTCAGCTTTCACAGGGACTAAAATGAACCAGAATATTTCTAATGTTTGTATCCACTTCTCTGTCATTGTCTCATAGATTAAATCAAACCTGCTGCTTACTGAACAAGGTCATTTTTTGCCCGCTTAGTGCCACATTACATTAAAGTCAACAAATACATTACAATTTTAAGTTGTAGTACTAGCTGTGTCAGAGTTTCACAGCTAAACTCACACTTTTAATGGCTAGTTCAAAGGCTATTGGTCAAATTTTGCTTCTAGTCTTAACTTGGCACTTGAAAGGCTCAGTCCTGGAGCATTGTTTTCTAAGGCATCAAAATAATAATTTGTATGGTTATGGACATAACCCTAATGAAGACTAAAATGTGTTCCTTCCAGGTGTCATTTTCTTCTAAATCTGTTTTTATTCACAGAAATTAGAATTTAATGTAAATATCAGGGATTGGATCAACCTAAACCTGTTTGAACACAAGCTTTATTCTTCACATAGAGGAAAAAATGGGGAAAAATAAATTTAAAAGCTGTCATATAAGTATGATATTTACATTACTTTAATATTTTAGTATTGTCAGGATTATTAACTTCATCTCATTCTACAACTGGCATTTGTTTCAAGAGACCTAGTGAGCAAGAATAATAATGAAAAGATCTGAAAACCGCAATTTCACAGGATTTTTTCAGCATATTTATTGAATTTTCTTCATATTTAGGATGTTATTCATATTCATAATCTTTTAGTGGCATGTTTCTAATGTTTACTTCCAGCTCATGTAGACAGAAGTCTGTATAAAAATTAACATAACTCCTATTTCAATGAACACCATTTCAATGAGAAATCACATTAAAAAAAAAAAACCCCACATTTCTGATCATGTGGTTTATGCTTCTTTTCAGAGCAGTACAGGTTGAAGTAATTTTGGCAATGTGCAAATACTTAATGATCATGCAGAAAGTTTCAGCAATAGTTCAGGTCTCTAAGCTCTAGAAAGTACTAGGAGTTTAAATATATCTCCATGCTTCAACTTTCCATATTGGCTAGCTCTAGATTTTACCTGATATTTGAGTTATCTAAAGTGGAGGAATTGATCTATGAATACAGGAATAGAAATGCTTCTTTCTCTCTGTTTTGAGATAAGCAACCATAATACCGTTCCAGCCTATTCGTTAGCTTCATTGTATACTAAAATGTTTTGGAGCTTAGTTTCTTATTTCTAGTTGGCCTGGAGGACATACTGAGTAAACATACACCACTATGAGCCTGTCCATGCAGCTGGGTCCCTGGATTTGACTCTCTGTGCTTAGAGTCTTCTACCCTGAATATATCTGGTGTAAAACAAGGGTAATAGGACTGCCTGACTTACACTTGAGGATTATTTCAGAATAGATCACTGTAATGGTAATCTATGTGAACATCTAGACCGGTGGACTCTCTTTAGTCATTCTTTAGTTGCAGTCGCTTTAGTCATATATTGCTAAATGGAAATATCTTGTCAGAAACACAGAGATGGGAAGCTTTCTTTTGTTTCCACAATTCAGAGAGACTTTTATATTGTAATTTTTCTTCATCCTTACTTTTATGGAGAAAATACTATGACTTTAACAAGTCTTTCAAAACAGTATCCCAAAACATTCCTAGTGACAAACAGAGGAAGTATGAGCTTCATAAATAGACAGTGAGATGGAATAAAAACTGTCTGAACAGACAACCTTTAAGTGGCACAAAGTCCAGCTGAAGGCCAATCACTATTAGCGTACTGCAGTTTAAAAATCTTCATTAGTGACCTGGATAATAGGACACAGTGTAACCTCAACAAAATTACACAGGACACAAAACTGACATGAGTGGCTGATAGGCCAGAGCATCATGCTGTCATCCAGAGGGACCTCTAAGGGTTGGAGAAATAGGCTGACAAGAAACTCATATGAAGCTCAGCATGGGGAAGTGTAAAGTCTTGCACCTTGAGAGGAACAACCCAAAGCATCAGTGCATGTTTGGGCAGCTCCTCTGGAAAGTCCTTGAGATCCCTGATGGATAAAACGCTGAGCCAGCAATGTGACCTCACAATGGTGAGCAACGGCCTCCTGAGCTGCAGTAAGCAGAGCATTGCCAGCAGCTCGAGGCAGGAAATCCTTTCTCTCTGTTCAACCCTGGTGAGAAATATTCATAGTGTTGGGTCCAGTACTGGGATTCATAGATGAACTGTGTCCACAAAAGAGTAATAAAGACTCTTATTAGGGGACTGGAGCACCTGACATAGGAGGAGAGGCAGAGACAGGTGGGCTGTTCAGTCTGAAGAAGAGAAGGCTCAGGGGGAGATCCTATCTGTGTATACATACGTCATAGAAAGGAGTAAAGAAGATTGAGTCAGCGCTTCTCAGGGGAGTCCAGAGACAGGACAAGAGGGCATAAACTGAAAGACAAGAAATTCCATAAGCAAAAGCTCTATTACTGTGAGGGTGATCAAACACGGTAATGGGATGCCCAAAGAGGCTGTGGACTCTGCTTCCTTAGAAATATGCAAGATCTGGCTGGATACGGTCTTGAGCAATCTGATCTACCTGGTCCTGCACTGGGCAGTCCGGTTGGACTTGATGAGCTCCAGAAGTGTCCTCTAACCTCAACCACTGTTTTTCTGTGACAATATTTTCCCTTCAAATATATTTTCCATTTTATTCACTTACATGAATCTAATAAATTCTCCTTGAATTTGTTGTGGTCATATGCATGGTTCATAAAAGGGTTTTTCTTCCTATTTTTTCTCCAGGTGGTAGCTCCCAGTTAACTTTTGTCTGGATATTTTTCTACGTAGTGTGCATATATGGTGCTGCAAAGGAAAACACAAACTTTGAAATCAGATCACCTATTCTTGTGACTTTTTGATCCTTCACAACTTTATGGCCATAGCTATTTAGAGTTATCAACATTATCAAACGTCTGAGCTTCTAGTGGTAATCTATAGTTTGCCATTACTCTGTGTTAAAGTTATACCGTCAGGGTTACGCATACTATGAAAAAAAATCTGCCATATAAGAGCATAATGAAGCTTATCAGTTTGAAAAAAAATAAAATTAAATGAGAAAGAAAATTGTGTCTTTCACATACAGAAATAAACGATTTAATTGCAAAAATTTACTGTTAGGAAGGGTTCCCATAGGTATCTAGTAGACAATTTGCTATGATTTTTTCTTAAATCATTCCTATACAGAGCAAAAGAAAAACATTTTTTTAATGACTTAAAGGCAAAAGGAAAAATTAAGGAAAGAAAATGTAATGAGGCGTCAAAGACATTAACACTAAAGAAGCATTTTTGTGCTGTTGCACCTCTTTTACTGACAGCGTGCTTTTGTGTCCATCAGTCCACTTTGATTAGAAAATCTGAAGCTAATTGCATGTGAAATGAATCTGAGCCAACATCCAGAGATCATTCTTTGTGACAGGAGCAAAGCAGCATTACACATTAATGCTTTCAAGAGGAAATGGAAGTTATGAACTTTGATACAAGACAGGATGCCTTAGAAGGTCTGGCTATATTTATTCCTGGATTATGATCCCCACAAGATATATTACTGCTAGTAAATAGTTCTCTGTGGATTTTTTCTTCCTTTTCTACATATTTGAATGCAGAGTTTGAACTCAGGTTACAGCTAGAAAAGTGTAAAAAGAAAATAGTGTTTAGCTGATCTCACAAATACCATTAGCCATTTTAACTTTCATTGATATCTTCATCACTCTGGATTTCAGTGAAGAAGTTTCCTGTTTAACCTATGCACATGTGTGTATATAAGCAACCTTACACGCATAAATATACCTTTATATATGGCAGCTTATACAGTATGTGTTTTATATATATACTTATGCATGCATATATATTATTTACACTTGTTTATGGATCTATAGAGATATTTTAACTTTTAATTAATTTAATGACTGAGTAAAAAAGTAGTTATAGCATCCATTATTCCAATACAAATGAAAAATGCAATGCAAACCCCATAATTTCCTATAAGTAGGGTAGATTATATCTTGAAAACAGAAATAATCAGAATAATGAAACTTGCATTTGTTTTTTGACTGTGTCATTGTTTAATTTTTTTATCTTTGTCAATCTTTATGTCTCAGGATGACATGATGGGGTATAGGAAAAAAAAAAACATTTTTTTTTAATTTTACTTAGGTTTATTTTCTTATGAAATAGGAGATCATTTTTCATTTACTCCTATATTTATTTTATTTTGGGAAGAAAAATGTGATAGCGTAGATGCATTTTATTAATGATCAGTCAAAAACATATGACGGTCCAAACTGTAAATAAGGAAAGGCAAAAAAATATATTAAAAAAATTGTCATTGATAATTATAAACCTCCAATAAAAAAATAGCTAAATAATTTGCTACATCAAACTGTGGTAATGTCAGACAAATACGTCCTTAGTAAGTCATGGCCCAAATAAAATGAGAATTCAATCCTGGAAGCTGAGTTTGGTCATAGTACTGTGGTTTGAAATGGATATCACACTGAACCAACTTCGTCTTATTTAACCTCACATGAAACAAAGTTGTGCTTCTATTAGCTATTTGAGATTCTATTAGCTCCCTTGACTTCAGTCAGAGCTGACAGTACCCCAGTGAAGTAATTATCTTCACTCTGCTGAAAGAACAGAAGCAACTGACTGGGGAGAGATGCTGCTGCAGAGGCTTCGCATTGCTCACACAGCAGGAGTGGGGATGAAAGGCACCAGGAAACATCACAGATGCCACTCAGTCACCAGGTCAAGATAAGAAGAGAAAAACTGTTGCCAGCAATTCCACCTTTCCCTGAGGAATAAAAGAGCAGTGCTAGATAGCTGAGGAAGGATGACAAAAAACTGGGGGAAATGAAGACTGTAGAACACCTGCACTCGAACTACGAAGAAAAGGAAAAGCTGAATATGTGTTTGAACCAAGTGGTTATCTACTGCCGCAGGGTGCCAGGCTTGTAAACTGCACAATAAAACTGTTGAAACAGTTAAAAAAGTTGAACATGAACCAGTATGGCAAAGGTGGCCAACAGCCTCCTGGGCTATAGTAGGCAGAACATTCCCATCAGGTGAAGGCAAGTGACCCTTCCCCTCTGCTCAGTCCCAGGGAGACACATCTGAGTTGTTGGGTCTAGTTCAGGGCTCACCAGTACAAAAAAGACGTGGACCAACTGAAGTGAGTCCAGCTAAGTGCTACAAGGATGATTAAGGGATTAGAATACCTGACATCAGAGGAGAGGCTGAGAGAGTTGGGGCTGTTCAGCCTTGAGAAGACTCAGGGGGTCTCGTTCATGTGTACAAACACCTGATAGGAGGGAAGAAAAACACTTGTATGTCCTTACTAGGGGTTAAATCACCTTTGGGATGCAGCTGGAACAGAATCACATGTGTAGTTTCCTCTAAAAGGAAACTAAATTCCTGAAAAAGGAATATACTTAGCTTTCATCAAAACCACTCTGTACCTTGAGTCTATAGAAATCACAGATGGATTCATTCCAAAACCAAACTACAGTTCCAAATTAAAATAATGCTGTAAATGCAGCTTCATGGTGTTCAGTTTATACTATGATCCAGGGTGAATGTCAACATGTAATAGTCATTGAAAAATGCAGAACATGAAGCTCATTTGTCACAGAAAAGTTGACTGTCAGAAGATGACATCAGTATAGAACTGTCCAAAACTGTCTGAGATTCTTGAGTGAAATCCTAGTTAAAAACAGAAAATGTGACACTTTCATGAAAGAAAATCAGACAAAATTTCACTTCCCCTATGGGAAGACAGAACTGGAGCATATATGTACCCTGCGTGATGAAGTGTGGTACAAAGACAACTAAGCTGTCGGCAAGGTAGGGCTAAGTACCCAAAGCATAGCATCATGCTGAGAATGAACTAATTTTGGGTCAAAACTCTCCCATTAGTCACTGCAACATTACCAATGATTAATTAACAGGCTTGCAGACTGGGCTTGCAGAGCCCATGTGGCTTGCAGAACTGAAGTTAGTCTACAGACAAACAACAGGAAGCCCTGCTCCCTCAGGTTTGGCCCATCTCAGTCCACAGCTGTGCCTGACAGCAGTAGTATATTCCCTGACTCCACAAGGGAGAAGGGATGGAAGGTCCACCTGCTGCTCCCACGAACAATCTACCTCCCTTTCTTACCCAGTCTACTGCAGTACACAGTACTGCATAGTACACATTTACCCAGGAGATAAGGGTGAAGTCAGGTGCAGAGCTGGGCTGAGGATATTGGTCTGATTAAAAAACAGAGAAGAAATTCTGCTGCTGTAGTGACTTCACCACTATCATCAATTTGCTACCAAAGGCAATGCAGTATAGATGTGCCAGTGATGATGTTGAACTCCTTCTGGATGGCAGTCAAGAGTGCAGCATGTGCTGACCACTGCTGATGGTTCATTACACCCAGATACTATGCAAGGGCAACTTACCTTAAAATGAGTTCATACACCTTTGTCCATTCCTTGCCTGTTGTGTCTTATTGTTGAGACTATAAATGTCTTTGAGGCAGCAATCATCTTCTGTTATACTTCCACATAACGCTAAGCACAGTGGAGTCGCAGGCGCTTAGGAGCTCAACAATGACAATTAGAAGTTAATGCACACTCCTTTATTCCACCATTTTTTTTTCCCACAGGGTTGAATTTGATCCTAATATTAAAGAACAAAGAAGAATAAAAGCAGCAGGGAGCAAGTAGCAGCTACTTTTTGTTCCACTACCTATTTCAGCAGCAGATCTGTTAGATGTTATTTTATTCCTCCCATCTCTATATCATGATCCTGGGCAGGAAGCACCAAGAGCTGCCCATTTATGCCCATCAAGAGGGCATAAATGATTTACTAACAATGGAGACAAAAGTCATTATCACTCCTTCATCTCCATTATCTCCTTCAAAAGAAGTAACAGCGTCAGAAGAGAGTAGATTTATATTTTTCTTTTCCTGTGCTTCTATTTTCACCTTTCCCTCCTCTATTTTAATTCCTAAGACTGGCCTTTGAATGAGTTTTTCAACCTTTTGAAGGATTAAAGTAATGTTGAACACACTAAGCCTCACACAAGAAAAGTTCCCAGTAGCAGCACAGGAAAATTATTATGCAAAATTGCCAAGGACTGTAGTAAGAAAAGAAAGTACCAGGGGAGAGTGACAGGCCAAAGTGCCAGGGTATGAGTAAAATACAGGACCTGAAAAAGAAGGCAATGCTTATGAACCTTCATTTAAAAGGAGAGAAAAGTGGTTAGTCTCTAGAGATAAGTATTTTGAAATTAGAAAAACAGCTGGTATAATAATCAATCTGCATGAAATTCACAGTACTCAGCTGAATTGCTTAAGGAAAGGCCTTTAGAAGTGTCAGTGAAGGGTTAATGACAGAAATACATGTGGAAAACAAATAAATAAATAAATGTACAAAACACATTTCATTTGGAATTATTTCTTTTAAAAAATTCTCATTGCAAAAGAGGGAAGATGGTGCCCTTAGTTTTCTGATCTTGTCAGAGGAAGGAAAAGGAAAGGCGAAATCAGGCTAACTGGTCAAAATATGTTGAATTTAAGGAGTAAAGAACTAACAGAAACTATGTTTTTAATAAGTAGATAGTAAGAAAATATTTTCTAAAAATTATTTAGAGTAAAAAATTCTCATGAGCTTTTTGAAAATATAGTAGAATTAAAACCTATAAAAAGAAAGATTTGTCAAGTGTTTAAAACAACCATATTGCTGAAGCAACACAGTTTGATACTGAAAGTCTTGAAGGTACTTCTTTAGGGTCATTGCAATATCACATGTGTTTTTTGCCCACTGCTGCCTCTGCCCCCTGGCCCAGCGTCCTTTGCAGCCTCCTGAATGACAGAAGCTGTAGTGGCAACAGCAGCTGGAGAGGTTGAAAGGTGGTTATGACATTTCATTTCCACTCTTGCTTTTCTTACAGAGCACCACTTATTCAGCTTTCTACCTGGATCAACTCCAATTTAAGATAAAACAGTTTCAAGATACTACCAAGAGCAGGGCAATGACCCCACAAGACCTAATCGCACTTAGGGGAGGATCAAGTTGCTACAAAGCCCAGGTTGCAATACATGGGTGGGTGTCTTTTTGTGGTTGTTATGAAGTACAATGTGCTGGAAAGGATAAATCCTTGACAAAATTGGATTCATGAACATGTTAGTAATAGGAAAATACTGTTAAAATTATACATAGTCTAAAGGCTTCTGGGATTCAGGTCCTGCATCTTGTCTTTTGAAGGCAGCTGCTCTAAACTACTTTCCCTCAGATGGGTTAATAAAATACTCATTTGCTAATCACAGAAGGAAAAAGCTATATGCATGAAGGGGAATGTGTCTGTCCAGACTGTTTCAGTGCTGGAGAAACCCAGCGATGAAAGCTGCTTCTGCTGTGCAGACCATTTTTCTAAGCACAGAGTTAACAATGCAATCAACTTCAGGCAACTACATTTGAGGGTAATATCTTTGGTGATTTATTTTCTAACTAAATTAGGGGAAGATTTCAGTGTAGATATTTTATTTTTTACCAATAAAAATAAGCCTTCTCTTGACAGGATATATGTATGAACAAATGGTTTCATTTGTTTGGTTTTCTTTATTTTTAATTAAAAATAAATATTGTGAACATCTTGGGTTTGTTTTGGTTTGGTTTTGGGTGGGTTTTTTTGTTTTTAAAGGGAAAGGGTTAGAAGAAGACTGGAAACTACACAGCCTTGAATACAAATTCATGTACAGTTTGATTTGAACAGGTAACTGAGTAGGGAGAGGGGAGAAAAATTTTATTTCTCAGGTTTTTTTGCCTAGCTTTTCTCCCCTAGGAAGAATTCTGGTCAGCACACAGTCTCTTGGCTGGCAAGCATTTATGGATATGCTGCCAGTATTAAATAATGACAGTGATCTAATCTAGGATCCCAGGAACCCACAAATTGCAAGCATCAGAACTACTTCCAGAAGCCGGGAAAATTAAGTGCCTAATTTTACTTATTCTTTTCTCTGCCAAGAATAAAGTGTCCAACATAGCCAAAATATCAGCCAATGTCAAAGACATATCCAGTTTCTTCTGATAGTCTAAGGAACTACAGTCCAAACATTGCTTTTGACACACAGGCAAAGTCTGTTATCAAAGAGAATGTGATACAGTTGTGTACATCTACAAGGAACTTAAAGAAATACTGCAATACTGCTGAGAGAGTGTTAAAGTGAGCCAATGGGGAACAATTATTCCTCCATTTCTTAGGATTTTCAGTCTTACATTCAGGTAATCCCAAAGTTTGTTGCAATTTATTTAAACTGATAAAATTAACTGCATACGTTTGTATACTGATTCTTTTCCTATAATTATTTCATATTCCTCATGATTCTGATGCAATGAATTTTTATTTCTTAAAGGCCATTTTCCTTACACAGAGTACTCAGTTCACAGAATGACAGTGCTCAAGGCGTTCCTGATGTTTACCAGATGCTACAAAATCAAGATGATGCTGTGGATTTTTTCAGGATTCTGTATTCTAGGCAGTAGCTGATCTTTATCTTAATAACCTTCAGGATTTCCACTAAGCCCCAAATCCCTTCTCAATAGGGTGCTTATACAAAACCTCAGCAGTCACTTCGGTGTTTCGGCTTAGAGTGTACAAAACCTTATGTGCAAATCCATGTACAATTCTTACTGCCATTCATTAACTTTCTTTCCTTGGCACCATTATTACTAAAACAAAAACTCTGAACTGTTCTCTGGTTCCGCCTCCCAGACCGAAACAATCTGTTTCAAACACTAAGCTAACTGAATGCCACAGGAGTCATTTAGCAGGAGCAGAATGGCTGGATTTGGATCTCTGCTTGCCTCAAGACATTTAGTGTAATCTCACTGTTTGCATTTACCAGACAGTATTGTAAGGAATGGCCTTTCAAAAGGAATGTTATTGTGCTGAAATTAGAGAATTCAAAGTACAGTTTAAAGTTGACGATTTTTTTTTTTAATACAGAGGTAAGGATTTGCACAGAATGCAAGTTATAGGTAGTGTTTGTACCTATCATATGCCTAAAAAGAGAAACTGATTTGGATTTCTGTTTTTCAGCTTATTTATATACATTTTTATAAACTACATTTATAAACTATTTTATTTTCATATAATAATTTTGAGTTCCATTTTGTTCTTTGACTTTATGCAGAAATTTTTACAGCTATACTTTTTAATTTATAGCATCCTTTTACAGGTTAACTCTCTTGAAATGATCATCTATAATAAAAGTATCCTTAAAGAGGAATCTGTGCTGGTTTGGAAGATATCATGCTGGCATAGTACTTGTATATTAACCTATGGTTAAAGTTAGAATTGCAAACTGCATTTTAACTTTGCTGATTCATTTCCCTCCACTCCATAAACCCGAAAGCTGTACTTGGAGGTTGATATGAGTTTCCATCAATGCTTTGTGCAGCACGGAAGGTCTGACAACTTCCAAATTTTTCACTCTGTGGAACTCAGGATTTGGTAGGGGATCTTCAGAAAAGCCAAATTGCAAGGTAAGTAGTCTCTCCTCTCCTAAGTGACTTCAGTATCTTTAAATCACATTCTACTCAGCAGGACCATTGTGAAAGCCTATTATTCTTTCTGTGAAAGAATGTTCCCATTCATGGTGAGCACTCAACCTGAACTGCTCTTATACCTTTTTGTTTTACATTGTGTTATCCCTTTTCCTTTCTCCTGTGTGGTGCATAAAATTATCATCCACCCTGGCATTACTGATATCCTTTAAGCATTTTCTGTTTCCATTAAATTACAGCATCTTACATTTTATCCCTTGGGCAGTATGAATAAAGGCTGTGTCAATTTCTAATTGAAGATCATCCTTGATACCCTGATGAAACACAGAGTAGGAAAGTGGTTTGCCCTCATAGCTCAGTGTTGTAACAGGGTGGTCTACTCATTAAATCACAGTCTGGTTGTGATGGTAGTTGTTTGTTTCTCTTGTTAATTTTCTTTTAGGAACAGCATAGTGAGTAGGACTCAGGAGGTGATTGTCTCCCTGTACTTGGCACTGGTGAAGCCCCCACCTTGAGAACTGTGTCCAGTTTTGGGCCCCTTACCACAAAAGAGACATTGAGGTGCTGGAGCGGGTCCAGAGAAAGGCAACAAAGCTGGTGAGGGGTCTGGAGAATAAGTCTTATGAGGAGAGGCTGAGGGAGCTGGGATTTTTCAGCCTAAAGAAAAGGAGGCTGAGGAGTGACCTTATTGCTCTCTACAACTACCTGAAAGGAGATTGTAGAGAGGCAGGGGTAGGTCTCTTCCAAGTCAGAGGCAACAGGAGAAGAGGAAATGGCCTCAAGGTGCACTAGGGGAGGTTCAGATTGGATATTAGGAAAAAAAAATTTACACTGAAAGGGTTATTAAACATTGGAATGGGCTGCCCAGAGAAGTGGTTGAGGCACCATCCCTGGAGTTATTTAGAAGACGAGTAGAGATAGTGCTTAGAGACATGGTTTAGTATGGTTTTTATCAGTTAGGTTGATGGTTGGACTAGATGATCTTAAAGGTCCCTTCCAACCTAGACAATGCTGACAATGCTGTCAGTCTTGGGTGTTTAATGTGGTCATGATACAGCAGGTGATACTAAGGGTCTTTAAACATGCAACTTGGGGAACTTAACCTTAGATATCTACCAGAATCCTAGGATATTAACAGTATTTTTGAGAATCTAGATGTTGAAAATAAGGACCTAATATGATAGCTAGATACTTTATTGTCACCTAAAATTTTTATCCTCTGTGGATCAAAACATTTTCGTCAATGCCTCTAAACTTAGAAATTCTGTGATCAAAAAAGCTGACCCTACCAAACAGATTGATGAAGGAGATGGCAGATAAGTAACAAAAGCTACTTTATAGATTGCACTGAAGTAATAAAAGATTAATTGCACAAGGTGAAAAATAGTATCACTATTGTAGGAATTGTTTTTTTAATGAGTTCTTGCCTGAGTAGGGGAAGGGAAAAAGAGCTATCTTCCTTGAAAAAGAAAGGCTTTTACTGGACTTATAAAAAAAAATCTTTAACCATTATGTAGTCAAAATGTATTTTAATCTGTCCAAAGTTTTTTATTCTTCAAAGTTCAGCAAAATTATAATGGTAAATTCTGAATTAAGTATCCACTATCTTCATATGAGTTATATAATCTTAGATTTTCTGAGCCTATTTCAGTTTATACTTTTTAGAATGCTTTACATTATATTCTAGTAAATTACTGAGCTGATCCACAGATAACAGGTCTTTTTGATTGTTTTTTTTTTTATTTTATTTTATTTTAGTTTTAATGCCAGCCTCCATTAATCTGCCAACTCACTATTGTGAGTTTAATTTTGTGATTAGCATCAGGTATATCTTCCTAGTTGTTCACATAAATTTCATGATGAAAGACTTACATATTTTAGTTTATATTCTCAGTAAGAGCTGCTTAGTTCAAAAAGTAAGGAACTTCTAAAAGTGAGATTTAACAGTAAAAAAAACCAAAAAAACCTGACCCCAAATCAGCCCTAAAGCACTTAGCTTCTCATTTATGAAGAAAAGACAAGCTGAAAACATAGCCCCTATCTTTAACAATAGATATGTTAATTACTAACATGTAATTAGACTAGTTGTACTGTATTGTAATTAGTGTAATGATCTGCACTACTAAACTAGCCGAACAAACTCCCTCTACATCCTCTAAAATCTGTCACTTCCAATGATTTCCTAAAAGTTTACATGGAATACTGGCAAGTACTATTATAATAACTCAAAACACTGTTCATACTTCTCTTATTTACTGAGTAGTATTCTAAATGAAGACTAATCAATACCAGATAGAAATATAGATTGCTGTAAAATGTTTAAACAATTTGTATGGTGCCGTACACAAAAATAAAGCTGAGGACGAGTATTCTGCTTTTTAAGTCTGCTGCCACTGGGGTTAACAGGTTTTCTTGGCAAAGACCAGAAGAGAAAAGTATACAAAGATTGCAGGAAAACAATAAACTGTGATGTATTTCGAAAGCTTTTTGCTGCAGTATATAAATGTGGTGATGTACCAACAAGCATTACCCCATATGTAGTTTAATACCAAACACACTAATATCAAAAATTGCAGTCTCATATAAATCTTTACTGTTGAAATCTGAAAGTGTTTGCATATATTTAAAAGCTTAGACATCTCAAGTAAATTTTTATAAAGAGGTCTGGTTTTGTTTTGTTTTGTTTTGATTTGTTTTCTCCTGTGGAGTCAACAATACTAACAGAATGCACACAACTTTTAGAATCATAGAATCATTTAGGCTGAAAAAGTCCAACTATAAACCTAACATTGCCTACTCCACCACTAAACCATGTCCCTAAGCCCTACATCTACCCATCTTTTAAACACCTCCAGGGATGGTGACTCAACCACTTCCCTGGGCAGCATGCTTCAATGCTTCACAACCATTTCAGTGAAGAAATTTTTCCTAATATCCAGCCTAAACCTTCCCTGGTGCAACTTGAGGATGTTTCACCTCATCCTATCACTTGTTACTTGGAAAAAGAGACTGACCCCCACCTCTCTGCAACCTCCTTTCAGGTAGTTGTGGAGTGATAAGGTCTTCCTTCAACCTCCTTTTCTCCAGGCTAATCATCCCCAGTTGCCTCTGTCCCTCCTCATAAGACTTGTGCTCTAGACCCTTCACCAGCTTCTCTGCTCTTCTTTGGACACGCTCCAGCTCCTCAATGTCTTTCTTGTAGTGAGGGGCCCAAAGCTGAACCCAGGATTTGAGGTGCAACTTCACCAGTGTTGAGTACCGGGGGATGATCACTTCCAGACTCCTGCTCACCACACTATTTCTAATAAAAGACAGGATGCAGCTGGCCTTCTTGACCACCTGGGAACACGACCAGATCATATTCAGTCGGCAGTCGACCAACAGGTCCTTTTCTGCTGTTCAGCTCTCCAGCCACTCTTCCCCAAGCCTGTAATGTTGCACAGGGTTGTTGTGGCCCAAGTACAGGCCCCAGCACTTGGCCTTATTGAACTTCATACAACTGGCCTTGGCCCATCAATCCAGCCTGTTCCACCCAACTTGGAGTCACCTGCAAATTTACTGAGGGTGTACTCGATCCCCTCATCCAAATTATTAAAGAAGATTGAAACAGAACAGGCCCCAGTACTGAGTCCTGGAGAACATAATTTGTGACTGGCTACCACCTGGATTTAACTCCATTCACCACAACACTTTGGGCCCAGACATCCAGCTGTTTTTTTTTACCTGGAGAAGAGTATGCCCATCAAAGCCACGAGCAGGCAGTTTGTCCAGGAAAATGCTGTTGGAAATGGTATGAATATCTTTACTAGAGTCCAGGTAAACAACATACACAACCTTTCCCTCCTCCACTAAGCATGTTATCTTCTCATAGAAGGAGATCAGGTTAGTCAAGCAGGACTTTCCCTTTTGCAAGCCCACCTGACTGGACCTGATTGCCCAGTTGTCCTGTACATGTTGTGTAATGGTACTCAGGATTATCTGCTCCATAAGACTGATGGGCCTGTAGGTGCCTGGATATTCCTTCTAGCCCTTCTTGTAGGTGAGCATCACAATTGCTAGACACCAGTCAACTAGGATCTCCTCTGTTAGCCAGGAATGATGATATACGATTGAAAGTAGCCTGGTGAGCAATTCCGCCAGCTTTCTCAGTATCCTTGGGTGGATCCCATCCAGTCCTACAGACCTACATATGTCTAAATGATGTAACAAGTCACTATTTCCCCTTGGATTATAGAGGCTTCATTGTGCTCCCTGTCCCTGTCTTCCAGCTCAGGGGGTGAGTACCTCAAGAACAATTTGTCTTAATATTAAAGGCTGAGGCAAAGAAGGCATTAAGTACATCAGACTTTGTAACTATGTTTCCCCCAGCATCCAGTAAAAGATGGAGAGTCCCCTTGGCTCTTCATTTGCTGGTAATATATTTATAATTTATTTTTTTTATTGTCTACTACTGCAGTAGCCATACTAAGTTTTAGTTGGGCTTTGGCCCTTCTAATTTTGTCTGTGTATAACCTTATGCTATAACTATTATTGTAGTCCTTCTCAGTGTCCCGCCTCTTCTTCTGAAGGTCATAAACTCTCTTTTTTTTCCATGAGTTCCATCCAAAGCTTTCTATTTAGCCAGGCCAGTCTTCTTCCCCACTGGCTCTTCCTTTGTCACGTAGGGACGGTCTGCCTCTGAGCTTGGGATCATTCTTATCCCACTTGGTAGATCTAAGAGTAACGTGTAGTTACATATGTTTTTTAGGAGCTATTGAATAAGTAATTTTACTTAGGGATAAACATACAGGAAAATACAGAAGTTATACAATTTTCTGAGGTACCTATCCTAAGACAGAAAGCAATTTGATGCTAGTCGCTATTTTTATGTAGTATTACTCTCATATTTAAATTCTTGGTTTACAGTAAACTCAACCTGTGCATTCACTGAACACAGGGAAAGCTAGATTTTTTGTTCATGAATAATATTCTAGACACACAGCGTATCTATGGATTAGTAGTAAACAGAAAAACAGTTTTTACCCTCAAGGTACAATGAAAATGCAAAGGAGATGCCTAAACATACTTGACCAGTGCCAATTTGGATGATGCAAGGCATCCAAGACAAGCGGGTGAAACACGGGATTGTGAGACACTGGCATTTTTCTGGAGTGGCAGCTCAGGGCCAGGCAGGATACTCCAAAGTATCTTATCTGTTACTATATACGTAGACCCCTGAATTCATCTCCTAGAGTGTTTGCCTGTGGTTTGGAGGCAGTAGGTTTCTTGTTTCATTTGAACAGTGAGAATCAAAGGTGACTTGAAAAAATTATGGGTACATTATATTTGTACTTCCCATCTTGTAGGCCTTTGACGGCAGCTAGCTGCAAACAGGTATAAATGAGTTTTTAATGCTCCAGTTGGCAACATCTGACCCTTCAGATGGTTGTATAATATGCTTTCAAATAATCTCTATAAGACTATAATTTGAAAGGGAGGTTTGCCATGGCCTGATAGCAACTTGTGATTTATGAATTTCTCTGAATGGGATTTACAAAGAAATTGGACATCATTAAGAAGCAGCTGTTTTTACCAGGTCCGACCTAGGTCAGAGTGGCTTCAGAGTGTTAATGATTATGTTTGCCTGTCTCAAGTAAATTGCTTGTGAATGACTTCGCAAGGTAAAATTGCTTTAAAATAGACACTGGTGATAGCATGCTGCAAGTTGTTAGCATGTTTGCTGATGGCAAAACTATACAAGGTGTTAAATATAAATTCTGAATGAGAGCAGACAAACAAATAAAAAAGATAAAGCTATGCAACACAGACATTTTTCTTTTTTATATTCATTTTATAGGGAAAATAAAGACTATCAATAGGCATGAGACTACCTTTGAGCGTTAGACTACCTTAAATTAATATATGATAATCATCTCATCTGATGCAGTAGTCAAAAGAAATATGATGAAGATATTTTTCTGCATGTCAAAGCATTTGGTTTCAGACAAGGATTTTTTTTTCCAATATGTAACTTCTATCAGACATCAATTTTAATGATAAAAATTCTAGATTTATCAAAAGCAATGGGATTATTTTTGTTTTACATAAATAATTCTTTAAAATCTGGAAGTGTGTCTTCATTTTTTAAAAAATACGATATATATGAATATGTATGTGTGTTTATAGTTATATGTAGCTAGGTATATTTCAGAACTGCACATTTCACACAGTTGGGTTTGATTTTAAAAACAGCTAAATCATTTATTGGGCAGTAAATAGATGTACTACAATCTACTGTAAAAAAATCCCCATAAAACCATAAAACAGTACTAGGTGGTTTGGAACGTGATTATTGAATGTGATATTTATTGTGAAGGAATATTTGCAAATATGTCTCAATAGTCTTATCTTTTCTACTGAAAAATATTAATTGATGTTATTCTCCACATTTACCAGTATTAAAGATCATTGAACAAAAATTCAACACCCTGAGCATCCAGTTTATCTGTTTCACCTGAGCTTTACTTCTTTCTAGTCTTTCATAATGATGTATGAAATCCTTCTCAATATTTCCTTTGTATACCACCAGAGAGAGATATACAGTTTGTAGAAATCTGTAGAAATTATAGTGTTCTAACCTCCTAATCACTGCTGGTTTTATTAGAGACGTGGAAGTTGAGATCACCAGGAGATCCCAGTACAACCAATGGACTTCCATGGAGACCTACTCTTTCCAGAGCACTATAATTTCTTCATTTAATTCTGAATTCTTGAACTTACATGCACTTATCCACTGAATGCTTCCTTGATTAAAGACTTTGAAATCATAAAATGCCCACATGATATTATGAAAAAGCTGTATTTAGATACTATATTTTGAATACTCGTACTGTAGTCTAGGCTAAGTCTGGAGTTTCTCCTGGTTGTGGAGGATTGGGTTAGAGATCATTTAGGAAAACTTAACACCCACAAATCCATGGTCCCTGATGGGATCCACCCACGAGTGCCAAGGAAACTTGCAGATCTTATTGCGAAGCTGCTCTTCATCATATTTGAAAGGTCATGGAGAACAGGAAGCTGCCTAAGGACTGGAGGAGAGACAGTGTCACCCCAGTCTTCTAAAAGGGTGAGAAGGAGGACCCAGGAAACTGTAGCCCAGTCAGCCTCACCTCCATCCCTGGAAAGGTGATGGAACAGCTCATTCTGGATGCCTTCTCCAAGTATGTGGAGAAAAAGAAGGTTATCAGGAGTGGTCAACATGGATTCACCAGGGGGAAATCATGTTTGACCAATCTGATAGCCTTCTGTGATGGCTTAACTGGCTGGGTGGATAAAGGGACAGCAGCGGATGTTGCCTAGTGTGACTTCAGCAAGGCTTTCGACACCGTCTCCCATAACATCCTCATAGGTAAGCTTAGAAAGTGTAGGTTAGAAGAGTGGACAGTGAGGTGTATTGAGAACTGGTTGAGTGGCAGAGCTCAGAGGGTTGTCATTGGTGGATCAGAGTCAAGTTGGGGCCCTGTAACTAGCAATGTTCCTCAGGAATCAGTACTGGGTCCAGTCTTGTTCAACATTTTCATCAGTGACCTGGATGAGGTGACAGAGTATACCCTCAGCAAGTTTGCTGATAACCAAAACTGGAAGGAGTGGCTACCACACCAGAAGGCTGCCATTCAGGAAGACCTAGAAAGGCTAGAGAGCTGGGTGGAGAGGAACCTTATGAAGTTCAACAAAGGAAAGAGTAGGGTCCTGCACCTGGGAAGGAATAACCCCATGCAGAAATATAGGCTAGGGGCTGACCTACTGGAAAGCAACTCTGTGGAAAATGAGCTGGCAATCCTGGTGGACAATAAGTTGACCACGAGGCAGCAGTGTACCCTTGTGGCCAAGAAAGCAAATGGTCTCCTGGGGTGCATTAAAAAGAGCCTGGCCAGAAGGTCAAGAGAGGTCATCCTCTCCTTCTACTCTGCCCTAGTGAGGCCACATTTGCAGTACTGCGTCCAGGTCTGGGCTCCCCAGTTCATGAAGGACAGAGAACTACTGGAGAGAGTCCAGCAGAGGGCTACAAAGATGATCAAGGGACTGGAGAACCTCTCTTATGAGGAAAGGTTGAGAGACATGGGTCTGTTCAAACTGGAGAAGAACAGACTGAGAGGGTACCTCATCAATGCTTATAAATATCTGAGGGCTGGATGTCAAGAGGATGGGGCCAGACTCTTTTCAGTGGTGCCTGGCAACAGGACAATCTGAACATGAGGAAAACCTTCTTTACTTTAAGGGTGTCAGACCACTGGAACAGGCTGGATATGTTCCTGTGCAACCTGCTCTAGGTGAACTTGTTTTGGCAGTGGAGTTGGACTAGATGGTCTCCAAAGGTCTCTTCCAACCCCTACCATTCTGTGATTCTGTGATTCAATTTCAACTGCAAATTTACCAGCTTTTACTCTTTAAGCCAGAATCTAAATTAAACTAAAACAAAGCTGTTGCTTTAGTTTAATCTATTCTATTATCTAATCAGAATAAATGCAGCTTTATGTTGCATAGCCACTGACAAACTCTTTGCCAAGACATTATGGAACTCTCTGATATCTATAATGGGCCAGACTCTTGTTTGTCTGCTGTGATTAACATGCTTTCCACCAATTCCTGCTGACAAACAGAATGAAATGTTACTCATCCCAAATAATAGGCTTACAATTCAACCTAATTTGTTTTATTTCTATGTCTGCAAACCTTAGCAGGTTGTAATAACTAAAAAAAATAGTTTTCTTTTCTTCAACTCTTCCCTAATGAAAGTAGGTCTAAATCTTATTAACATTGCATATTGGTACAGTTGCTGTTAGTTCAACAGGTGGGCAAAGATTCATGGGTCTAAACCAAAAACTGTTCAAAAATCAAATGAAGTGTTTTCATCAGGCCTCCAAATGGTTTTGGTTGAGGCATTGTCTAAAAGATTTAAAGGAAATTCCTGTTCAACTAAACATTGCTGTCTAAACCTCTTATTATTACTTTTATAATATTTTTTATAATATATATAATAATAAAAAATATAATAATATATTTCTATAAAATATTTTTAACAGAAATTCTTTCCTTAGCTTACCTTACCCTTAACTACGGTTATACAAGATTATGCTTTCTCTCTCTCCTGAGTTATGTGGCTCTCTTTTTACTAGTATTTTAATTTCTGAATAAACACTCAAAACAGTACTTTCAAACAGCTGAGTTGATAATTGTGTTCCTCCTTACAACACATGTGACATAGATTCAAAAGAAAAGGCGTGCAGAGAAGCCCAGAGCAAACTCAGGTGTTTATCACCAACAAAGTGGTTGTATTTGTCTCCATTTCCAACAGCTGGTAGAAGGCAGTGCTTCATACTCATTGCTTAACCCCTTCTTTTGGGCAGGTCCTCCTTTATTCTGCAGTAACAGAAATTTCTAGCCAAAGTGGGGGGTGTGTGGTGTGTGATTTTAATAGCATTTATTATGACATGAGGTGTGGGGAGTGAGGAATTGTAGAGACACGCAGCTGAGCAAGAGCTCGGCAGGTGTTCTTGCAGTGAGGGGAAGGAAGCTTTGAGAACAGTAAACTCCTTATATGGTAATGTGAAATAGATAGCAAGCTAACAAAATATATAACAATACCAAAACAAATAACAATGACTAATTAGCATAGCACATGAACACTTATATGTAGCCAATTGTATTGCTCATAACGGCACGTGGACAGGCCCCCACAGCTTATCTGTGTAGAGAGCACAGCGCATGATCAAAAGAGAGAAACTATATATGCTGTAAAAATGAAACATTAAACGTCTTCGCTTCATCACTTGGTGGAGTCCATGCCCTTTGTTGCCGCAATGAGGGAATAAGAAAAGGCTTTATATTATTTTGATTTTTTTTTCTGTCGTTTCCTCCTATTTCTTTGCAGCAAGTGCAAAGAAGAAAGACAGCTGTTTATTTTATATGCTATGATTCTTTTCTACCTTTGCTTCAGTACAGAGTGTAAGAGTTAACTGACGGATACTTAGTTTTCAAAATGGCAGATAATTAAATGTGAGCAATAGGTTACAAAGATATGGTACAAAGAGAACGTAAAAGAATATTCTTCTCTGTCATTATTTCTGTACTTTTCTAAAGAACATTCTCAACCTATCAAGCATCATTTATCTCACAAGGAGATCATGCATTGTTAGTCTAATATCACTAATGCACTTTGATAGTATTTTTCTTTTATTGTTCAAAATTGTAGTGATTCCAGTGATTTAATCTAAAATAATGCATTCCTGAAGAGATTATTTTTTGAGCAATTGCATTTTTTAAAGACTGTGTATTTCCATGTTATTTCCCATACTGCTGAAAAAAAAAATGGTTCATTTTCTGAGTATGTTCTAAACTCCAGGGAAAAAAGTAATATACTGTAACAGAAGGCAAATTTTGTCATACAAATTTTGTCACTATTTTTAATAGGAGCATTTTCAAAAGTAAAAGAAGTCATTTGTGGCCTTTACTGTCAAAGAATTTTTGCCATGAAATGCATAAAGACCCCGTTGCGACAAACATCTTTGCAGATCAGCTGCTACCAGCCAAGGCAGACTCACTGATCTATTCATCTCTCATTCTCAGGTCTGCTCTGGAGGGACAGCACTAGAAAGTCTTGTCCAGAATTTAATAATCGCACTTTTATCTTGTGTCTGTGTCTTTTTCTATTGATATTTTATTGTGAGTTTTTAGAAATGTGAATAAATGCTCTGTTGGTGAATTTGTAGTCCAAATACTTTATGCAAAACCAATCCCTCATTTTTCCTTGTCATTTGTCTGTCTTCAAAGAGTGTTTTTAAAATACCTCCAGCCTAGTGTGTGTTTGTTTGTTTGTTTCTTTGTTTGTTTCTTTGTTTTCAGGCAGAGTGTAAAAAATTCTGTTGAAATAATAGGTGTTTTGATTAGTTGTAAATTCTTATAGTCTACTCTTTCCGTATCATCAAAAAAACCCACGTGGAATACTCAGTAGCTATGAGTAAAATAATTTCACCTATCTATTTTTGGATACCAATGCAAAATGACATGCGCAATTTGATTACATGACAGTCGATATCATTCTATGTTGCTGAAATTTTTCTAAAGAGGCATTCAGCTATTAGATCATGCAGGTAATAACAGTGTATTTTTCAAAAATGGGGTTATGATTGTGACAAGTGTCCAACAGGTAGTCTTTCTGTTATTTTATCTATTTCTGCTGTTAATCTAAAGCAGATATTATTTTTTTTCCTGATCAGGGATTTCATTGCCAAAATTAATCCAAGGGATAGTTTTTACAAAGACAATATTTGAAGGTAATTAAATCACTTTATATCAGTTTAATTTGCAAGAAAAAAGGTGCTCTTAAGGATGAAAAATAGATAGTCTTCTCTTTAATTAAATTGAAATTTGAACAAGCTATATATTATCAGGAAACAGACTGAGAACATATTCATTGTTCTGTGAGTGCTTTGCTTTAAACAAAAATAATGAACTAAATTCAATGAAACGAGGAGCACATGAAATATTACTCTATGTGTGTATGAAAAATCATCTCATTAGACACGCTGTGCAAATCTAAACGTTTTATACTTCAAATTTCTAATTCACCAAAAGTTGATTATGTTCATTGTGAATCATCTTCTAATGGTTCAGACCTTAGGAGGTTTAGATCTATAAGGTATACTATATTTCACCTAAATATTTTGCTTCTGAAATGAATGCAATGGTTTCTTACCAGAAATAAAAAATAAAAAAAATAAAATCAGTGTTCAAATATTCAGAATATTGAGCAGATAGCATAACTGCACACAATTAAGATGTACAAAATGGTTGTGGGTTTGTTTGTTTGTTTGTTTGTTTGTTTGTTTTTGGCTTTTAAATTAACTGTGCAGAATTTACTCTTTTGCTGAGTCATGGCCAATTAAGAGAAACCTTCTAAGAACCTTCATTTTAGAGATACAATACTGTCAAGAAAAAGTGTACTCAATTTCATTTTGATCAAAAAGCAGCTTTCTGTGTCCTGAGCCAACTTCTCCATCTGCTTGCACCTTGAATTAATTCAAAATCCTTTGTTTATGAAAGTGCAAGCTGTTGCTATTGGAAGGGTGGCATTGTAACATATTAATCATTACAAATTCACTGAAGATTCAAGCAAGAGGAAAAGGTTGGCTGAATTGGCAAAATTTCTTCATCATTATCATCATCATATATTTTAAATTAAAACAGATCATCATATTTTATAAATTAAAAAAGATCTTGATAAGCTGCACATGTAGGGTAAATGATACAGGATGATATAAAGAATGTATATAAGACTTTTCTTCTCATGGGAATATACCAGATAAAAATTGTAAAGGCACTGGTGGTGAAGAAATAGATTTCTTCTTCCTTCAAGTACCACTGTGTACACTAATATTCAAAATTTTACAGTGTTATTTAAATATAATTTGATGAATACTATACAAACAGGAGTTACCCCTTGTATCTATGTCAAAACCAAGTTTGGATTTTCAGAGCTGAGAGGCTGGTCTAATGATATCTGGGATACAACATACAGTCTTTAATTGTTTTTACTATCAAGTTTCTGTTGGTTATGTCAATTTAGTCTCAATGTCTCCTCCTATAGATTTTAATACCTCATAGCCACTTTCCTGTACCCAGACATTTTACTCAAAATGCCTTTAGTTTCACAGATTTCATGAAGGTTGCAAAATTGATTATTTGGAAATAAGAAGGAAGATTTACTGAATAGAGTTTCAGAAGGGCTAAAGACATTTTCTTTTCTTTTTTTCTTAGCTTCAGAAATCTTGAGGGGTCTTTTAAAGATATGACTTTAATTTAGCATTAGACTGTGCAACGTTTTTCATGTACACACAGTCTATCTGCATATTTGTCACAATTTTAATTTACTACATCCCAGTTCTCTGACAGTCCTAGCAGCTGTCTTCAACCTCTTTGCCTTATGATCCATTCTCAACCTGTTAAGACTCAGAGAGTCATGAAAAATAGGAGACAGAGATGCTTTATGAATAATATTCATCTTCATTTACTTGTGCTGCTGGCTACATCACTTAATAAAAACTTGATTTTTCCAAGGACCTGCTGCATTTAGACCCAGCAAGCATTTAATAGTTTCAGGAGCTCCTGATGTCAGTACTCTGTAATACAAAACTAGAGCTATTACCCCCAAGAAATATCTTATGAAAAGCACTGGCAGTAAATTGCAGCAAAAGGAGGTCCTGGCAAGACTCTAAAATAAGGAGCTTCAGTTCTGACAGCCTTATTCTTAGAAAGACCAGAAAGGGAATAGGTTAAGAGACAATAGCAACATCACTCAGTTCTGGAAGGGACTCTAGTTTAAACAGTTGCCTGCCTTAAACTGCAGGTGAAAAAATCAGAGATATAGTTCATCTGAGTGAGTTCTAGTTGACTAAAAGTCTAGGGTGGATATCAAGCCCTCCTGAGCCATCAGAGAACATAGGCAGGTTGCTCCAGACTGTGGCTCTTCTTATCTACAAGTGAGTATTGCGTCCCATTCACCTTAGCTATCTGCCTTAAGCAGGAATTATTTGCCTATGGAAGATTCCTTCCCATTGTTTACACATGGAGCTTAGATCATTAAACACTTAATAGCCACTTTGGCAAAATCAAGCAACTGTAAGATAAAAACCATGAATTAGGACAAAATGATTCCTTGTTTTCCAGTTCCCTTTTTTTTTGTCCCCTTTCCATGACTTTTTTTTTTTAATCAGTAAAAAATATTTTGGGGGCATTTAAATATCAAAAATCAATATAAGCCAACAATGCAATAATATTTCATTGAATTTATATATATTTCTCTCAAATACTTGTTGAAATATGTGATTGTTACTTTTATGCCTTGGAATTAAAGACTATTTACAAAAATTTAAATTCATATCATTACACAGCAAATATGTTTACACATTTCACTATATCTGAAAACCATAAAAAAGCTAAAAAGTGGCTGCAAAAAAAATCGGTTCAGGATCCTGAAGCTCACGAATTATATAAATCTACTGTAAATGCAAACTTCATGTTCTTCCAAAACCATGACTAATAACATGTTGTTTGTTTGATTCTCAGTGTCCCTATGTAAATTCATAATTTCAAATGTTCTCTCCCACTGGCAGATTCTAAAAAAAGCCCATATCCTGCACCTGCACCACTTTGCATCTTTAAAATCTTTTTAAAATGAGCTATGTTCCTGATTAAAGAATATGACTTTCCACTGATTCTCATGGACACTTAATCATATGCTAACAATTCCTCTCATATTTTTTCTAGATGCTGAAGTCTCTGCACCTATGGAGATGCCTATAATTACCTTGGTGCCACCTGCTTAACTGAATGGTAAGAAAAAACAATTTGTGTTTTCTTTCACTGTGTGAAAAGTACAATCTGAAAAAAAAGTTTTAAAAGTGGGAAACTGAAAATATAATGCCTTTGAGTGTTTGTATTTGGCCCGATACAGAGCTAAAAGTAGAAATGAAAAAACAGACATTTTATTGCTTCAGCTAGTTCTTTTTTCCAAACATAAACTAAATCCTCCTCGAGGAAAAGACAAACATCACTTTCTATGCATTTGAGAAGGAAAAAAAATAAAATAAAAGAACAGAACAAAGAGGGACCATCAATGCTTCATAAGTGGACCTGGCAGTTTTTCTCACAGTGAAAGCGTGAATAATATAGACATATATTATGACATATAGAAAGGTCAGGCTTGATAATCTAATTGCCTTCAGGCCTCTAGCTCTGTGAGTGCAGGAAAACAATGTGCTTGATTTATACAGCCGAATGTAGCTTTCCCTGCTGGAAATGCATACGTATGAGCCAGATACCGTATACTTCTGTAGTTAATGCAGAGAAATGGGAGTCTTCTTGTCCTACGGTAGACATAACATAAGTCAAATGATGTGCTTCCAGCTCTGTGAACTACTAGCTCTAATCATCACATGATTTTCTACTCTGTAAATGACAAGTTTGACAAACTTCTGAAAAATATGGGCTGAAAGTATAAGGTACAGCATATGTTTCAGATGCTAAGCCTTGGAGGAGTGGTGAAGAGGCTTCAGTTCCATGAAGTACTCAGGTGATTGGGTGGCTTGATGGTTCCAAAATAAAAAAATGGAATCCCTGCTTTTCTTCCCACCTTTCCAGATTTTACTTCTTTCCACTTTTTTTTTTTTTTTTTTTTTCCCCATGGAGATCTGTGTTCTTCATTATGCTACTTCATTGCATGAGGAAATGCAGATAACCAACACATGAAAACCATCTTTCTGGGTTTTGCCCACATCAATTTTCTGCAAGGATTACAATTAAACCAGTTCACAGTGGTATCTCATTAGAGCCAGGAATTACTCCAGGGACACAGTGGGATTATGAAACCAAGAATAAGGAAGGAAAAGATGCTCGAGGGTAAAAAGGCTTTGCAGAAGGATCTGGACAGGTTGGATTGATGGGTCAAGGCCAATGGGATGAGATTCACAACAACCCCATGCAGTGCTACAGGCTTGGGGAAGAGTGGCTGGAGAGCTGCCTGGCAGAAAAGGACCTGGGGGTGTTGGTCAACTGTCAGCTGAACATGAGCCAGCAGTGCGCCCAGGTGGCCAAGAAGGCCAACGGCATCCTGGCCTGTGTCAGGAACAGCATGGTGAGTAGGACTCAGGAAGTGATCGTCCCCCTGTACTTGGAACTGGTGAGTCCCCACCTTGAGTACTGTGTCCAGTTTTCAGCCCCTTACCACAAAAAAAGAGACATTGAGGTGCTGGAGTGGGTCCAGAGAAGGGCAATGAAGCTGGTGAGGGGTCTGGAGAATAAGTCTTATGAGGAGAGGCTGAGGAAGCTGAGGCTGTTCAGACTGGAGAAAAGGCAGCTGAGGTTAGACCTTATCGCTCTCTACAACTACCTGAAAGGAGATTATAGAGAAATGGGGGTTGGTCTCTTCTCGTAAGTCACAGGCGACAGGACAAGGAAATGGCCTCAAGTTGCACTAGGGGAGGTTCAGATTGGATATTAGGAAAAATTTTTATACTGCAAGAGTTATTAGGCATTGGAATGGGCTGTCCAGGGAAGTGGTTGAGGCACTATCCCTGGAGGTATTTAAAAGAGAGGTAGACATAGTGTTTAGAGACATGGTTTAGTGAGTTGGGCTGATGGTTGGACTAGATGATCTTAAAGGTCCCTTCCAATTTAGACAATTCTATGACTCTGTGAAAGAAAGAGTGAGACTTTTCTCTTTGGGAAGTGTCAAGCTCGGTAAAGCAGCTTCATCCCATGAATAGATTTCAACAAGATAGATATCAAAATAGTTCTAAAGAAACTCCATTTTGTGAAACTATAGATGAAAGACCATAGGTGCTATAGAAGAACCTGAACAATATTAGCAAGTATTTTTTTATGCACTACATCATCATAGTCACCAGCATAATGGGAGAAATGACATGCAAATTTTTGACATATTTGAGTGCAAAGTCCTATAAAGACTAGGATTTAAATTTTACAACAGTCTCATGAGCCCTATAAGAATACTTAAGACTTTGAAAAACCTATCCTTTGACATAGATTTGAATCACTAGTAGTCACTCTGAATTTCACTTTGGATGTACATTTCTGCCTACTTTTTAGGTGTCTAGATGATTTTGCATGTATTCTTTAAGAATAAAATTATAAGTTTAAAACCAAACTCTTCTTGAAGTGTGAAGAAAGATATGGTCCTTCTGAAAGGGATGTTGTTGTCATTTTTCTGTCAGAATATGCCTTTATGATTATTCATGAATTCCCCACTTATTTTGTGCCAATGCAAATAGCTTGAGCTTTTACAAGTCATATTTTTCCTCACAAAAAATTCTTTAATTTGATAAGATTGTAATAAGAAATCCACAATTGTTTTACCTGGATGCAAACACATATAAACCATCATTTAGATCTTAAATAAAGCATGTGAATAGGCTCGTAAATGTTGCAGGCAGCAGAAAAACCTGTGAAACACACCTTGAATGCCGTTCCACAGTTGTTGTCAGCTAAGTTGAAGGAACTTGGAAAGGTGACTTTAAATTTTTGTTTTATCTTCATTTAGCAGGGACATTTTTCCTCTGGAAGTTTACAGTATTTGCATTATGACAAAACCATCCTTGCTCTACTAGCAAGAGATTTGTCAATGTGTATTCTATATAAACACCTGTATGCACCTTATATGCATTCTTTTAACAAATGAAATGATATTGCTCTAAATGTTTGTATTAATATAAAATTTTACAGGTACTCCTCGTCTGTTATTAATCCTGCAAGGCTGGACTTGACCCTTGCAACTTAAGCAGTATAAGAAGTAATGCATAACTATGTTTCCCCAAGACAGAAGGAAAGTAAAACTTAATCTTTATATGGTGTTAGTGTGGGTTTGGTGGAGACAGTTGTTTTTCTCCATATTCCTTAATATGTTTTGTTTTGAAATACCACCCTTTATACTTTTTACCTTTGGTCGTGGTGGTTTGTGATAGTTTTTGTCAGTGTTGATGGTTGGACTAGAGGATCTGAAAGGTCCCTTCCAACCCAGACAATTCTATGATCCTATGATTCTTTGATTCACCATTTCCATGACTTATCACAACCCTTCCCACTTAATACAACTAGTTGTGACTCTTCATCTTTCTAGGTGTTCTGTTATTTCAATATCAAAGATATTGGGAAAGTGAATGGAAAACTAAGGACAGTTTTCATACAGCCGTTATGGTGTAAATTTTATTGTGATTCTTTAGAACATAAATTATGGTAATTAAAAACTCAGAAATTCAGACATAAGCTTACAAGTTTCTCCTTCCTGAAAGATTCAGAAAAGCACTTGATGTTCTGTGGTCTTTTGTTAGGTTGTTTGGTTTGGTTGGTTTTTTCCCCCATGATTATGATAAGAATTAAACCACTTAGATTTTATGTCATTACTGATAATGCAAACGGACAGCTCAAAGAACTTTCTATGCAAAAATTTTTTCAGATGTTGACTGTAATGTATGAAAACAATCTTAGATATAGAATTTAATTATGATATTTTGAAAGCAAGAAAAATATGGGTATGATGGCATCATTTGATCTTGTAATGTTGTTATATAATTTGCTTCCAAGTAACTGCTGATGATCTAACTGCATCTTACCATATGCTATGCAAATGTATAATAAAGATTTACATGAAGGTAGTTTTATAGCTATTGATGTAAACATGTATATGTAATAACATAGCAATTTTAAATCCTAGTATAATCATTTGTCCATATTTCCATTTGCTGATGATGCCAGTACCCTTGTTCAAGATGCAGTATTACTTTTAGTATACATGTGACTGTAATACATTATTGTGTAAATCAACACATAGATCGTGTGCCTTTCTACAGAATATGTGCAATTTGTATGCATATATAGTAAGACTAAACTTTAGCTATGTTTTATATTAGAATATTGAGTTTAAACGTTTTTGTCATGAAATAATTGAGTGCACCCTCAGCAAGTTTGCAGACAACACCAGGCTGAGTGGTGTGGTTGACATGCCTGGGGGACAGGATGCCATCCAGATGGACCTGGACAAGCTCAAGAAGTGTGCCCATGTGAAACTCATGAAGTTCAGCAAGGCCAAGTGCAAGTTCTGCACCTGGGTTGGGACGACCCCTGGTATCAATACAGGCTTGAGGGTGAAGAGATCGAGAACAGCCAAGAAAGACTTGGGGTTACCGGTAGGTTAAAAGCTGGACATGAGCCAACAATGTGCACTGACATCCCAGAAGAACAACTGTATCCTGGGTGGCATCAAAAGAAGTGTGGTCAGCAGATTGAGGGAGGTGATTCTGCCCCTCTACTCCTCTTGACCTAGTGAGACTTGATCTGGAATACTGCGACCAGCTCTGGAGTTCTCAGCACAAGAAAGCAATGGGAAGTGGATCTCTTGGAACAGGTCCAAAGGAGGGCCACAAAGATGATCAGAGGGCTGGAGCACCTCTCCCTTGAGGACAGGCTGAGAGAACTGGGGTTGTTCAACCTGGAGAAGAGAAGGCTCTGGAGACACCTTATTGTGGCCTTTTATTACCTAAAGGGAGCTTATAAGAAATATGGGGACAAACTTTTTAGCAGAGCCTGTTGTTATAGGACAAGGGATAATGGTTTTAAACTAAAAGAGAGTAATTACAGACTAGCTATAAGGAAGAAATTATTTATGATGAAGGTGGTGAAACACTGGAACAGGTTGCCTGGAGGTGGTAGATGTCCCATCCCTAGAAACATTCAAGGTCAGGTTGCATGGGGCTTGGGGCATCTGGACTTACTTGAAGATGTCCCTGCTCATTGCAGGAGGGTTGGACTAGATCACCTTTAAAGATCCCTTCTAACACAAGCTATTCTATGTTTCTATGATTCTATGAAATAAAACCTTTTTGTGCATAAATTCTTTGGTATTTTCTCAATATCTTAACTGAACCAATCTGGTACTGAATGAATCTGAATCTCTAAAAAGGAGGATGGTTTATGTTGCGGTGTATTTTTGAGTGTATTTCTTTGTATTTCTTGCTTGAAACAGCCCATGTATATTCTGTACATTATTCTGTATATTATGTTTCCCCATGAGAAAAAGTGAGAAAATATATTTTAAAACATTTTTCAAAGTGTTTATTTTGCAGATTGTTGGATCATGGGCTGATTTTTATTTTGGATTACTAACATAAATTTTAGTTGCATGAGATTTTATATCTCCACATAAATTACTGATGCTCAAGTAGTGTAAACAGCAGGTGGGGAAAACAATTAAGAGACAAAGCAAAAGAATTGACTGGCTGGAGCAGAAAAAAGTTTGTTTGTACAACCACACATGCATACAAGGGTGCATGCACACACATATACAGCTGTTTTAAAGAAACACATTTGCTTGCTTCGTATCATCATCCCTCAAGGATTCAAGTGTATTAGAGGCAGTGTGGATAAGAAGTACAGATTCCTGAGGCAGTCTAAATTCACAAATAATGAGTGAGTGTTCCTCTTGGTCTGCTAAGAATAAAACATAGATCCAGTTGTCATGATTCATACAGATAGTAAATCTCTGTATAAAAAAAAGTTTTGAAAATAAACAAACAAATACCACTACAAACTGAAACAAGGTAGTGCAAAAATAATTAGTGACTGAGAAAATGACAATTTGAGAAACATATTAAGAAATCGGATTTATAGAATTCTTAATTCATTCTTTAGACAATATATTACCCATTGGCATATCAGTTGTATTTATTCTCTTCCTTTGTGGAAAAGAATAAAAAAAATCTCTATGCTAAGAAAAACAGACTATGACAAAAGGAATGGAACACAGAGAAAAAACTATAGTCATTTTCAATATGATTTAATAGTCATACTCTTAGCTTACCCTTTGAGCTGAATTTTATTTTTCATATTCTTCACATTCATAATTTGCTTGTATAGGTAATGCATCTGAGGACAAATAACCTAAGATTCATATATTCAACACTGATGCATCACGTCATCTTACTGCATTCTTCAGTGGAATTTGGCTGAGCTATTTCCTGATTATGCCTCTGCACAAAGTCACCTCTTTCCTCTTTTCTCACCTTTCAGGTGGTATTATTTGATGTTGTCCACTCTAGAAAATAAGGCAAAGACACTGGAAGTTGTACCTGGAAATTATTCAAATTCTTACCTAAATATTAATTTCCTTGTTTTCCAGAAATCAAACTCACTTTACCAGATTTAATGGTGTGAAACAAAGGCAGAGTTATGTATGGAAGGAAACCCCAAAGCATTACCATCTTCTTAGTTTTCTCTGGGCTCTTAGAGTAATATTTCCAAGCTTATCTCACTGGTCAGGGACAAATCTAGGGCAGTGCAACTGCAAGGACAGAACCATACCTCTCAGTCACATAATGTCTTTTTCTAAAGCAGGATGGGTACAGATGCTGGATAAGTGATTTCTATTCTAATGTTTCTGTTCTACCACATACTCCTTGTAGAGCACACACACACACATGCACCCATGTGCGCATGCTGTCTCCTGCTGTCTGAGGCCCCAGCCTCTTCATGCAGTTTAGATGGTCACCACAGGCCCAAGGGAAGGAGGGTGACTTTTGACTGCTTGCTGTGCCAGGTTCCAGCTGATGTCTAGTCCTGATGTGCCACATCTCTACTGTGGGTTCCACCTGCAGCACAGCCATGGTCCTCTGTGCAAGGATGCTTCCCAAAAGGGGGTTTTCTATTCACTATTGCCTTCTGAGATGGTGATCATAATCCACTCAAGGCTTCATTGGTCACATCACTCCAGGCTAATCTTTTTGACTTTTTTTTGAAGTTTCTAAAGCTAATAAGCAATTGTTACTTGCATTTCTATTACCTTGTGGACTCCAGATGTGGTACAAATATGAAAAACTCAACGAAAAGTTCATCTGTACTTCTTTGTTTCTTCACTGCATGTGACTAAAACATTTTTAGGTGACCTCAATTGTCTATGCTTGCTTTGTTTTCCTGGCAGATGCCAGAATCATTTACTGGGTTAGAGCTGGGTAGACATGGTCATGGTGTCACTTGTCTAAGAGATGCTTTCAGGTAGGCTTTACACTGCAATATCACCATATAATTCCAAATTAAGAAAAAAGATGTCTTACTTTCTCTGATCATCCATATTTATATTCCCTGGTCTCTTGGTCTTTTTGATAATCTACCGAGAAAATTGAGACCCAAAGAGTCTTTGCAGCTGGAAACTATGTTTGTTTCTTTCTCTTCTGTCCTCTGATTTATATATTATTCTACTTCTAAGAGTGGTTTTTGAGATTATTTAAAACTATGCACATAATAAAAGTATCTGCTATCTTAACTAAATTCTGTCACACACTTTCACATACTTAAGTAACACACTTGTAGCAACAGGTGACATTAGCAACAAGGTTTTTTTTAAAGAAGATGACTTTGGAGGCCACCCTTATATGAAAACAAGACTATACTTTAGCTACACATCATTAGTGTAGCTAATGATATATTATTATATCTTGATATTGTACCATTTGATCCCAATACTGCACAATGTAAAAGATTCTTTAAAGAACAGAAGAGAGACTGCAATATAACAAAATAACACCAGAGGCAGTTATAAAGGAATAACTTGGATCCCAGTTCCTTAGTTTAGTGAAGGCAGGATGGTCATCAGCACAGGCCATTTTGCTCTTTTTGTTGAAGAATTACATGTTGCTGAGGCTGAACAGAACCAAGGTTCAGTTAATAGCCCAGTGTTTATCCACCTGGGATACTAATGACTAAATGGAGAAATGAAAAATAGGTGAAAAATCCAAAATACAAATTTCTTCTAATCCTTAATTCAACTAAATTCCAGACATGTAGGTTGATATGGTATATGGTGAGCAGACATGTACAAATTTGGGTCAGGCACAGAATTATATATATGAGTTCCACTCCAGTTATGTTTGTGGTTAAGTCAAAACTAATAGAGTCGTGCTTTCGATAAGGCTTATTAGGCAGATTCTGACAAGGTGCCACTTAGATATACTTACATTAATTTTGGTTGCTCTAAAGCACAAGTAGTTGCACTTCATGCTTGTCTACAACATGGCATAAACATACCAAATTTTCATCATCTGTTAATTTTTTATTTCAAATACATATCTTAATATATTGCTATAAAACATTCAGTAGCCCCATAGGCTATGTTTATGAAGTTTGGTTTTGTGTATACTTAAGAGCTGCTAAGAAACATATTCTGTTATACCTTGCTATATCTTTTCTTTATATATATTTTCTATATATTTTTCTTTATAGGGCCATCACGCTGGTCCAAAAAAGGTGGTCTACCTAGAGCTATCTTATAACACTATTATGCCTGTAGGTGTTATTAGAGCATCCAGTTTCTCTTGTCTTTGTCTGAAGGACATTTGCAACCTCCATCTAATCAAATTCTATGTGCACACATTTTAAACCGTCAGCAAAATTGAGCTCATTGACCTCATTTCGAACACATTAAGATATAGCAGTGATGACCAAGGAAGCTGTTAGCTGCCCTGGTTTGTAAACTGCCTGCTATTCAGATATGTAAATATGGATTGTAGAAAATGAAATAAAGCTTTTAATTATTTTTGGGTTTAATTCAACCAGTGCAAGCCAATATGCACAAAACCTAAATTACCTTTGTGGGAAAAACCTTTTAAACTGTGAAATTTCAGACTGACATGCTATCTCTAGGATTCAGCTTTTAATAAAGGAGACAGCTATGATTTATGTACAAATGTTCTGGTAATTGGAATGTTAACAGATACATTACAAAGGCAAGAAATGACAATTTAATGGGCTTTTTACTACTCTTTTGCTACATTTTAAGGCAAAGCTGTTATTTGTGAAAACAGAATAAAGTTAAATGTGTTTCTAAAATACTTTTAAAAATTAAACTTGCATTTAAATTACAAATTTAGCAGGCAGTTATGGAAAAATCCAATTAAAAGCATAAGAAACTAGAAATTAGTTACCTGTCTTTTATAGTGAAATAAAGAATTTTCTGCCAGTGTCCAAAGTGTACCATGAAATGCATAACCTGAGCAGCATGACTCCAAGTGCAAATTCCCTATTATACTATACCAAATGGGGACTGTGGATTTCTTCTGACCAGATTAAGATATCTACAGAATGGATTCTTATGTTTGGCCTTGTCACCCAAGTAACTTAAGATATGCTTTCCACAGATAATTCTGAATTGCACGGATGTTAATTCTGATTGTTAGCTTGAGACACCTGTATTACTATTAGTCTGTGCACTCACTAAAGCAGTGATGTCAAAAATGAGTTAATGTAATTAAAGGTTATATTTTAGTGCACACATTCACATAGTGTTCTCTGGCATTGTTGTGTTCAAGTCCTGGATTGTACTACTTAAATATCAAAGGATTTTCTAAGCATTTTATTGTTGTATTGATTTTGTTACTACTATTTTGTTTTTATGTTTACAGGATAGCCTGCATTACTGAAGGTCTTACATTAGAAAACAAGCAATCCTAAGATTGAAGAGGGATTCAAAGGTCCAGTCCTCTTCAATATATTCATCAATGACCTGGATGAAGGGATGGAATGTACCCTCAGCAGGTTTTCTGATGACACAAAACTAGGAGGGGTGGCTGACACCCCAGAAGGCTGTGATGCCATACAGCAAGACCTGGACAGGCTGGAGAGTTGGGCCGAGAGAGACCTAATGAAATTTAACAAGGGTAAGTGTAGGGTGTTGCACCTGGGATGAAATAACCCCATGCACCAGTACAGGTTGGGGGATGACCTGCTGGGGAGCAGCTCTGTGGAAAAAGACCTGGAAGTCCTGGTGGACAACAGGATGACCATCAGCCAGCAATGTGCCCTTGTGGCCAAGAAGGCCAATGGCATCCCGGGGTGCATCAAGAAGAGCATGGCCAGCAGGTCGAGGGAGGTCATCCTGCACCTCTCCTCTGCCCTAGTGAGGCCCCATCTGGAGTACTGCGTCCAGTTCTGGGCTCCCCAGTTCAAGAAGGACAGGCAAGGCAAGGGCCTGGAACATCCCTCCTACGAGGACAGGCTGAGGCACTTGGGTCTTTCTTTGAGAAGAGAAGGTTGAGGGGAGATCTAATTAATGTGTACAAATACTTAAAGGGAGGGTGTCAGGAAGACGGGGCTGGTCTTTTCTCAGTGGTGCCCAGTGACAGGACAAGAGGAAATGGGCACAAACTTGAGTATAAGTTCCACCTAAACATGCGGAGGAACTTCTTTACCGTGAGAGTGGTGGAGCACTGGAACAGGCTGCCCAGAGAGGTGGTGGGGTCTTCTTCTCTGGAGACATTCAAAACCCACCTGGACAAGTTCCTGTGTAACCTGCTCTAGGTAGACCCACTCTGGAGGGGGCATTGGACTAGATGATCACCAGAGGTCCCTTCCAACCCCATATGATTCTATGGTTCTAAGAGTTGACATTTCACAGAATTCTGCCTTTGAACTGATATAATTGAGCAAAATTCAGGCAAGTTAAATAGAAAAAAACTAAGACAGTAGCATGCATAAAAATAGAAAATCTTGTCAGATCATCTCTTTGCTCTTCCTCATACTTAAGAGGAAAAGTAAATCATTAAGAACTACTTTATATCAACATGTTCTAGAAATTTTAGAAATATAATGAATTACAAACAAATGTAATTTGAAAATGTAATTCCTGTATGTCTCATTACATAATAAATCTACGTCAGTTTTCTAAAAAAAACCAATAAAAATATTTTTAATATAATTAAACATTATAATTATATATTTTATACATTAATTACATGTGACAAATTCTTTAAATATTTTTGGGGGGAGGAGGGGAGGAGTTTGCCAAGGGTGCACTTGTTTTTCTTGATTTTGTTTTCCTTTGGGTTTTTAGGGTTGTGGAGTTGGGGTTTTTTGTGTGGTTTTGTTTTGGTTTGGTTTGTTTTTTCTTATTAAGCTGTCTTTATTTCAGCCCATGAGCTTTCACATTTTTCCCCTTCTGATTCTCTCCTCCATCCCTCTGGGTTCGGGGTGAGCAAGAGGCTGTATGGTGCTTAGCTGCTGACCAGGGTTAAATCCTCAACACCAACATATCCTTAAGGCATTTTCATTTAAAAAACATTACCAGAAAGAAGTGTCACAGTAAATTTTGGACAGTAAAAAAAGAAAACTTTTTTTTTCCTCAGGAGGAAAAATTAAATAATTGGCATATGAATTGCCCACTACCATTTGTGTCAGCTTACATTTCCACAAGACACGTTATTTGAGGGTTTACATATCTCAAGTTGCTAAACCTTTTTCACAATGTTTTGCCTCCACATTACAGACTCAAATGCAGTCCAAAATAGTACTGAATAGAAACTGTCATCATCTGACAGCTCTTCAATATCATATGTGAAACAAGGTAGGACGAATCAACACCATCTCTGTCATGGGATCACATTCTCTTTACATTTCCATCATACACATCATGAACTGGAAAAATGTTCACCTTCCCTTCCCTATTGAAACATTTGGGAAGCTTCATTTACTAGGCATTGAACTTATTTTCCAAGTGAGCAGCTACAGCTGCTAAAGCCTTTTTCCTACTGTCAACAGCTTTCAGTTTCTCTTCTGCAGGGAGCTTTTGTCATCTTACTGTCCTTGGATAGCCTTGGCCATGCTGGCCTCACCTATGGCATTGGATGATTGATCTTCCCTGAGCAAGTCGACTGTGAAGATCCTTCCAAACTCTTGCTTATCATTCTTCATGAACTGAAGCCCACACATACCTTCCTGCACTTGACCTCATCTAACTGCAGTGACAACTGTCTGATCACACCTCCCACAGGTAAGGCCATATTGTCTGTCTGGCCTCTTACTGCCCATCCTGATAATAGGCACTCACTGTTTTCCAGGTAAATAAGAAGCTAGATATGAGTCTGCTCTTGCCCTGTGTGAGTTTCCCTGCTATGCATAGGTCCCTTGTCCTCCTTATGGTTTTCCAGCTTCAGTTCACTCGCCTTGCAAGATACTTCAAGGGTATCCCAAGTCATAGTAGCTGTGTGACTAGCAACTGAACAGAACCACAGATCGCCCTACATAGGCTGTAATGGGGGCTGACTTACATAGCTCACGTGTACATATAGGCATAAGATAGGTGTGTAGCCACATATTTCTATGATCTGAATGGTATCTTAAATGCAGCCATCATACAGAGAAAAAAGAGGTTGCTTGTTTTGACATAGAACTCCATGTGATTAAAAAAAAGTAGATTAAAACTCTTCATAGAAGAAGCAGAATAATGGAGGAGAGGGGAAGTTTCTTTCTAATAGACACTTTTGTGAGCAAAATATGAAACTGAAAATCAAGCTTTGTTATTTCAGTCAAATGCATCATTACAAATAACTAAGATTTAAAAGGGCCACTTTCTTCCTCATGAAAGATGGTGCTGCTTTGTTGTCCTCAGAATATGTTGGCAGTAATACATGGCCATGTTTGTTATCATCCAATTTCTATCTTTGTCTTCCTAGAACTGAAGACAGTTTTGCCTTTTGGTAGCTTGTAGTATCCAGTTTCTTGTTTCTATACTATGTTGTCTTCAAAAGGCTCAAAAGAAGAAATAACAATAATCAAAGCACTATAATAATAATAAATATGCCATTATCAGTGATAATGTAGATAAATAATGCTTCTACTGATGAAGTACATGTTAAGTTTACTCAAAACATCAAAGAAGTAAGCCTGTGTGGAGGAGGACAATTACAGTCTGCTCATATCCATGAGTATTTTAAACAGGTTTGGTTGGGTTTTTTTTTATTTTTACCTAGAAAAGCAATCGTATTAAAAGAAAAACAATATAAAATTAGTTAGCTTCAACTAAAAGGAACTATATCTTCTGTATTAGCAAGAAAAGTAAAAAAAAAAAAAAAAAAAAAGGCCACTAAATGTAGACTAGAAATATAACTCTAATCAAGTTGTATAGGCTTATCTCTTGTTTTCTTCTCACTTCCAGTCTTCATGAATTTTCTTACTTTCCTTTGTTTCTATCTTGCTACATTTCTAAACTTTTTTTTTTCTTTTTTAATGAAAACTTGGTATTTTATTTGTGATATTCAGACTATGTCATGGTAGCATGTTTTCAAGAGCACTTTTTGGGTTTTGTTTGTTTGTTTGTTTTTGAAAAAGGCTCATTTACTCCTAAAAGCATTTTGTAATGTTATTTATAACCTAAGAAAATAACAAGTTTGGTTCATTGCTTTGAATTTGTCTGATTTACATTTTAAGTGTACTCTCAACTCACTCTCTCTGTGAACTATTAATTTCAGAAACTGTCTCCAATTTTGACCTGGTATGTTATCATACAATGAAATTTGCAGGATTTAATGTTAGGTCTTCTATATGTCTGTATTCCACATCTATAAGAAAAATCTTCATCTTGTTCGTCTTTTCTGGGTAGCAGCACATACTGAGTAAGGTTTTCCATGAGCAAAGCAAAGCATTGCAATGACTATTCTGAAACTTGAAATTGCTAGTTTGGTGCCTCAGGGACTTCACGTTGAGCTAGATCTCATTAGTTGTAAGTCTTTGCCAGCACTCAGCAGCTTTGTGAATGCTCATTAACAACAGTGGCAAAGTCTGCCAGGTGATATGACAAGTCAAGATATATTTCTATAAGCAGTGATGGTTCCTAACTGATGGACTTAGGCACCCTACAGCTCCCCACTGATCTAAATTTAAAACTATGTAAATTTACGACCTTGGTTCAAATTAATATGAAACATAGGGTTCGGTTGGGGTTTTGTTTTTCCTTCAGTTTACGTTCTGTCTTTGGTTTATTACAGTGATTTCTTGAAAAACAAAACAAAATAAAAACCCCTATGTTGTTCCTATACTGTCCTACTTACACTGTTCTAGATGATCTGTATGGTGCTTCTTTCCAGCTTCAAGGGAGAAAGAAGAAAACTGAATATTCCTGTATCCTGATGAAGAATGGGTACTATCTCTAAATATGTTCATAGTGAAATAAGTCAATGGTTGAGGAATTGCTCTTTTAAAGCATTGAGGTACAAAGTATGACATCCTAACACAATCAATCAATATCTTTGGTTGTTTCTAGACAGCTGTTTGCAGGAAACATTAAGTCTTCATAGGAAACATTAACTCTTTATATGTGTCTTTGTCTAATTAGAAGACATCATAGTTAGTTTGTTGATATGGAAGTGGACACACCCTCCAGTACTGATTAATTACTTTGTGTTGTTATTCCCCTTGCCAGAATGACATAGGCATGTGACTATCTCATGCCTCTTTTTCACTGCGACAAGGTAAAAAATGACTTTTGCTATATCGGGTTCAGTTTTCATGCTTGATGGATTGGGCTTCTCCAATGGAAGGCTTTGACCTTCTCAAGGTAAAAGAGTCGGACTTTTTGCCCTTGAGAATGATTTTCAGTGTAACAAAAGTTTCTTTTACTAACAACCAACAGAAGTAGCTCTTACAGGAGACACTGGGGCCTGGGTGTTGCCGCAGCAATGGCAGGACCTTGGTGTAATTAAAAGTAGCTGTCAGTTGCCAAGGGGAGTTGCTCCAGAGCCTGACTGACCTATAGTGGAGCAGCAGACCTCAGGGCACAGGTGGTTTTCCTGAGGCAGGGAAATGCCAGAGCAGCAGAGAGACCCTCCAGGAGCTGGCAGCTCTCATGGGAGATGCTGATGAGGCCTGGGCATTGCCAGGGCAACCACAACACACACAAACACACACTCATTCCCCCTATAAAAAGCAGCCTGGGGAGTGGAAGTGACCAGGGGCACCATGAACAGAGCCATGGGGCGTCAGCTAGGGCCTGGTGCAGCAGTTTGCAGACCAGTCCCTTTGGAAGGGCACACAGAGAGGGCACCTCTTCAAAGGAGAGGCGCTCCACTGGCTGAGTGGGACCACACAGCCTACAGCCAAACAACCAAACCTGCTCCTGCCACCAGCACACACAGAACAGAGGAAGGGCAGTGATGCAGGAAAGCACCTGGAGTGCAGCACAAAGGAATTCTAGGCACTCCAGCCACTGTCAGCTTCATCGAGAGCGTAACTTAAATGCCTCTATACAAACGCACATAGCATGGGGAATAACTAAGAGGAGATGTGAGCATGCCTGCAGGGCTACAATCTCATTGGAATCATGGTGATATGGTGGAAAGGCTCTTGTGACGAGAATGTTGGAATGCAAGTGCCTCCTGGAAACTACGCTAAGGCACATGTTAAATAAGGAGGTGATTTGTGACAGCCAACTTGGCTTCATTAAGGGCAAATCATGCCTGACAAATTTGGCAGCCTTGTATGACAGTCTTACAGTGTTGATGAATATGGGAAGAGCAACAGACATAATTTACCTGGATTTATACAAAGCATTGGAATCTGTCCTGCAGAACATTCTTGTCTCGAAATTGGAGAGGTGTGGATTTGATGCATCCACTCAGTGAATAAGGAATTGGTTGAATGGCCGCTCTCAAAGGGTTGCCATCAGCAGCTTGATGTCAAAGGACAGAACCAGTGATGAGTGGGACCTGTGCTGTTTAACATCTTTGTTGATGGCATGGACAGTGGGACTGAGTGCACCCTCAGCAAGTTTACCGATGACACCAAGATGTGTGGTGTGGTTGACACACTCAAGGGGAGGGATGCTATCTAGAGGGACCTGGACAGGCTTGAGAGTCTTCCAGTACTTAAAAGGGGCCTACAGAAAAGGTGGAGAGGGACTCTTTGTCAGAGAATGTAGTGATAGGACAAAGGGAAATTGTTTTAAACTGGAAGAGGGGAGATTTAGATTTGATATGAGGAAGAAATTCTTTACTGTGAGGGTGGTGAGACACTGGAACAGGCTGCCCAGAGAAGTTGTGGATGCCCCATCCCTGGAAGCATTTAAGACAATGCTGGATGGGGCTTTGAGCAACCTGGTCTGGTGAGGAGTCCCTGCCAATGGCAGGGACTTTGGAACTAAATGACCTTTAAGGTCCCTTCCAACCTAAACCGTTCTATGATTCTATGGTGATTGAAGTAGAGCTTCAAGAAAAAAAGTATATTAGTTGATAGAAAGGCAAGGAAGCAAAATAAAAACTACTACAATGAGCAGACAATAAATAAGGATACAGGTACCAGGACTGAGTTTTAAGAACAGAAGATTGATACCAAATGAAAATATTTTTCAAAATTACATATGATATGGGAGAAGACAATAAAAATACATTCTGAAATCAACACTAAAGAAATTCACCCAATAAGGCCAAATGTAGAAGCAGTAGAAAAGAGGACTTCCTCTAAAAAAATAATGAAAATATGCATTAAAAAAATGGAGGTTGAAAAAATAAATACAAATTTCAAGTCACACACGTTTACTAAATGTAGACTATAATAACTATAATTATTATAGTTAAAATATATTAACTATTAACTAAATAACTATATTTAGTTACTAAAATAACTAAAGAGGCGGCTTATTTGTTCACATTTCAAAGCAATTTACAAATAATCTTACAAAAGGAAGTATCTAGAGGGCCTAAGGAATTACAGATTAGATACTTTTGCTGTTAGATTAATTACTCTTTTCTATATAAATGAACAGATGAAAAACAGGAAGGACAAGACACCTTATTAAATAATTATCTTTTGTACCCGCTCTGTTATAGAGGTTTATGAATGCAGTCTCTGTGGTTCATATCTAATCTGTAAAGAAGCAGACCATATGAGTAAACCATTGGTTCCTTTTTATTTTCTTTCTTGACATTCAGTTGAGTACCTGATAAAAAAACTAAGAAAAGTTAGTATCCAAAGAGAAAGAAGTTTACTAAACTAGATGACAAATAAAACCCAAAATACTATTAACAACAGCAATGATGGAAAAGCCTCCTGAGAAATGAGTTATGTTTGTCCTTAGAGATAAGTGATAGTACTATCAAAGTGCCTTACTAAAATAGATGAATTAGAAAAAGTGTACATCTATTCCACATAAGATTGCTAATAACAATGAAAATGAGCAATACTGTTATCCATGATAACAGTAATCAAAAAGATCAGGAAAATGCCAGAATCATTTTGTTTGTTTTGATAGAAAATTTGATTCTAAGAACACCATGATTGTTATTTGCTTGTTATCTTTTTTAAAACGGAGCAAACAATCGACTGAAACTGATAGTCTCAGAATGGATGACTGGAACACGGTAACCCCATAGAGGTCCTTTCTTTTATCAGACCTTCCTACTTGGTGTCAGTCAGTTCTACTGTTGAGTTTTGAACAGAAATGATGCTTCTGTATTGGAGTTCAGCATGTTTTATAATTACCCTGTAGTGCTACTTTAATCTTCCCATTGTTAATTGTGCAGTTAGTAACTGTTGAGAAAGCATTGTCTCCATATAATTCTGGGCTTCTGTCCTCCAGCACATTGTCTATTGCTTACTCTCAGAATATCAATTCTTATTTCTTTTTTTTTAAGTTTAACAATAATTTTGTTTACTCTGTATTAGCAAAATCATTTTCACATTTCTAGTGCCTAAAATAACTAATTATTTTAAGTCTATCCCTGCTTATTCTTTAAATGTTGCTTATTTTGAGCTTGATCAACAGTTAAGTTGTATGTCATTTTGCTGGAAACAGGCTATACTCTCTTCCTTTAAATTGATACACTTCTGCAGTTGCAATGAAATCATTGGTTGTGCAATTTATGTGTATAAAGTGTTTGTAGTAATGCTGCTTCTGACAATTTTGACTAGTGGCTCCATGCTATATAGCAGTCTGAAGCAATGGTAGCATCTAATTCCTTCTGTAACCGCTTAACTCATATATACACATAATGGACATAGCAACAGTTGCTGTGTTTATCTGGTTACTTAATTGTTTCATACATACCTGATCAGCACAATGATTGTGATTACTAGTCTTTGCTATATAGAATAACATGGTGAGTAGCTGATTTTTACCCCTGTGGTTCGTTTCATTTATTATGTAACAAATAATGTTTCCTTAAGATTGTAACTTTTTTTTTTTTTTTTTTAAATTTTATTTTCCTGGCATGCAGTGTGCTTCTGTATCTGTATTAACATGTAATTTGTATTAGGAGTACAATTCTTCAGCACCACCATCTTCATCTTTATTAGACCCTTCAACAGCATAAATACCCAATAATATAAATGCGGCTGTATGTAGCAACCAAGGATACATACGGAGATGTTCCTTCTCTAAAAGACAGAAATATAACACTTTCCTAACCTTTGTAAGGATTACATTTTTTATCAGGATTCATTTTATTTTTTACTACAGGTATGACTTTTGTCTGCAGGGAGCACAGAGATGCCAAAATTTCCTTCTTCCATAATGAGCCTGAATAAAGAGATCCTGGGACTTAAGCTACAATTTTGCTGTACCTTGATCCCTTTTTTGATTAAGCAGGGGTTGAAGATTTGATACATCATAACTCATGTCAGTTCATGCCATCATCTGCTTTCATTTTAAAAAATAGAGCATTTCCAAACAGGCAGAGGTCTCTAGCTGGTCTTGTACCATTATAGTTAACTCCAAGTTAATATGAAATTTCAAATAGTCCTAGATAACTGAATTTAAGCTGAATAAAGACCCACTGATAAGATTTCTGTTGACCATTATAGGTACTCATACAGTTGGGGATCCATTTGGTTGCCTAAAAATAATCACCTGCTGCTGTTTAAAATGCCCTGATGTTATCCATGTGGTCACAGCTGAGTATCATATCTCTCATCCTGTCTTAGCTATCACTGGATGTCTCAAATGGTACAGCAGCCAGGGCCACTGCTGCCCGAGACTGTATCTGAATTTTGTCCTTATTACTAAACTTTTCACACCATGGGATTTCTAGATATTAAGACACAGCTTTCACAGTGCTGCTTTTTCTTCTTCTCAGTGTTCTATCTGGAAAGATAAGGGCTTTCATGAGGAACTGTACCACATCAGGTATAAACCCCAGTCTGTTTGGAGCCCAAAGGAAGGGGATGGTGGCATCGTGCTGCAGTCGTCTTCTCACAGACTTACACCTTCCTGCAAAAGAGAAGCTAAAGTCCAATAATTCATTTTGCTGTGCCTCTGGTCCAAGATCATAAATACAGTACACAATTAGAGTTGATATATTTCTCCATATTTTGAAATTAATAAAAGCTGTAAGCTTATACTTAAAAAGTTTATGTTTTTTCTGAACATGCATGCCATCCTACACATTAATGACTGTATGTATATGTGTGGCTTTCATAAGCATCAGTTCAGATTGTTATTATAAAAAATAAATAAATAAATGGAAAAATGTTCTTTCTTGATCAGCGGAAATGTGCTGTTACATTGCTATAAAGATATGCACTTCTGATTTAAAAAAATATCTGTTACTGAGATTTTGCTAGCACAGCACTACAGTCTTCAAATTCTTCCCCACAAAATGCAAGGTGACAAAATGTTTGCTTCAGAGCTGTAAAAATATCCCACGCGAAGTTATGAATTCTCTGGGGTGAAACATCCATCATTCTATGAATGCTTTTGTATAATCTTTTCAATTAAAGGCTGTCTAAGTATTCTTTATATTTCCCAGTGTTCAAAGATCTTGATCTCTCTTTAAGGTAACAAATTTACCGTGAATGATTAATCACCATTACAATAGAAACTATCTAAGTACAGCTATTTTCTTTATTTCTTTTTATGTTTGTTTATGTTTTCTGACATTATAAATGTCATGTCAAGAACGAATTACTACTGACAAGAATTGCACATAGAATTACATGCCACTCACACAGTAACAAAGCATCAGCAGTCATCTTTGCATAGGAGGAATTTTTGGCATATAGGGTAAGCTAAGTTCTTTCTGTAAAAATTTATTTTTGCAGCTATTAATGAATGTAAATATTTTCTAATTCAAGAAAGGAAAACGATATACTGATATGCTTAGTTTACTCACCTGCAATTCTCCACTGCAATGTATTTTCTTTAAATTCATACCAAGAAGTCTATCACAACCTTTACTGGGACTTCATACATGAATAGACACAAAGTCCCACATAAAGGAAATCAGAGAGTGTGTGCATATGTGTTTCTCTGCCCATTCTGTTAACCTTGGGCTTAGACTGGGAGAACATTCTCTCATTTCCCATTAAGAAAAAAGTCTCTTCCAAAATTTAAAATTGTTGGTAGTAATGTGAAAAGTAAATGTCTCCGGTTTTCTGGAAACTGGTGTTCACGACAGATATAGTCAGTATGATGTTGTTGAAATGAAAAACTTGTTTGTTGGGTTTTTTTAATGTACTATAATTGACTCCAAATAATAAAATTATTTAAATTTTTTAAATGATGCTAAGGTGCTTTCAGGTTCCAATCCACTTGGGATGTAAACAAAGTTCATATAAAAGTAATGACAGAATATTTTTAATATCTTAAAAAGAACTATATCAAAAACCCAACAGTAATAAGAAAACATATCACTTTTTCAATTCCTTCCAGGGAAGTCCTGCAGGGCTGCAATCTCACAGGCAACTTCCAAAGCACTGTCCCTCTTCCTGAGATCAGCCAGGCCACTTGTTCAAATAAGGGACCACAGAAGCGGTGGCTGAAAGAAATAAAGATTTATGCAGGAAAATTTCTTTGAGAAAATTGGGAGGAATGAACACCTGAAGTGAAAGGGTTAGCAGTCAGAAGGCAGAGTAGACAGGAAAAGTCATAAAATATATGATTGAAATAATATGATACTGGAGTTTCTCTCGTTGTTTTCATAACCACAGCTGAAGTCAATAGATGGGAAGAATTTGTATGGAATATCTATGTGAAAACTGTGATGCACCATCTCAAAATACATTATATCACTTCTGCTTCTTAGACAGCTATTGCATGAGACTGCAGGCTAAACAGCATTCCTTGTTCTGTTGACATGACTCTTGTTAAAATGACCAATCATATGTGATTGGTGTTTGCCACAGTAGCCTACTCCTGTGTCACAAAATTCAACTTGTGCACAAGGACCCTGAGGTCCTTTTCTGCAAAGCTGCTTTCTGGATAGTCAACCCCAAGTTCTACCAGTACATGGGGTTATTGTGTCCCACCTGCTGTATGTGCTGCCTTCTTTGTTGAACTTCATATTTATGTTGTTAATTTCTCTGGTCTTTCAAGATCCCTCTGCCAACTGAAGTATCAACTACTTCCTCTAATTCAGTATCACCTGTGAATTTGCTGTGAGTGAACTCTATCTAACATTTTGAGTAGTTAATAAAAATGTAGAGCCATATTGGCTTCCATATCAAAACCAAGGAGTATCACTAGTAAATAACTTTCCGTCAATAGGACTTTTTCCTTCTGATCACAAACCCTGGAGCCTAACAGTTCAGCTAATTTTCCACCCGCCTTGGAGTCTGCCTTTCCAAATCACATCTCATCAGTTTGTCTGTAAGGACCTACAGTAGATTATGCCGAAGGCCTTGCTATAAACAAGGCAAACAACGTCCCCTGCACTTGCCTAATCCATAGAGCCAGTCCTCTTACAGGGCTCCATTTGCTGGTTATAAATATATTCTGGCTGATGCCAATCATCTTCTTACCCTTAATGACTCTGAACGTCTTCTACTCTTTGTTGGAAGACACTTTCTTCAACCTAAAAACCTATCTTCCCACTTACCTTAAAATATACGTATGCATACATATACGAATGTATATATATATATATAAAACTTAGAAACGTGGTTTAATTTTTCCTTCTTATTGCTGTAAACCCAAAAGAATTGTTGCTATAAAACGACCACCAGAATTTATATCTTTTATATTTAACACAAGATACATTTGAACTACAGTGGTTCCATGGTGGCTCATTAGTTGTTATGGTCAGTTAGTCTTTACCTTCTGATACATTTTGGAATGTTTTCCAGATTTATAGGATTTACAGGACATTCAATATGTTGTTAACACCAGAATCCATATCTGCCTGCTTCTGATTAGAAATTATCTCACTTGTATCCATGATTAACTTTCCCACTCAAAAAAAAAAAAAAATGTGCTGCATGTATGAGTACTGTTAACATTAGCATTCTTCTCTCTTTCCTGTGGATATGCAGGTTACTGTTACCGAACTTTCCATTTGCTGGCATGTATCCTGTACCTATCTTGAATTCATCTGCCATCTGTTGTTTTTCCTTCCAGTAATATGCTTGATTTATTCCCATTTATTTTTCTTTTATTTCTCTCATAATTTAATTCATGCTTGAGGTACCTGTTGCTTTATTTATATGCTTCCTAATCAGTTACATCCATGGAAATTCTAGGGATTTTTTGCAAATAAATATTTTCTTGACTTTTTTTTCTTGACACTTAAATTGTTTCTTGACTCTCCAGCTTTGGATTTTATATGTATTTGAGCACTACTAGTAATAGGAAGCATTTCTAAACATGAACTACTTTTCATTATTATTGTTTTATCTTTGATTCTGTACAGCTGTTTGTCCAAATATTACTGTATGAAGCATGCGTTCCAAATCAAAATGAAGTTTAAGAAGATAAAGTGTGAATATTTGGCTTTTTGCTTCGTATCTCAGAATGTAGGGCGATAGATATAAAATTTTATTTTAAGTCATCTATCAATGTTTGAATGTCAGATAAGCTGATTGTGTTTCAGGTTGTATTTGCTAAATTGGTAGATTTAGATTTGCTTTAATGGAAGCATTCAAACACCTTAGGATTAATTTATTGAAAAGTGTAGGAATGGTATTACTCCATTAAGTCATTAAATTTATTTATCTGGGTGATTATTTTGACTGCAAGATGGAGAAGGGCTTAAATTTACAAGTCCAAAGACTCTTTTCTTCAGAAAGTCCTGAACTATTCATATGTTCTAGAGGAGGGGTTGTAATCTACTGAAAAAGCATAACCAAAAGCTTGACACTAAGCATTTTTATGCTGATTGCAAAACCTGGAGAAATTTTAAATCAGGTTACTCATATATTTGAGTTTCCTACCAAAGATGTAAACAGTCTGCAAACCTAATCTTCAAAGAATGGGCTAAATGTGCTAAATGTGTTGGATTATAGACACAGGAGAATGATTTTTGGAAATGCTAATTGTAGCGTATGAGGGCACGGACCCCGGTCGGTGATGCAACCAGAATCGTTTATTACAACCAACAGACAGCTTATATAGTACCAGTGTATCTTCTTTCCCAACCGACACAACCCTGCAACCCCCAACTGCCAGGCAGGTGGAATTCCCCTACATCAGTCAGGGGCACCAGGCATTGTTTACAGGTTGTCTGGAGATGCTCATGGGCCATCCTCTGCCATTGTTCCTGCTTCTTCTTCTGGTCTCTGTTTCTTCCACAATTCTGTTAACCCCCTGTTCTCCCACAGCTAATAGACATCTAATCAAAATCTCACTTCTTTAAATCTAATTAATTGGTTTGTCATTGTATGTTTTATTCCATCTTTGCCAAAATTGCTGCAGCACTCTGAAGATGGTATATTTTGGACATATTACCATCACCATATTACCTCTCTTTCAATTTATTTTGCATACTTCTTGAAAGTAAATATTTTTTTTTCATTTCTTTTGGTCTATATAAATGAAATTGTTTTAATTAATAGCACTTTGAATAATGCCCTATAAAACACCAAGTTGTCAATCACATTGCTTTTGAGTATAAACAGAATTTAAAAGAAAACAGTTATACAAACATCTTTCTACAAATATTTTTCCTAGAGTCTACACTCCTATTAAGAATATACTTATGTGAAAACATGCACTGTTAATCATATTGCAGCAGGGCAAGGGACAAGACAAGACAAGAACAGAAGCTTATGCCTATGTGGTGTGTTGCAATAATTGTATAATACCTATAATTTTGTTCATCTGTGACTCGTACAACCCTATCTTTGTTTCATAATAAAAATAAATTTGTCTTTCAAATAACTAGGGCTTCTTTTTTAATATAATGTTGTGTGTGTATGTGTGTGTTGTTTTCTTCAGGCCCTCTACTGGCAATAAAATGTGTTGCATGACTTTATGTTGACCCCCAAACAGAAGGGAAAAGTCAGATTATATGTACTTCTAATTTTGTCTTTGCCACTACTTAGACCAAAAATTCTGCCTAGGAGACCACATACATGGATCTATTTCACGTAGCATGACTGAAAGAGGAAAAAGTCTAAAAATTTGGTTAATATGCTCAAGGTACAAAGATTGAGGTGAACTTTAAGTGGCCTTATTTAATTAGTTTGCATATTAGAATCAGACAAGACAATGTTATCTTGTTCATGAAGGGAATTGAAATACTTATGTAATCTGTCACTGCAGATGCCTTATGCCAGTTTGCAAAGAAGTGGGCTCACAGCTGTACTATGAGCACTCTGCTCTAAGTAGGTGCTTGGCCTGCAAAAACGTTCAGAACTAACAGTGGTGTTTTGATTAGACTATATGTATCACTTTAATTGCTGTAGGTTATTATAGTTCTATCATTTACATTATTATTCCATTTTCTAATTCAATTTGTGTTCAGATGTGGTATTACAAAACTTGATTTTTTGGAGGCTTTTTGGTAAAGCTAGTAAGTACTTTATTTGTAACCACTGCATTTTGCCTGATTCCTTTCTGTCCTCACTTTTGTGCAAGAGTCTCCAGATACATCAGAAGGTGTGCAAAAACATTACTTACAACACAATTTAGGATTTTCTTGAGAGATAATAACTCCTTAACACCTGAGGGTGGTCTAAAATACTATGACTTCCACCCTTTGAGATGGTGCTCTGCCTCTGGGCTGTGCACAGAAATTTTCCTGTGCCCCAAGGGTACCCTTGGTGGGTACCAAGGGGCTCATAGCACGGGAGATGCTGACTCAAGTAAGGCATGTGTTCATTTATTCCCCTGTCTTGTCACCTTCCTCTTGACGTGTTCTTCATGAAACTACATTACAGGGTCACTAACCTTTCACTGTACTTAAAGAGAGAGATGGTCAAAACATAGTAATACTGTATTATTACATGCTGGAAGTGCATCTTTTGATTGTCTTTTAGGGAACCTAACTATATCTCTTGAATATTTTGGGCCAAGAACCTAATTTTAAAATGTTATAAAACACAAGTTAAATTCTTAACTGTTCTGATCGAAATGCAAACTCACCAACTTATGGCTGATGATCAAAAGTTTCCCTCTATTTTACTAGAGAAAGATTTGAGGACATTGTTACACACAAGCCAAAATTCAGATGTGGGGGAGACATCCCCAGGTATTGTTTATCTTCAGAATGTATCACCAAATCCTGCATGTATGGTTAAGGACTATTTAGGGTTTTTTCTAGACACGTTAGAATCTAAATCAATTGGAATAAGAGAAGTTTGGACAGGCCGATAAAGCAGTGAAAAATATTTTTCAGTTATATGGTCTTAGTTAAAAAGAAGCACAGACAACTAGAAATCTCCCTCTACTTTAAAAGCAACAGAATATCTGTTGTTTTGAGTGCTATATACTTACAGTAGTTTAGAATGTAATGCATTCAAACAGAAAACATTGTCATAGTTAATATTTAGCAATATTTTTTACATTATTTTACTTTAAAATTATTTTAGTGTTCGAGCGTACACTAAAATGTTATCAAAATTCTCTAGGTAATTGTAACCCATTTACTGCTATAAGTAACTTAGCAGTTTCTTTAACTAATTTAATTTGTTAAAAAGTATGTTCTGACTCACAATTATTTAAAAAAAATATTCCTATAATTTAAAAGTAAAAACCTTTTAATTTAAGACTTCTATCTGATATTTTTTAAAATGAATTCTTATAATCAAATATTCTTGTCAATATGTGTTTGATTTATGCAGGCAGAATAACTTCAGTTAAGTATTAACTGAGTTTTCTCAGCATGCTAAACAAATCATGAGTCCTCCTGAAGTCAATTTTCCAAGTATTTTACCTTTTAGGAAGGCAAGATTAGTCCCTTACTTTTTTGCATGATAAAATTAAATTCAGTCTATTTGAGTAGGAGATTCTCTTTGTTATTTTGGAAAATTTTATATAAACATTTATACTTGTAAATAGATTCTTCAGTTTCCTGTCTCATTGGATAACAGTAGGAATATTACTGTTGCAGTATTTTTCACTTTGCACAATAACAGGTGTTTAATTATACATTTCAAAGAGCCCATTGAAACTTTCCCAGTATAGGTGAGTGGGTCACACATAGACAATTCATTAGAAAGATGCTGTTAGGGAAACCTGCATATATTGTTTTTCTTTCCTGACTTACTGCATTATACTTACCAAAGAAAGCAAAAAAAACAAAAGGATAGTATGAACCAGACTATTTAAAAATAGAAGCAAATAATTGAAAATATTTTCTTTCTGCAAAATGTTCTACAGGAAAACTTATTATTCATTGAATTCTGAATTTTTCATTAGAAGTCATCTGATTTAAATGGAACTATATAAATGTAAATGAAATAGTTATTTTTAGATTAAATTGACCTTCCCTTGATAAACCATAATGTGCTAACCATATAGAAACTTTCAAGATGGCACAGGAGCAGTTGATTTGGCTCAGAAACATTGCAGAGTAGATATTAAGGAATTATTAAGTGCAGATTTTATGAACTATCATAGGAACCTCAGCAAATACAAAGAATAATATTGCCTTGAAGAGTCATTGATATTAATGAAAAGGAAGGCTATGAAATTCAAAAGTAACCATGTAATTTTGAATACAAGATAGTAAACGTATTGTCTTCTCAAATGGGGTAGAAATGCCTTTAAGCCTTTGAGTGCCTTATGAAATCACTGCCTACTTGTTTTGAAGTTCAGTCTCATGTCACATCAGAGGTGATGTACTCCCCAGCTAACTGGGTAAGTAGTCATCTGACTATGTCATATACTTTTCTTCTTCAGAGACTTCAGATGAAAGATTAAAATCTTGATGTTTGATGTCTGAAATTTCATTTATGATATTGTCATACATGCAGTAGATAAGATACATTGCAAATTTATGTTAGCATACTGATCATCCTTTCTTTAACATATATCAAATAAAGAGAAAAGTTATGTTTCTTATTTGAAGAAAGCCTTACTGTAACTTGATTTTGATCCTAAAAAGTAGAACTTCGCATTTTTTAAAAAAAAACATTCATAGTGTCAAATTCTATTTTCACAGCGTGGAGAAATCATTTATATCTCAAGTTCTCCTTGTCAATCAATGGCCTACAAGAAGATTTCGTAACTGTTTGAGTATTACTGGGTCTCAAGCTACAGTTTCAGAAAAAAGGCAAGACCTACAGGAAATTTAAAGCATCAGGAAGCAACTAAAGGTATTCAAATATTTCTGGGTTTTTTGTTTGTTGTTGTATTGGTTTGGTTTGGTGGTTGTTTTTTTTTGGTTTTTGCTTGTTTGTTTGTTTTTTAACAGGGTGGCAGCAGGTAGCAAGCATGAATGTCAAAGGACTGAAGAAAAAACAATCAAAAGGTGACAGTAAAAGCCATTTCTCATGCCTAAGAACTATGATAATACAAGTTATTTTTGCCTTCGATTTAATTCAATATTTCTTTCTATTATACTTTTAGTTTTTAGTACTAAGACACTCAGAAGTTCAGGTAGAATTTATATAAAATTATACTAAAACAGATCTAAATATTAATTTAGCGCAGGCATATACTAGCAAGTATGGTATCTGATATGTAGTACTGAGAGAAAATATGTAATAAAGTAGAAAAAAAATACAGAGTAACTTATGGGACATTTGCAAAATTTTTGGACACTGTTTCTATTGGTAAAAAATAAGATTCATTCAATCAAAATCTGTTAAACAATCTTAACTAAACATTTACTCTAGGTAATTTGAGGTTCATTGTTTTCACCACAGACTTTTTTTTTTTTAAATCAGTTGGAGGATAAATTCCAGCAGACAGTAATATCTCTACTGCCTTTTTTTTTTTTACCTGGTCTTTCAGAATAAAATAATATTTCTGAGTAAAATTGCGTGAAGTATTTAGCATACATTTATTTGAAACTAGTTTCCTTACATAATTCAAATAATTAATTTCACCTTCATGGTTCACATCATAGGAAATAGTAGTCAACATGAACTATTGTAAAAGTGATGCAATAGTGCCAATTATGGTTGCTCTGAAAACTATCCTTACAGCACATTACGACAGATTTTTTCAAGTTTTTTTCCCTCTTTTATTTGTAATTTATTCTCAAAATTGAATATGCAGTTTCTCTTAGTGTTGTATTTTTTACCTCTTTTTTAGCAAAAACATCCTTCAATTTCTTTTTGCACTTCCATATATTAGAACTTAAAACAGTTAGATTCACTGAATTTCACTGAATTTTTAGAGTTGGAAGGGACCATAGAGATCATCTAGTCCAACTCCCCTGCTGAAGCAGGATTGCCTAGAGCTTGTCAGAGCATTTTACTCAGGACTGCATCCAGGCAGGTCTTGAAGATCTCCAAAGAAGGGAATTCCATGACCTCCCTGGGCAGCCTGTTCCAGGGCTCTGTCACCCTCACTGTGAAGTAGTTTTTTCTCATATTTGAGTGGAACCTCCTATGTTCCAGCTTATGCCCGTTACCCCTTGTCCTCTCACTGGCAACCACTGAAAAGAGTCTGGTTCCCTCCTCCTTCAAACCACCCTTTATGTACTTATAGGCATTGATAAGGTCTCCCCTCAGCCTTCTCTTCTCCAGGCTAAAGAGTCCCAGCTCTCTCAGCCTTTCTTCATAAGGGAGATGCTCCAATCCTTGAATCATCTTCGTCGCCCTTTGCTGGACTCTTTCCAGTAGCTCCTTGTCCCTCTTGAACTGGGGTATTGAACTGCAGTATTCCAGTTGTGGCCTCACCAGTGCAGAGTAGAGGGGGAGAATGACTTCCCTCGACCTACTAGTCACGCTCTTCCCTATGCAGCCCAGGATTCCCTTAGCCTTCCTGGCCACAAGAGCACACTGCTTGCTCATTGTCATTTTGCTGTCTACCAGGACCCCCAGATCTTTCTCTTCAGAACTTGTCTCCAGCAGGTCCACGTCTAACCTGTACTGGTGCCTGACATTCTTCTTCCCCAGGTACAGGACCCTACATTTGTCCTTGTTGAACCTCATGAGGTTCTTCCTTGCCCAGCTCTCCAGCCTCCAGGTCTCGCTGGATGGCAGCACGGCCCTCCAGGGTGTCAGCCACCCCTCCCAGTTTGGTATCATCAGCAAACTTGCTGAGGATACACTCTGTCCCCTCGTCCAGGTCACTGATGAATATGTTGAACCGGACTGGACCAAGTACTGACCCCTGGGGGACACCACTGGTTACAGATCTCCAACTTGAACCTGCTCTATTAATCATTACCCTTTGGGTCCTGTCACACAGCCAGTTCTCAATCCACCTCACTATCCCCTCATCCAGCCCACACTTCCTTAGTTTCCCAATGAGGATGTTCAAGATTCAATATATATTTTTGTGTATATCAGAATGTGTGTAATTCTGCTAAAGAAGACTGTAGGATACTTTTAATTACCTTTTGAGGTTATCAAAAAATCATTCTGATGCAAATTGACAAAACTGCATCTCCATGGGTTCTATTGTGGAAAATAATCTCAAATTAATTATGGATATAGACACCAGACATCTGGATCAGCAACTCTGCACCAAAATTAAGCTATTGAAATTTTTTGGAAGAATTTTAAAAACTGACAAGTCATTATAATTATGCTTAAATGCCACACTGTGCAGAGAAGTGTGTTCTTAAATACCATGTAGTGCTAGGCAAAATATCCCTTAGATATCTACTAATAAAAAGTCATCTTTTCTTTATGGAGTATTCCCACAGCAATGGCAAATCAACACGAATCTCAGACTTTCTCCCTTTTTGACTTGAGCAAAAACATATTGAGGGCAGAGTATCAGACATTCATATATAAGTTAATAATAGTAATAACAATAATAATAAAACCAATAACAATAATAATAATTTCCTCTTAAGCAAAACCATGCCTTATTTTAAAAATTTCCTTATGGACCAGCTTATGTTGATACTGAAGGCAGGTAATTCCTCTTCTTGATACAACAGATCTGTGAAAAATTTGTCAGAATTATCTGCACAGGGTCAACAGTGCAGCCTAAATAGTAAAATGGAGAATATATTTATCTTTTTGTTTAACAATACAAATCTGCAGACAGTTAATATTTGTGAACATTTAATTTTGTTTTAAAAGTATAATAACAGTCCTCATATGAACATTCATGTATCTCTCAATTCTTCTTCTACTAATGACATAGGGATATTAAAAGTGCTATAATGCTGGAGGCTTTTCTTTAAGACAGAATGTCAAAACTGGCAGTTCATCTGATTCCTTCATTGAAAAATGGTGGCACACTGTCTTCAAATTACCCTCCAATTTCTTTCTTCTCCATGGATCAGCAGTATCATAGAAAGTGACACCCTTTCTGAGTGTTAATTTTCTAACGGGTAAAGTCCCTGAATCCTCTGAGAAGCCAAATTTAAAGGCATTTTCTTTGTTCAGTTCATTGCTCACACTTCAACCCTAACATATTGTAACATATATCTTTGTTTCTTCTTTTTCTTTGCTTTAATTCAATTTGATAGAAGGGCAAGCCATCTGGAAAAATAATAAAAAAGAAATAAAAATAAGTCAGTAGGTCCAAAACCCTGTTCCTACTTTTAGATGAAATCTATGCTCTTACATCAGCCTGATTAAAGCCTTGCTAGGTCACTCATAACTCATTTGCATCACACTACTGGATGTTTCTTGCTTATATTAATGGCCTACAGCTCCACCGTCTCCCTTTATGAGCTTCTCACTCTCTAAAAATACTTCTTTCACAGTCAGCCTGCATTACTCTCAGAGCAATCTATAAAAAAAATATTTTTCCAATTGCATCATTTATCTACTGCTGTAAATTTACACAGTGCTTTCAAGGGAGACATAATCTTCCATCGTAGTTTCGTATAGGCAAGGGTTTGGTCTGCACTTACAAGGTTTTACTTCTATAACTATGTCGGCTAGTGCAACTTTTTTAACATTACAACTACAATAATAAAAATCCTTATATGGGAACATATATCTTAGTGAAACTGAGGATAAATGCTACAACCTACAGTTGAAATAGTATTTATCTAAACACACAATGAACGCTTGGATGTCTAACTGTTATCAAAATGAATGAACTAGGTGTCTAAACAATTTAGAAGGCAGGACTTATGTAGCAATACATTTGCAGTGACCAGTGGTCCTAAACATCAGGAGATTTTCTGCTAAAGCTATGTCTCTGGAAACATGAGAAAAAGACTCTCAAAACAGAAATCTAAGATCATAAAGGCCAAGCGGGAGAAGAAAATGTGCACTGGCAAATAAAACAAACACAACTACGGAAAATTTCCATTTGGCTTTCAGTCTTTTATGATGTGTATCCATTCCCTTTCCCAACATACTCCTTCCACTACACTGAAAGTTGGTTTCCCATGTTGTCCCATATTCCCATATTTTGTCCCCAACTTCCATTTGCCTACTATACTTCAGACGCTATGTCAGTAGTCCTGTTTATTAAACTGTGGTTGCCTCATTCAGAGAACTGAATGCTCAGTCACCATCACCTGCCCTTCATAACCGTGGTCCTAATATATGTGCTAAAATGTAGGAAAATTGCACTGAAACTCCACGTTGTAAAAGCAGCATTTGAGTTGTTTGCCCATTTGCATTTACAGTTGCAATGACTAGCCATTTACCTGCATCTCCACTGCTTAACACTTGTGCATATTACTAGCATTTAAAGACAGATCATTGCCATCATGGGAACTAGTGAAAATAAGTGGCAGTAAAGTGGTTTGGGGATGCGGTAGCTGTCATTTAGTCTTTTCTTAGTGTGTTGTACCACTGATTCTTCTGCATGGACACAACAGGCTCTGCAAACTAGCTATATCCCACTTCCCAGGGCTATATAGGATTTGATCAGGGACACAGTGACTTTGCCAGCCCTGTGACAGCCATTTCAGGGATAAAAGCACATTGCAACAGATGGACACTTGTAGCAATTCAACTCCTTCTCTAGAGCAGTAGAAATCTGTAGGGGACTTTATGGCATATGAAAATATACTTTTCCCTTTGCATCTCTCCAAGCATTAATAGCAAAGGCTCAAATTTTACTACACCATGTGTTAAATGACAAATTGTTGTCTTAACCTTTGAAGTTAAAGTATCCAAGGTAAGCACCATATGTCCTTTCATATTTTGTGAAATATTAACAATAATAACAATAACAATAGTAATAATAATAATTTTCAGCAGTTGGATAAGAATAAATTATTTGCTATTCTGTGTTGTATGCTATTCAGTCATGCCAAAATGTAACACTATTCATCATATGTATATTTGTTATTTAGAAGATCTTTTTCCCTCCTCTGAGAAAATATGTTGCCACATTTGAAATTTAAAAACTTTATTTTAGCAAAGATGCTCTTTTGCATGCAGATATGCTCCAGGAGGCATATTATGCTCGTCTTAAAACATTGTTAAACAGCAGCTGAGACTCACTTGTAGAAGGAACTGGGAAAACTGTTCACAGGGTATAATATACTTGGCATATATAATCCTTTTATTTGTAAATTAGTTCTGAGCAGCATTTGATTTTTTTTTCTTTATTCAGAATTGCTCAACTGTATCTTCACTGCTGAATTTCTCTTGTAAAATCTTTGAATATCATTTTCCTTGGTTTATAATGTAATACCTACACAGATCAAATGGCATTGTTTCTTTTACCTCAGTGGATAGCCATAGCTAATTTGAAAAAAAAAACATTTCAACTAAACAAGGAAGAAGAGATCTAGATTCACCAGAATCACAGATTCACAGAGTCACAAGATGGCTGGGGTTGGAAGGGACTTCTAGAGGTCATCTGGTCTAACCCTCTTGCTCACACAGAACCACCTGGAGCCATTTACGAGGCTGCAAAATACTTATGAAAGTGATACTTTTTTAACCGCTAACCTAGGTTCAAATATTTTTTCTTTCCCTTAATATTTATCATTTGCAGTAGGGTTTTCTGAATAAAAATACTGTCAAAGTTATCATTTTTTCTGATTACATTCTTAGTTGTTTGGTTGTTTTTTTTTAATTTATACTTACTAGTTAACATTTTTAATGAAACAAAACTATATAATAACAAAAAAGACAAATGTCTTTTGATTAATATGATATAAATAATACTTACAAGATTTCCATTCTGATTTAATAAATGTGGGATTATTTGTGTATTTCTCTTTATACTCCCCAGGCTAGCTGCTTCAGAGCCAGAATATCATAATTTTTAACAATGTGAAACAAACTACTCTTTATTTCATGCATGTTGGATTCCTAGCTAAATAAATTAAAACCTTAAGTAAATATTTTATCAATAAGCTCTGAGAATGTTGAAAACTTTCTGTTAAATGGAAAATAAACTCCAAGATTACGGTAAGAAAAAATACTTTCTTTTCAAATAATAATAAAAAAAAGACAGAATCGTTTTTGGTTTTTTAAATGCTATTCCTTTCCAAGCCCTGAAAATATTCCTTCTTTTAAATATTCAAACAGTGAAAGAAAGTTAGCTCCTAGTCAAATAATCTTATGGCATTTTGAACCCAACAAGCTACTGTTTCTTCGAAGTCATGGGTTAGAGAATCAGTTTGATTGATCTAGTGTGTTTTCTGGATGTATTTTTAAATTAGTAAAAATGAAATGTCTCTGACTTTGTATTTTTGCAATGAGGTTTTCCTGTAGCAGCAGCAGCAGCTGCCTTTATGTGCCACTTACCGTGCTTTAATGGGCCTTTTTTGTGTAGCTGACAGATTGAGAAATGAGGAGTTTATTTCTGCCGTTTCCTGTTTCATCTTTCATTTTTGGTTTATATAATTCTGCAAGAAACAGCACAGTGTTTGTGTTGCTTCTATAATGATAAAAAGCTATTCATTCTTACTTTCTGAGTTTCAGAAGGGGGCCCATTAAAGAAAAATCAAAGATGGTGGAAAAGGTCAGTCTTTCAAAATGTAAATGTAGGTGCAAAGCTCATGCTGTTAGCCATCAGTCATATTGATTTCAAAACTGTTCAGTTGCAGTGCTGTGCTTTAATAAATTTGACTTTGATGGACAGTTGAGATTGATTTAATGTACTTATTCACCACATACAAGGCAGAAAACAAGCAGTTTATTTGCTCTTGATATAACAATTTTTGATATAAGCTGGTGCAATCATGCTGGCACCTTCAAGTCTTTTCTTTGTTGCCTTGGCAGCCAAAAAAAAAGATAAATAAAACCACTTAGGTCTTTGTCTTAAAGTTATCAAACACTAGCAGCATGATTTTAAGTCTGTAAGGTGAAAAAACTAACTAATTTAATATGGCATCATTAATAAGAATATGCTTATATCTTATGCTTACAGGGATAGCTTGCTAAGGGAGTGCAAGCATGTGTAAAGAGAAATTGGATTTAAAGACAATATGACAGAACATAGAATCACAGAATATTCATGGTTGGAAGGGACCTTTGAGATCGTTGAGTCCAACCACAAAAAATCCCAAAAAACCAACCAACCAAAAAAAAACACCTCCATACACCACCACAAACCAACATACACACACACCACACCCACCCACCGACAGACAAAAACCAGCAATCTCGGGCACTAGAGCATGCCCTGAAGAGCCACGTCTACATGTTTCTTAAATATCTTCAGGGATGTTGACTCCACCACCTCCCTGGACAGGCTGTTCCAGTGCCTGACCACTCTCTCAATAAAGCAATTCTTCCTAATATCTAATCTAAACCTCCCCTGCTGCAACTTTAGACCATTTCCTCTGGTCCTGTCATTACTCACTTGGGAGAAGAGGCCAACACCCACCTCTCTACAGCCTCCTTTCAGGTAGTCGTAGAGGGCAATGAGGTCCCCCTTAAGCCTCCGCTTCTCCAAACTAAACATGCCCAGTTCCCTCAGCCTCTCCTCATATGACTTGTTCTCTAGACCCCTCACCAGCTTGGTGGCTCTCCTCTGGACACGCCCCAGCACTTCAATGTCCTTTGAACACAGTACTCTAGGTGGGGCCTCACCAGTGCTGAGTAGAGACGCACAATGACTTCCCTACTGCTGCTGGCCATGCTATTCCTGATACAGGCCAGGATGCTGTTGGCCTTCTTGGCCACCTGGGCACACTGTTGGCTCATGTTAAGCCGGCTGTCCACCAACACCCCCAGGTCCTTTTCTGCTGGGCAGCTTTCCAGCCACTCTTCCCCAAGCCTGTAGCATTGCCTGGGGTTGTCGTGACCAAAATGCAGGACCTGGCACTTGGCCTGATTAAACCTCATCCCATTGGGCTTGGCCCATTGATCCAATCTGTCCAGATCCCTCTGTAGAGCCTTCCGACCCTCAAGCAGAGCAACACTCCCACCTAGATTGGTGTCATCTGCCAGCTTACCGAGGGTGCACTCAATTCCTGTATCTAGATCACCAATAAAAATATTAAACAAGACTGGCCCCAGAACCGAGCCCTGAGAGACACTACTGGTGATCTACCGCCAACCAGATTTCACCCCATTAATCACAACTCTCTGGGCACAGCCATCCAGCCAGTTTTTTATCCAGTGAAAGGTACACTTGTCTATGCCATGATTCACCAACTTTTCCAGGAGAACGCTGTGGGGGACGGTGTCAAAGGCCTTACCAAAGTCCAGGTAGGCAACGCCCACAGCCTTCCCCGCATTGACAAGACGGGTCACATGTTTATAGAAAGAGATCAGGTTGGTTAAGCCGGACCTCCCTTTCATAAACCCATGCTGGGTGGCCCTGATCCCTTGGCTGCCCTGAACTTGCAATGAGAGCTCACCCAAGATGATCCTCTCCATGATCTTTCCCAGTACCGAGGTCAGCCTTTAGTTTTCTGGATCCTCCTTCTGGCCCTTCTCGTGGATGGACATTATATTGGCCACCCTCCAGTCATCTGGTACCTCTCCTGTTGACCAGGATTGTTGATAGATAATGGAGGGAGGCTTGGTAAGCTCTCCCGCCAGCTCCCTGAGTACCCTTGGGTGAATCCCATCTGGCCCCATAGACTTATGCGTGTCCAGGTGCATAAGCAAATCATTAACTATTCCCTCCTGGATTACAGGGGAGTTGTTCTGCTCTCCATCCTTATCTTCCAGCCCTGAGGCCTTCAAGAGGCTGAACACCCTGGGGGTAGCTGGTCCAACTATTGAAGGCGGAGGCAAAGAAGGCATTAAGTATCTCAGCCTTCTCCTCGTCCTTGGTCACAATGTTTTCCCCCGCATCCAGTAAGGGATGGACATTCTCCCCGACTCTCCTTTTGTTGATGTATTTATAAAAACTTCTTTTGTTGTTCCTTTATATTAATGGCCAGGTTGAGTTCCAGCTGGGCTTTTGCCTTCCTAACTTTTCCTCTGTATAACCTAACAAGATCTCTGTACTCCTCCTGGGTTGCCTGTCTCCTCATCCAAAGGTGGTAAACCCTCCTTTTTTCCCTAAATCCCATCTAAAGCTCTTTGTTCATCCAGATTGGCCATTTTCCCTGCCCTTTAATCTTGTGCCTCATGGGGACAGCCTGCTCCTGGGCCTTCCTTCTTGAAGAGTGTCCAGCCTTCCTGCACCCCTTTGTCCCTCAGGACTATCTCCCAAGGGACTCTCGCAACCAGAGTTCTGAACGGACTAAAGTCCTCCCTCTGGAAGTCCAAGGTGGAGGTTTTGCTAACTCCCCTCCTTACCTCTCTAATAATTGAGAATTTGACCATTTCATGATCACTTAGCCCAAGATCACCTGCCATCTATTAGATTGCAATAAAATAGAATAATATATGTAATTAATATCTCACCTTTTCATCCATGCCTTTGATATTTCTTTTGTGCTTGGACCAAGTCGTCATTCAGAGGATATATACAATATAAAAAAGTGTCTTTAGCATAGTTCCCTTGTATCTGCTCCAGCTTTGTCTAAATCTTTGGTAGTATAAACACCACATGACCATCAACTGTTAATTTTCCTAACATTCTGCAACACTTCTCTGAAATAAAAAACAATGAATTTGCCTAAAAAAATGTACTATCATCATCATTAGAAATATTTAAGAATTAGGTGGTAAGAATTTAATTTTTTTTTAAGTGTACATATTTTTTGCATTCTTTTGTCAGTTTGAAGGAGTTCTATAAAATTAACATAACAGGTTTTTCCCACTGTCTGAGGTACAGGTCTTCAAAAAATTTAACTTTAGTCTTTGATTTTGTTTGTTGAAGATTTGTTTCAAGTGTTAGGGTTTTCTGATGTAAACATTTGGATTTTGGTCAATCATTCAGAGGCTCTCTTTATGGTTAAAGGACAGAAGCATGCTCTCTGATAGTAGAATTAATCTGATTTATGTAAGACATTTACCTTAAGATAACTCTCAGACAATTTCAAAATATGAGGCAGCCCACTTTCATGCCAAGTTATCTTCAGGGTGGCTTAATCCCCCTGTGTTGACAAGATTCCCTGAGGAGTTATCTCAGGTAAATGTATGTTAGGTGATATCCCCTTCTTTTTACACCTTATGTTGTATTTGTGTGTTCAGAGGATGAAAACGTTTGATTCTGCATCAAACTCCTATCCTTTCAAAAAGTAAACTCAATTTGACTACTCAGAAAGAGCTGTCTCTCAAATACATAAGTACCAAAACATTTATGATAATTCAGTCTTGAGGTAAATGAAACAAATTATGGTGCCCCATATAAATATGTAATTTGGCACTTTCACTGGAGAAAATATTCTAAATCTCTTAATTAATTGTTTTTGGAGTAGTATCTATTAAATCATGATATTTTGGAGAAAATATTGTATCACTAACATTTTCTGTTTTCAAAGCTACTTTTTTTTCTTATTTCTTTATGATTTTCTTAATGAAGGTCAAGAAAAATCATACTTTTATCTAACTCTTTAGCAGAAGACCTCCCATTTATAAATATGAGATCATTAATCGTGAACATTAATCATAATTAGTCTGTCAATGAGAAATAACTCTGCTTGACAACAACACAAATACCGTGATAGAAGGCCAACAGATTTTGCCTTAAAGACACAAGCATGAATCTTGCGTTACTTGAGTCTTTCTGTGACATACTTCTCAGCTCTTGAACAAAGTCTTATTACCATTAATATTAATATTACAAGCTAATAGCCAGGAAATATTTTGCTCTATGTATAAATGAACATCAAAAGCATCAATGTACATTTTTTTCCCATATGGTTAAAAATGTCTTCGTAGAAACTTAAACTAATTCTTCCTTAGACAATCCTACAACTCTTTAAATACCTTTTTGTGACAGAAACTCTTAAATGAGTGTAGTGATTGGACCAGAATCCTAGAAGGTTCTACAGAGGGATAAATGTTCTTTGCTATCTGATACATGCACCTAATATTCAATCCAAATACTTTTTTTGCTGGGAAATTCTAGAGTCATACTGTTCATCTCTCTCAATACTCAATTGGGAGAGACAATGAAAAATTTAAATGCAGCTAATATCTAGATTATAATTAGGAGTTTCCCCTCTCACACTCTCCTTTGGTAAAAATCCTAAAACCAACTTCAAAACATATCAATCATAATCTCAGTACAAATCAGAGTATATGTTACTTTTGGTTCATAAACTTCTGAACTCTTAAGCATAAATATATGACATTAATACTAACCTATTTAGCTGATGTATAAATGGAGAATATAATTGTTTTAGTTTACTGTTGAATTTTAAAAGATTGAATAAAGACAAAAATGCATTCAATATTCCATGATGGGATTGGTGGAAAAATTGTATTTTCCTGGTTTAGACACATTAGGCTTCAGACACCTTTTTCTTTTTTTTTTTCTGAGTACTCCATGACACAAACCAGTGCTACCTGCCGGATTTTTATCAGGAGCAGTCTCCTAATATCTTGCTATCTTCTGCCAATGAGGAGTAACAATCTGTTCAATGTCTGCAGAGGAAAGAGACCCCTGCTGAAAAATAAATAAGATTGTAAGAGAAATACACAACAGGAGGAAACACCTAGAGATTTCACTCAGTGAGAAAGTGCTGGTGAGAAATAACATCTTGTACTGCATTATATATCCTAATTTTTGGATACTTTCTGGTGATAAAATTTGCTTTCAAATATAGTCTTTAATTCCAAAGTCGAATAAAGATGAAAAATTTGATTTAATTTAAATTCATATTATGCATTTTATTAGTTGTTGTGGTTTAACCTTGGTGGGCAGCTCAGCACCACTCGGCCACTTGCTCATTTCCTCCTAGTGGGATGGGGAAGAGAATTAGAAGGATACAATTGCAAAAACTAGCAGGTTAAGTTAAAGACAGTTTAATAGGTAAACCAAAAGCTGCATGCCCAAACAAAGCAAAATAAGGAATTCATTTACTGCTTCCCATTGGCAGGTAGATGTTCAGTAATTCCCAGGAAAGCTGAGCTCCATCATATACAACAGTTACTTAGGAAGACAAACACCATCACTCCAAGTGTCTCCTCCTTTTTTCCACATCTTCTCTTGATAAGCACAATGTTACACCGTATGGGAGAACCCTTTGGCCAGTGGAGGTCAGCTGTGCCCCCCGGTCTACTCACTCGCAGGGCACTGTGAGAAGCAGGAAGGGGCTTGACATTGTGCAAGGACTGTCCAGCACTAACTAAATCATCCCCATGTTATCAACAATATTTTCATCACAAATCTAAAACATAGCACCATACAAGCTACTATGATGAAACTTAACTCTATCCCAGCCAAACCAATAGATTGTGGTGGTTTTATTAAAAAAAAATTAGGACTTCTGGTACAATGGCACATGTAAAGTTGTTTTAAACCATCCAGCATTGTGTTAAGCAGTAGAAAATATATTTCCTTTAGTTAGACTATTCCCTTTAAAAAAACAAAACAAAACCATCAAAACCCAACATCAACAACAACCTCCCCCCCCCAAACCAGATGAATATAAAAAAGAAAAAAAAGAAAAAAGTTACTTTAATTCCCAGTCTTAGAGATGTACCCCAAACTCTTATGAATTTCTGGTATTTTGTTGACTTCAACAGGCTTTGGATACCTTGTTTACATTTAATTATTACTGCAACTTTCTAAACCCAAACCTCAGTCTTTTGTATACCTAATCAACAGAATTATCCTGTGAAAGGTAAAAAGAAAGAAAAGATCTTAATAAGAGTCCTGAAAGTCGAGGAAGGCAAAACATTGACGCTTTTATTCATGGTAAATTGATTCTTTTTTCCCCTTATTTCATTAACATCAATATAGTTTTCAAAGCAAGTAATGATGGAATGAACATAATGATGGAATGGAAATGCTAAGGAAATAAACTGCCACTGTTATGTTACCCCTACTGAAAAATATTGCTACAGACAGGAATGTCATAATTTTAGCTATGGCATAATGCAATGTATTGATTTAGATAGCCCCTAAGGGGAAAAAATAACCAACCAACCAAACAAAAAACCCCACCAAAACAACAACAACAAAAAATAGCATTCTAGATGAAGTGCCAGGTGCTTACAAGCACATACTTTTTTTTCTTTGTCAGTCTTTTATGAGACAGTCAAGTATAAACTTTCATTTTGGAACTTGTGTTGAACTTCTAGGATGAAAAAAAAAAGAAGCTTTGTTAAGTTATGGTTTGATTTAGGTAGAACTGATATTTTTGATCCTTTTCCTTCCCCTTCTCACACTGACTTTAGGTTAAGGAAAACTTTAATTGGCTTATAATAAAAAACTATATTGATAAACAAAAATGTAAGACTAAATTGAGTAATAAACAGTAAAATGACCTAACAGTACCTGAATTCTACCTATTCAAAGAGTTCTAGTGGTAATTACAACAATATGAAAGCAGCGGCATTTTTTTAACAACAGTTCATTGTACAAGGAGCCAAAAAAAAAATATATATATAACTACTGATAATATGGAGTAGATACAGAAGAAATTTGATGCCATGAGATACACTTTTACATATTCAATGTACATTACCAAACTTAGTTGTCTTCCCCCAACAAAGTTGTCAGTACTGCGAACACTTTTTTACTGTCAGGGAATGCTGTATTTAGAAGACAATTTTAGCTGGCCTGTTTAAGATGTCTAGTTTAAGAGACAAATTTGGTTTTGGAAATGTATTCTTCCTCTTCCTATCAAGGGACTTTAAGTAAGCATCCAAATTTCAGACATCTATATGGGGAAAAAACCTCTATTTGGTCAGATAAATCTCATGTTCTTTTTGAAGATCATTAATGCAGCAGAACATCTACATAGGAACAAGTGGAAATTGGAATCAAACAGTCTTTTCGTTTTGAAATCAATATTCTTTTTTTTTTTTAAAGGTAATTCACAATTTTGAGTACTTACTTTAGAGTGATTAATACAAAATCTGACTGCTAAATTTGAAGGGAGAAGACTTAAATATGTTTTGGATTAATTAATATAAAAAACGTCTGTTTCACAGCAGTGTTACTTCAGCATAAATTGAACAATTCAGAGCATTAAACATATAAATATCTGTAGCTAGCCAAGCCAATTAATGTGCATTAATCATGATGATGAACTAAATTTAATGCTTTCATTAAAGGTCTTGGTGCTCCTACCTCACCAATCAAATGACTATGTTTAGGAAACTAGGAATTAGGTTTAAAAAAAAAGATACAGAATAGAAGGTAAAGAAGAGCTAAAAGGAGGAAAATAGTAGATTTAGATGAGAGCTATCAGTTTGCTTTTCAAGCATGAGTTTCGTGGACTACATTATTTAATATTTTCAGTGATGAACAAAACCAGCAAAAAGTAAAATTTTAATGAAATGCATTGATGATGTGAGTCTAGAAGTCAACAACATGGAAGAGTAGCAGCATACTCTCAGAGGAGAAACTGAATGACCATAGGGTATGAAGAATGAGAAATGGGAAGAGAAATAAGATCCAGCCAGTCAGAGATTTCTCTATAAAACATGAGGTACATACTGTGAGATGATAAAAAAAAAGAAGAGCTGAGACAGCAATGAGAGAGAGGAAAGAACTAGATGACTGTCAGCGTATTGCTGCAAAGAAGTGGTAAATGTAATCCTGTGGTGAATGTACTATAATATATGGAGACAAACTGTGGTAATATTAATTATATATAAAAAACAGTGGTGAAACTGAATCTGTAAACCTATGGCTATTTTTATTTCCCCACATTTCCGGAAGTCTGAAACTGCTGCAGAGAAATCCAATAAAAGCTGTCAGTGAAGTAAGAGAAAAAAAAATATGAAAGAACTTTCGTTTTCACCTTGGAGAAATGGTACCGAAGAAGTAATATGATTACTCTCATCTGAAATACAATGAATGAGTAAAAATAAATTAAGTGAAAATAAAATTGGAACACATGATGAAGATTAATTCAGGATTCAGGGATGAATGAAAAAAGATTTAGCAAGTGAAAAAATTTAAGGCTGAATTTAGACTTTTAAGCTTTAGACCAGTGAGTTTCTTTAATAATGTTCCATGGAGGTAAAGTGAAACCAGAAAGCTAGAGATTAGAACAAGTTTATGACAGGAATTTCATCAAACAAGCTCTCTGCAATAAAAGAAATGATGGTTTACTGGGTCCCTTCCAATCCTGTGTTTCAAGATCTATTAAAACCATTTTGCCTTATCCATGTGGGTTTTTTGATTTTATTTAGGGGGTTTTATGTCTTCTATTTTATGTAGGAGGGCAGTGATTAATTAAAAATCATGCTATCATGCTGGAAACTTGTATCAGTGTCCTGAGTTACTGTCCTTCCTTTCAGGTTCTTAGTTACTTATTCACAGAGCAATCAGAAATAAAAACTTGTTCTAGAAAACATACTGTAAATAGAAGCATCAAGCACTTGAAGACAAATGTATTTGACAAAAGAATTGCATATAACTTAAAAAATCATCAGTAAAAATCAAAATTGCCTAAACCTGATTTGAAGTTTCAAGTAAGATTTGCTTTTCCCTTAGCAAAAAGCATTGTTCCTTAGCTTTTCTAGTTATAGTAAACCTGTTAAGGCTTATTTATCACAAGATTTTTGATTATTATTTTTTTCTGTTACAATACAGAATATTGTACATAGAATCAGAATGATTTATACATTAAGTAAAAAAATTAAATCTCCATAGCATCTTTAAGATTCACTTATGAAAACTCAGTTTCTTTCTGTTGCTTTCACCGGTAGTCAAACTATACTTTTTGTTTTCCTTTCAATCAACTCTAAGGACAAAAACTGTGGCTACTCACTGGAGCACCAGAAGTGATGTAGGAGGTATGACCATGTCTATACTGACTTGGACATAAAACACAGAGGAGCAGTAAGGCAATGCTTGGAACATATGGAAATAGTTTTACAAATTTAATTTGAAAATGTATACTTGTCTAGTATTCTTGAGGCTCAAAGTAGCTCTTAGACAGAAAAAGTACAATTACCTTAAATTTAATATGGCTTCTACCAACTTTATTTGATTCAGTTTCAGTTTATTAGGTTCTCAAGTCCTTCATTTATCTAGTTCATTTGAAGTCTGTTTTCGTCTGATAGCAACTTAGCTTTCAAAGTCTAAAACTTGTCCAATTATGTTCATATATACACAAGTTCACATTCATCATTATGGCATAAAGAGTGAGCTCACATTCTAGAAACCTGAAAGCTTTTTTAGAATTTTCTAGTTCCTGACAGCAGAGCGTAAGCAAGTAATATTTTTCCCATTTAGTGCCATAAACATTAGGCAACATGCTAGAGATATTAAGTTCCTCAGTTTTCCTTTGTAATGCATGTAAAAATTTATGAGTCATTGGTCCTAGTATTTTAGGCAGAATACATGATTAGTTTGAATCATTCTACTGAGATCATGAGAATTGTTTACAAAATAAGAAACTACTCAGCGTAGCTAATGGTGGCAAAATCCCGAAGCCTATGAGAACTGATTTTTATAAAATAAGGGACATATCACTGAGCTTGCATTTGTTGAAAAGTACTTTGGGGTGCAGCACGAGAAATACATGAAGGCCTTTCTTCAGCCTTTATTGTAGTGATTTCAAATGAACTGATATAAAGAATTGAACTAAAGTATTAAAAAAAATAAAGAGGCACATTGTAAGTAATATATATATATTTTTTTTTGCTATTGGTGCCTTCATATTTCAGTTAATAAAACAGAAGTAAGTTATCCATAGCCAATAAATGAAAAGTGCTTTTTTTCATTAGATCATGCCCACATTGCTCAGTGCAGCGCTGGGGAAAGCTATGTCAGTGGAAAGGGAAGAGTGCTGGGTATGTAGACAGTTTACATGCAAAGTGAGTAGCTAAAGGTAAACCAGGCACCTAATCAAACATCTTTAAGGCCTGCATTTTATCTGATGGAGTCAACATCCATAGAAAAGAGTTTGGCAGGTGAAAATTAGGGAGAATAGCTAGCTGTCCAAAGAAAATTGCTTTTTCAATTCTCCATAAATTGTTGTGCTCTAGAACAGTATTAGAAGCAGACATTCGAGCTAAATTCGAGCTGAATCTAAAAGTGGTTTGAGTTTTTTAAAAAGGGCAAGAAAGTGAGTAGTAAAAAATGTCTTCATACACTATTATTGTACACTACTGAATATTAGACATCCGTGAAAACCACCTCAGAAATAAGATACATAATATACACTCATTATACCAATTGTACATGTGTAAGTAGTGTAATACGTAAGTCTTCTCTTTAAAATAAATATCTTCCTGTTGCATATTACTATATGCCTATTTGTACCCTTATTTACACAATCCAGGTAGTTAAGTATTCATTAACAACCCTAACTGCATAAAGCTTATAAGACAATACATACCTTTCAACATTATTATACTTCGTCTTCAGCTGCATAAATCAGCAAAGATTCAGTAAGTAAATGGAGCTGTAAGACTATATATCAACTGACTATCTAACCTAATCACATACCTAGACTGAGAATAGTTTTATGGCAAGGGCTGGAGACAGTTTTTTATTTTCTTAGTTCGAGAATACCAGATAAAGGTTTAAGACAAAATAAGAAATTGAGCTAACATATAAACTGCTATGTCATAACCGTAATCTGTCAGTAGTTCAGAAGTCAGTGATGTAGCTAACTGTGTATTTGGTTGCCTTTTTGAATCTGTAGCTGAAATTACCATGTACCTATTTATAGTTGGGTAGTCCTGTGGAGGATTTCTGGCAGAAAAGAAAGCCATTCCAATTTCCCTTTCACCCACCAAGATAATCGTATCTTTGGAAAAAGTTAAAGAGGTCTGGCTATGTATTTGGCTGCATCAGAATTGAAATGACAGACAAGAAAGAGAAGAAAATTTGAAGTGATTGTCTCCTATCTATAAAACACACATCAAGTCCCTGTACTAACATAAATAAATAAATTTAGAAATTTAGAATTTAGAAGACTGATACTTGTTGAAGATGGTCATCTGACTAATAGGCATGAAGAGAAAGAGGAGGAATTCAGTGATTTTTTTTCCTCAGTCTTCAATAATTCTGATAGACCTTGGGCTGCCCGATCCCCTAAATTGGAAGACGACGAGGGTGGAAACAGTGACTTTCTATCACGGATGGAGTGATTAACTTCACTAGTTAGAGTGAAGTAGTGAAATATTTATTAAGGTGAAACAGTGATTTAACAAAACCAGTAGTAAGTGCAATAAAAACAGTAGTAAATGCAATAGTGTTTTACAAGATTCGATGTCAAGGTACACTCTATTATTTACTGCATAGAGGACTGAGTCAGACAAACTGTCAGGGAGACCCTTCCATTGAGTCACGAGGTTCAGAAAGGACCCCCTTGCTTTCTAAACAACTTCTCAGAGAAGAGTCTAGGTGCGGCTGGATCCAATCCTAGTCCCAGACTTGGTCAACGGTTTATCTCTAAAGGATCATATATGCACAATCAATCCTTTACATTACTTAGCTAAGATTTCAAAGTTTAGCATGCTATTAGTCATTTACCAAGAATCTGTTGGGGCAAGGAATCTCTCAACCTCGAGGAGTAGAACCTTAAGCGAGCGTCCTCACAAAAGGGGAGATCCTAGGGTGCAACCCGCTGCCATACTGGAGAGCTCAAAGGGCTCTTGGGCTGTCCACTATTTATACAGTAAGATAATTGACCTATAGTCATATTTTCATGGCAACAAAATTTCTAGGTCCCCACTCCAGACAGTATTTTGATTATGTTGCCAGCCATCCCCCAAAGTCCGGGTGCAAGTTATCACAGCTGCTGTTGTGATGGCCCTGGTGGCCAAGACCAGGCAGGAGCTGGGAGGGAGGGGGGGGGCGCACAAAACAGGGAGAGCACACCGCCACACTTTCTTTTTGTGGACACTGAAATTGTAAGGGACCAGCTTTATCAGCTGAATGCCTGATGGAATTAATCCCAGAGTACTGAAGGAGCTTGCAAATATTATGACAGGACCCCTCTCAATCATCTACCAAGGTCTTAGGAGTCTAAGGAGGTCCCTGCTGACTGGGAGCTAGGTAATGTTATTTAAATTTACAAAAAGGGCATGACGGAAGACTGAACTACAGATCTCCTAATCTAACCTCAGAAACTGGAAAAATTATGAAGATTATACTGTGTACTGTTGGAAGATATTTAAGGAATAATGCAATCATCAGGAACAGTAAACATGGCTGCACCAAGGGAAAGTCCTATTTAACTAATTTGATATCCTTCTGTGATAAGGTCACCTGCCAAGTAGCTGAAGGGAAGGCAGTAGATGTAGTTTTTCTGGATTTTAGTAAGGCTTTTGATGCATTATTCTCCTGATACATTATTCACGGTATTCTCCTGAACATGTTCTCCAACTATGGGATAAGCAGGTTCACGGTGCACTGGGTGAAGAACTGGCTGAAGGGCAGATCTCAAAGGGTGGCAGTGGTCGGGGATATATTTGACTGGTAACTGGTCACCAGTGCTGTTCCTTGGGGTTCAGTTCTAGGGCCAGTTTTGTTCAATATATTTATCAATGATCTGGACGTAGGAGTTGAATGCACCATTAGCAAGTTTTCTGATGATACCAAACTGGGAGGTGCTGTTGACTTTCTTGAGGGACTAGATGCCTTGCAGAGGGATCTAAATAGATAGGAGCATTGGGTAATGATTAATGGGATAAATTTTCACAAGTTCAAATGTTGGACCTTTGACCTAGGACAGAGTAATGCTAGGCACAAGTATAAATTGGGAAAGGAGTGTCTGGACAACAGCCCTGCAGAAAGGGATCTGGGGGTGCTGGGTGCTCGACAGGAGTCGATGGTGTGCCCTGGCAGTCAACAGGGCAAACTGCATCCTGGGGTGCATCAAACACAGCACAACCAGCTCGTCAAAACAGATGATTGATTATTCTGCTGTATTTAGTGTTGGTGCAGTCTCACCTTGAGTACCATACGCAGTTCTGGGCCCCAAAATTTAAGCAGCATGTGAAGGTCCTTGAACATGTCCAGAGGAGGGCAACAAAGCTGGTGAAAGGGCTGGAAACAATGTCATGTGAGGAGCAGCTAAGGACTTTGGGTTTATCTGGTTTGGAGAGAAGGAGTCTGAGGGGCAAACTCATTGCCCTCTATACGTTCCTGAACAGGAGAAGTGGAGAGGGAGGTGCTGATCTTTTCTCCCTGGATCCAGTGATAGAACATGTGGAAGTGGTTCAAAGCTGTGCCAGGGGAAGTTTAGACTGGACATTAGGAGGCATTTCTTACTGAGAGGGTGGTCAAACACTGGAACAGGCTTCCTAGAGGGGTGGTTGATGCTGCAGGTCTGTCAGTGTTTAAGAGGCATTAGGACAATGCACTTAATTACGTGCTTTTAGTCAGCCCTGAATTGGTCAGACAGTAACAAATAAATGTATATTGAGACCCTTATTATGTGCTATCATGATAGAGATTATTTGGATTGTTACATGTTACATGTATATCTGTTAGCATACAAACTTTGTCACATGTAAACTGCTTTGAATTATCTAAGCAAAATTTCTACAATGACAGATCAGAAGGAAATGGACAAGTTACTGGATGTTTTTCTCACTCCAGAAAGAACCAAATAAGTTTGGATTTCACAACAAAATAGTTATTGTTGAAACTTAATATACTAATGACTTCATCAATTTTCACAAGTTGCAAATAAAGCATCCCTCCCATACTTCCCATTTGTAACCGGGCATACCTTCCTGGAGAAACATTTTCAATGATTCAATTTTTGTTTGATTTTTACATAAGTATTTATTTTCTTTTTTTCTTTTCCAGATCATAGAAGTCAATGGCTTCTGACTTTATTTCGTCCTTTTCTGTTATTATTTATTTGATAATTTTTTCATAGTTTTTTCTCTGTTTATTTGAGGATGTCATTAAAATTTCTTTGAATTTGAATTCTGTTTGGGTAAATGTTGCATCAAAAAGGCTTCTCTGGCACTAAAGCAGCTAGAGAAGACTTCCTTGGTTCTCCTCTGTCTTTTGTCTTACTGAGGAGGATTACAGATCCTTTTTTTTTTTTTTCAAGGACTTTGCCTCTTTCCACTCTCTGAAAATGGACTATCATTCGTTATACTCTTGTTATTAAAGTACTTGCAACTGGCATATTCTCCCTAAACAAAGCTTCATTCCAGAGGGAATGGAAGCCAAGAGGGATGATTTTCACCCTCACTATGAGCACACATGTGAAAAATCAATTAGCAAAATACCTTATTGCTGTCTAGTTTTAGACCCTAGAAAGACAGTAATATATTATAGAAAACTGAAGCTCACATAGCTCAAATGGTAAAGATATAGAGGAAATAAAAGTTACGATATTCAGGTCAATATACATTAAAATATTAATAAGATGTTTTTCAAAATATTATTTTTACAGTAGATTTTATGTAGTATATATGGAAGTTCAATACCTTCACTAAGTTAATTGTATTTTATTGTTCAAATATTACAAAGTGTCATGTTTTGTCTATTCAGTGCAAGCCTAATTTTGCTTTCATCTCAGAAAGGCAGCAATAGTGGTTCACAGTCTTTTTTATATTTGTTTTTAATTTTGTTTCCTTCATAGTTACTAATACTCTTTAGGGTTCCTGACCGGTATCTCTGGGAGTGGATCAAGAAAGTCTGTAGGGAAACTGCATTCATCTGTAGCAGAAGTTAGTGTGTCATGGTAAGGCAAGTGAAGCTCTAAAGGTGATTTCCGTTGCTGAGGCAGCTGACTTATGCCCTGAAAATCTGATCAATGTATATGTTTATGCATGTATATGTATTTGTATGTATCTTTGTCTTTGGAACATGATTTTGTGACTCTTAAATGATGTCAGGGAAGTCCCTTGAACTGTGTACCTTATGTTCTTACTCAAAATCTGAGGTCTTGTTTGCAGATGTTTGAAGACTGCAAATCACAGATGAAGTTAAAGCAAGCAGTGGTTTGAGAACAAAGTACTATTTAATATCAGTCACCTTAAAAGTAAACTTCCACTAAAACAGTCATTATCAATCTTTTTGAGACATAAAATTGGATTGACACATCCCCTAAAATAATTGGTGCAAAAGAAATTTTTTAATATTTGTGAAGTATTTAAGTATGGCGAATGAAAAATACATAACAAAATGCAAAGAGTAATTAATTTTGTTTCCAGAGCATAGAATAAAGACCGACTCTTACAAATAATAATGGAAAAATAACACTACATCAAATAGCCCATCATTGCATCAACATTGCTTATGTTGTAACCTGATAAGGTGAGAGTACTGGAAGTAAAAACTGCATAAGATCTGTTGTAATTAAAGACTGTCACATAACTCAAACCTGGAAATCTTACCTTTTTGAGTAGCTAGAATTAACCTAGTCACAATTTCATGCTGTCTGGTCATTCAGCCCAAATTTAATCTAAGTAGAAAACCATTGCATACATGAAAATATGAAATATGGCCACATGAATGATTTTTTTTTTTTTAATTGAAACACAATCACACAGAATCCAGTGGCAACAAGAGATACCATTCAAGCACACACCTTGGACTCCTCTTTTAATACTCCCTCAGCTAATACTTTATATTCTGGTTTGATTTAGATTATTCTCCTTTCACTATATTCTACTAAATAAAGTGGGATGAGAGGGATACCTACCCAAGACTGTAAAATTTAATTTGCTGCCCTCTTCTCATTTAGCTGCTACTTTTTGTCTTCATCTGGGTACCCCCTGCACTTTGAATTATACAGACAACCTTACCAAAGCTTTTGACAGTCCCCTAAAAAGATAGCTAATAAGCAAAGAGAGTGACCTCAGTCACCCTTGGAAATTTCCAAATCTTCGTGTTTGAAGGCAGTATGTATTTCAATATAGGATGCAAGAGAGAAAAAGCTGAAGAACCCCTGTTTTAATGGTTCCAGAATAGTCTGTTATATTAGGATGGACAATTATGTCAGAAGACTGTTATGCTTGCACAGGGACCTGTAGAGGTAGGTAAATTAGAAAAATAGAAAGCTGGTGAACAAATTGAAGTATTAAGATTGTTGTCATATCATGCAGGTTTCTTGCTGTATACTGCAAGATTCTAAGGGTTCAAACAAGAATAATTTGTTGACAGGGCTGCTAATGTCTTTGACTTGTAAAGGATAGACATTACTTGTGTTTCAGAGCTATGTTATGTTTAAGGTATGGGTCTGTGTGGTAAGGATAGAAGAGGCTTAAGATTCAAATGTCTTTCTGAATATTGTAACGCCCATACAATGAAGATGACGACTGATGTTGAAAAATACCACTTTTTTTTATTGTTTAAGAGACCATAATCAGAATCAGAGTGCTACTACTCAACCAAAATTTAGATTTATGACTGGGAAGAGATTAAGATCTAGACTACTAGTAGATTCTAACTATACAACTGTTTAAATGAGCTTTCTTCATAATTGAGCTTTCTTCAGTAACCTAATGCCTTAAGGTAAACCAAGGATTGGTGGGCTCTTGGTTGGCTAGGTTTTATTGTTGGGGATATTATACCAGAAATGATGGGTTAAGTAGCTAAATTCATTCATAGATCATGTTAAGTGCTAGAGAAAGAAAATGTATTCTAATGACACAAAGGTATAATTATTGAGATATTCTTAAAATAGGGTTAGCACTGTAGTTTAAGTTTATGAAACAAAGATTTGAGGGTTTTTTGGGCAGCAACCTGCAAGTTACAGAGAACTAAAGTAAGAATTGTTATTGGCTGGGGTGAATGGCTTCTTTTTAGTAATTCCTGGATTTACTTGACTGTACTTAAGAGTAGAGACTTGGGAAAGATTTGGGAAAGTAGTGGATGAAAAGTAAAATTTATGGTTGACTCTAGAAATACTGTAAGCTAAAATGAGGGCACATATAGTCTCTGACTCATGTCAGCTTGATGATGAATAAGACTACAAGGAGCTACTACATTTTGAAAGATAGTAAGTGGGTTCCTCCCTCTAGTCCAAGCAACAATGGTAGCCATGGGATATATACTTGCTGATCTGCTAGTGACAGTTTGACAGAAGGAATTTCTTCTGCCAAGTGTTTGAGCTCCTGCCAAAACAGTTAAGATTAGTGTTAGGGTAAGGCTGTGCTGGATTTCAGATAGGCTTATTCTTTGGATCAATCGTAACTGAGCAGCAAGGTCTGTTCAAAGATCTGGTAAAACCCAGAAGAGCTTGGTAAAATCTCCAAAGTATCCTAAAATTATTTTTAATATTAAGACACAAAGACTCAAGAGCTAGATTTTTTTCTCCTTTGTACAGTGCAAATTCAGCAGGCTAGAAAGGATTGCGGGAAGTTTATGAGAAATGCAGAGAAGTGTTTGATTTCCAGGATAAATTTCCAGCTGGTTCTTTTCAAAGGGAGTTTGGAAAAGTAGGAACTGAAAATTAGATGGATGTTGACCCCTTAAAGATCTAGTGTGGATGTTAAGAAAAAGGTGTGAATCATGAGAAATGCTGTAATTGAGAGCAATGACTTAAGACAGAAGTAGGTAGGGTTCCCTGAATTATGCTAAGCATAATTTAGAAGGCAGAAAACAGGAAGTCAAAAAAAAATTATAAAAACAATAACATGAACTAGATGTTATGTTCTTTCCTACACTATCCAATCTTGGACACTCTTATCAAATTGGAAACCATATGTTTAGTAAACATAGTAATGACATTTAAAATTTTTATTAGATAATTGACATATCAAAACATAGCTGTTATCTGTATGTAACTAATACAACTGACTGCTAGGACATCCCTCTTCCCATCCATGTGCATTCCTATAAACATACTTGAAAACAGTGGCCGCAACAATGAGTACTGTAGTTTACTTAGTTTAGACAGGAATTGTCTGCTAAAGCACTCACTGAAATATTCCTCCTGTTGCACCCCAGTTCAGATGTACTAGAATGAGTTTCAATGTAATTAATTTCTTAACACTAGGTAGGCTCTAACAGTCAAGAAAACCTGGTAAGATGTGGCATGAGTGCTCCCCGACCAAAATCACTTAGGGACTTTGAGAATTTCTAGCCCTTAATGAAAGACCGAGCTTCAACTTGACAGATGTCTGATCTCCAGAGAAAAAGACAAAAAACCCCTCTTTTTTAATTCCCTTTTCCCCTCTCCCTCCCTGGTCACTGTGCAAACCTAAAGCAGGAGACCAGAGTGATTAGAACATATCACACCATTTAACTACTACATTTGCCTGAGGAGCAACTCTACGGAAGGGAAATTGCTGAGTTTCAAGAAAACAAACTTTTTACTTTTTCTCCTGCTTTTTGGTTTTCTCTGGTTTTTTCTTCAAGAAATGTGGTTATACTCACACTGAATAGCAAGTATATGTCAGTAGAGCAACAGGGATTTCTGGTTTTCAAAACATCTGGTTGCCAACACAGGGCCAGAACAAAGGATAGTCCTCTGATTCGCATTTCAGCTTTCTTACTCTCTGCATTACCCAGGATTGTGTGGATCTCTGTTGAACGATCATTTCTGAACACAACGTTCCTTTCTACCTATGCCAGAGGAAAGAGCTCTTAATGAATGGACTTTCAAGCAGTTCTGCCTGTCTTGATCTGAATCCAAATTTTAAAAATAATTTAATCTTTAGCTTTTTTCTCCTATCCTCATTTTAGGATTTTATTGAGGTTTGGTTTGATTGGTGGGGTTTTTTTGGGTTTTTTTTCTTTTTTTTTCTGTTTAGTTGGTTAGTTTTGGCACTTTGAAGTTGACTTTGTTTTACATACTCTATATGAACACAAATAAGCCTTCTGCGGTCTTTTTATCTGCATTTTAATTCCCTCCTTTTGAGGTTTTACTCTGTCTATTTTCAGCAATAATCATGGAATCATAGAATCACAGAATTATTTGTGTTGGAAAAGACCTTTAAGCTCATTGAGTCCAACCGTAAACCTAACACTGCCAACTCCACCACTAAACCACATCCTTAAGTGCAACATCTACACATCTTTTTAATCCCTCCACCTCAGTGGTTTGTCTGCACTGAGTTCTGCTCTCTTGTTGCTGTATCATTTGCATAACTGGTGTCTTGAGCATGTACTGTAATTTGCACAAAAGTATACCAATGCTAGTGTTGTATGGATGGTTTTCTCTTCAGAAAATTATTTTCATGTCGATAAGTCAGTGTTCAAAATACAAACTTTAATGACTTTACTCTGTAAAATTTATATGTAGCTGTACACAGAGTAGATATGTTTCAATAGACAGATTTCAGAGAAAACAGTTGTGATTGTTACAAGGTTAAGTGCAACTTTCAGAAAACAGACCTCAAGGAAAACTAATTAAAATGGTACCAAGGTAAAGAAAGGAGAATCTTTATAAAACAGGCATGCAAATAACTAACAGAAGTAATTTTCAGGACGTTATTGAATCTACCCTTGAGATTTCCTTAGAAAGAAATGCTTCAGGTTCTCATCTATGCTGAATTGCTGGAATGTGCTGTAGGTAATTAGATATTGATTCTAGCTGTCAATGGATATACCACCTATCGTCCATTTCCATGCAATGTGAAATGTATAAAATCTGAATTAATCTTAAACTATGTTTAAGTAGTTACATTTTAATTACATATTACTTGTCACTAAGAAAATTAACCCCATTAGAAATTGAGAGTATAAGAAATTTTTAATGGTTAAGTGACTCTAACAGTAAGAGCAGTAACAATTTTGCTCGCTGCTGTTTTTCAGATATACATGTAATGCTTTCTGATATGAAAGTGTTTGATCTCATTTGTTAACAACCATCTGTAGAGAAAATGTCAATAGTAATCACTAAGATCAATTTGAGCTTGATTGTTTTTCTTGAAAAGTTATTACAAGACCAATGTCTACTTCCATCTACAGTAAGTATTGTTTCCAGAGTTGTTAATGTAACTTTATAAATCTTTCATTATCTTCCAACCATTGAAGTGAGACTGTGTTCAACTTGATGTCATTATACATTTTTGTCTTGCTTAAATATGATTTTTCTCTATTTGGTCCAAATGGATAAAATAAAAGATCAAAGCTAAGCAGAGTTGCTAGAAGAAACATACAAAGTTCTTCAGAACTGACTAAATATGCTGTTATATTATACTGATGTATTGAATATTTTTCTGGTATTAGCATAGACTAATTTTTTTCAGTCTTGAATGAATCTCTGTCTGCACATCTGTCTACAGATGAAGAACTGCGAATATAAGAGTAGAAGACTACAGGTATAGATCATATTGAATATAAAGCCAGAGATAATCAGCTTTCTTTTGAAGAAATAGCTATTATTTATTTATATAGTCCTAAAAGCGCTGATAAATTCTCAGTCTGTTTCCTTGTTTATCATCACAGTGTTTCACTACCTGGATGGTTTAAGGGCTTTATTTTTCCTCTCTTAGCAAGTTTGAACTTTTTAACACATTTAAAGTTTCACAGCAGCAATGGCATTATATAGAAGATGAACTCCTTTGTCTGTGGATCTAGTACCTAATCTACATTATAAAAAGTAAAATAAAATAAAGTATTATAAAAGTTTTCTCCTATTCTTAGTTAATTTTTGTTGCATTTCTTAGTTAAGGAGCCTGCTGATGTGCATTTATAATACTAACATAACTGTACTATTCCCTGCAAAACTTGCCCCTCAAATTTTGCTTAAAGTAGTTAATTCAGAACTAGTAATTGAGTAAATCACTCTAATTACTTTGATGCATCTCCTAAATGACAGTCGATCAAATTATTGGAGCCATGAGTAATCTTCTGAAAACAGGCATTTTCTCTGTTATTCCCAAAGACAATAGACAGTATCTTAGTTTTTTTTCTCTCTGTCAAAAACCAGAGCTTCCAGACAGGAAAACTGTGCAGTGTCTTGCTGTGCCAAAAATATACTTCCCAATGAATGGATATCAATTAAAAAACCCTAACAAACAAACAAGAAGAAAACGAACTGTTGTGGTTTAACCCCAGCTGGCAATTAAGCACTACACAGCCACTTGCTTACTCCCCTGCAGTGGGATGGGGAATTGGAAGGGTTCGCAAGAGACACAAGTTTTGGTTTGAGTTAAAGACAGTTTAACAGATAAAGCAAAAACTGTGCATGCACGTAAAGCAAAACAGAACTTGTTCACTGCTTCTCATCGGCAGGGAGTTTTTTGGCCATCTCCAGGAAAGCAGGATTCCATCACACGCAATGGTTACTTGAGAAGACAAATGCCATCACACCGAATGTTCCCTCCTTTCTTCTTCTTCACCCAGCTTTATACACTGAGCATGGCGTACATGGTATGGAATATCCCTTTGGTCTATTTGAGGTCAGCTGTCCCAGCTGCATCCCCTCCCAGCTTCTTGTGCACCCCTAGCCTACTCACTCGTGGGGTCTTGTGAGATGCTAACTCTGTGTAAGTACTGCTCAGCAATAACTAAAACATCCCTGTATTACCAACACTATTTTCAGCACAAATGCAAAACATAGTCCCATATTAGCTACTATGAAGGAAATTAAGTCTATCAAAGCCAAAACCAGTGCACCAACCCAAACAACTATGGCAAAATTCAAATGTTAGCAATTTAAGCAGGCCTGAATGAAGGAATTGCTCTCTTTTTGTCTCCATCCAGAGAAAATCAATTCCTATTGCAATCTGCTCAAGGAAAACTAACAGTTTTTTCCTCATGACAGGTGGTAGAGCCAGTTGAAAAGAGGATGCCAATTTCAACCTGGGAATATTCTTTAGATATTAGCAGCAGTTGATTATTGGATATCTTCTCTTTTCAAAAAGTTGTCTTTTGGTGATGGTTATATTAATAGAACAATTCAAACTAATAAAAATTCCTGTAAAACGTGCTATCCAAATTTTTGCCTTTTTTTTTTTTAATGGGTTGTAAGAACAGAATCTCAAGAGTTACTACAATCAATATCTTAAATAATTCCATTACCGCTGTCTTTAGAGGAATTAAACAAGATTGGATTGATGATGCATCAAACAATGAGATCCTGTTTTGTAGTAATTTTCCTATTTTGAAGCCCTGCAGGAAAAACCCAATATAATATTTTATTTATATGACAAACATAAAGACATCCTTGCCAGTTGTCAAGCAAGGATTTTGTTACCAGCTTGCTAGTAGTACAAGAAGTCCTGGTGACAAATACACAATTTTATGGACAACCTCTCTTTTTCCCTTAAGACTTGTCAGACATGTCAATAGCTGAGAGGTAGAGGGTTGGGTTGAGCTATTCAGAGGAAAACGTAATAAGATACTACCACAGTCTTTGAGACCTTGAATCTTTGAATAAACATCCCAACTGGAGATCAGGTGAAAAAAAAAAAAAATCAAAACCAATTAATTATCAGCTTTTCCAGTGCCTACCAGTGACGTCATATGGGTTGTATATATTGTATATATTTCATTATTTTTGTATTAATATTATTATATTTTTCTTTTTATTATTATTAATATTTTTTAAGATTGTTTAGTTTCTTTTCTCTCATTTAGTTTCTCTCTCTCTCATTTTCTCTCTTCTCCTTTGAAGCGAGATATATGTCCTTCCCTGTGCAGCCAGCCCACTCCAAACCATGTCAAATACAAAAAGGCCGTTGAAACCTAACAAGTCAAATTCATAAAAACTATTTACTAACTTGATCTCCTTTTATGATAAGATGACCCACTTAGTGGAGGAGGGAAAGGCTGTGGATGTTGTTTACCTGAGCTTAAGTATAGCGTTTGACACCATTTCCCACAGAATTCTCCTGGAAAAACTGGCTGCTCGTGGCCTAGACAGGAGTACACTTCATTGGGTAAAAAGCTGGCTGAGTGGCCAGGTGCAGAGCGTGGTGGTGAATAGAGTTAAATCCAACTAGCAACCAATCACACTGGGGCAAGTTCTGGGGTTTAATGTTTTTTTCAATGATCGGGACAAGGGGACCAACCGTGCACACCCTCAGTAAGTTTACAGAAAACACCAAGTTGGGCCGGAGTGCTGATCCTCTTGAGGGTACGAAGGTTCTATAGATGGATCTCGCCAGGCTGGATTCATGAGCCAAGGCAAATGGTGAGGTTCAACAAGGCCAAGTTGCCAGGTTCTGAACATAAAGCTTTAGTATGTTGATCCTGGAAAGAATTTTTTATTACAATACAGCTTTATTTTATTTAACTTTATTGAAAATGAATGTTAGTAAGTTCTTTTCTGAGTAAGAATAAGGCTAAGTGCTATGTCCTGCACTTGGGTCACAACAACCCCATGCAGTGCAACAGGATTGGGGAAAAGTGGCTGAAAAGCTGCCTGGCAGAAAAGGACCTGGGGATGTTGGTTGGCAACCAGCTGCATATGAGCTGAAAGTGTGCCCAGGTGACCAAGGCAACCAAGAGCATGGTGGCTTGCATCAAAAGTTATTGGGCTAGCAGGACTAGGGAAGTGAGGCCCCACCTCAAGTACTGTGCCCAGTTTTGGGCCCCTTACTACAAGAAAGACATTGAGGTGCTGGAGTGTGTCCAGAGAAGGGCAATGAAGCTGGTAACAGATCAGGAGTAAAGTCTTACGAGGACCAGCTGTTGGAACTGGAGGTATTTAGCCTGGAGAAAAGGAGGCTGAGGGGAGCCTTAATCACTGTCTACAGCTACCTGAAAGGAGGCCGTAGCAAGGTGGGGGTTGGTTGTATTTCATACAGCTTTTTTTTGGTGTACTTTTTGGAGCAGCAAATGGGTAAGTGTCTTTGTTTTTCCAAATATATATATATATTTTAAAATATACATTACTCTTTCGCAGTAATCTGTTGTATTGTAATGACATTTTCTGAATATCAGTATATTCATATATATATTCATATCCTAAGCAATGGAAAAAGAACTAATTTCTTTTGTGAATTCACATATTTCATTACAAAATAAACCATAAGATATTTTTTTCTTTTTTTTTTTTAATTAACTTTGGGCTGGCAACTGAAAATTTAATTCAGCGGTTCTTCTGAGTGTCTTAAACTATCACAAGTTAATGTTGTTCTCAGTAGAATGAAAGATCCCAAGTAAGCAATATTGAAATAAATGTGAAATCTGTTATATCTCTTATGGCAATGTAAGCTATAGGGAAATAGAAAATTCTTTTAGTTCTGTAGTTTTTGAAGCTTTCTCTTTTCATTGCATTGGAAATGTGTGGGGTTATTTGACACAACTATCTCACAGATATAGCAGTAGTCAACTGATTGATTTTTTTCTTACATTACATTTCCCAGATGGTTGAGTATGGATATGAATATTTTGAGAAGTCTGAATAAGTCTTTTATAAAATACTATTTAATCATTAAAAAAGCCCCTCAAACTTCTCTTGCATCAAAGAACAGGCTTTCCTCCTTCCATCATTTCTGTGCAGCTAGGTACATCTATGACTATATGTTTCTGTTAATAGTATGTCTTTTTCATAATTAGAAAATAAACCCAAGAATTTTTCATTATTAAATTGGAAAATACCTATTTATATATCTGTTCTTTGGTGCCACGTGATGAACTACATATGATCAAAAACAATAATTTAGCAACCAATATTTTTAAAAGCAGCTAAATAAATATTATTTTCTAGTCCTATAATTTTAGGCATACCTTTTATATTTCTTTATACTTTTATCGTCTGTTATTTATTTATTGAACTGCATATAATTTTTTTTTATGAAAAGTTTACATAACCTGTTGATACTGTTTCTGTGATTGAATTAAAAAATGCATTCTTGAACAAGACTATCTCAATGTCTCAAAATAATTCTGTTTCGGTTGTGCATAAACAAGTAAATATTCTTCAAAAGGGTGGACTGAATCCGTACATCTCTCACCCATTACCATAATGACCAAGCTCCTGAGTGATTTTCTTGCTGCTGTTCTCTCTGCAGTTCCGTGAATAGTACTTTATAGTTCTTATTCCCTCACAGACAGGTAGGATTGTTTTCGTAAAGTCTTAACGTAGTTTTGAATGTGTGTATGTGTGTGGTGTCATGTGTTGTGTTGCCTCCCCACCCACCCCACCCCCCCGTCTCCCTGCCCCACTGCCCCTACCCTGAGAAAATTAGCAAGCTACTTGCCCTGGTTTCAGCTGCAAAAGAGTTACTTTTCTTTTTAGTGATTTGTGAAAGGAATGTCAATAATACCTATTGGTTTTAGTTGTTGCTAAGTGATCTTTACACTTTTTTCAGCTTCCTGTAGAAGTATAGACAGAACGATGGAATGGGCAATGAAATATTCCGTATCATAGACGTCATGCTCAGAATATAAATGGGGGTTAGCCAGGCAGCAGGAATACACGATCACTGCTCCAAACAGTGCCAATTCACCTCTCAGTGAGAGTTACCCATGTTGTTATTATTACTGTTATTATTATTGTTATTTTTTCTTTTCTATTTTTTTCTGTTAAACTGTCTCAGCCGACAAGTTTTTTTCTCCCTTTCCCCTCTTTTTTCCCCTCTTATCCCACTCTTCTTGGGGGGTGGGGGAGGGAGAAGGGGTGACTAAGCAAGCAGCAGTGTGTTTCTAGCTGCTGACTGAGGTTAACCCACAACACTACTAAGAAGTGTCAGAATAGTAAAAGTTGTCATGGAGCTGATTTTATTAGAGGCTTCAGGGATGTTGAGAGTGACTAAATAATGCGTTCGGTCCAACTGTGTAATGTATCATGTAAGTAAAAACGTTGCCAATGCAAGTTCATTATTTTTTAACCCATATCAATGTCCAAAAGTTTGGCCTTTTGAAGCAGAGTTTCCTGACTCAGGGGGCTACTTAAATAAATATATAAATTAATTAATTAAGTTAAAAAATAGAAAATAAAAAGAAGAGATCTTGAAAACTTTCTCATTTACACTGCAGATCTTGTGATCTGAATGTTGATTAACCTTCAGCATATTAATTTTTGGGAAATCGTACCTAAATTGTATTCAAATCATTCACTTCATACTGCTAGTAGTGGGTTGTTTCTAGAAGGAACAAATGTCTTAAGATTCATTAAAAAAATTAACACGTTTTCTTATACACTATGTTTTTTTCTGAAAGAATTTAAATTTAAAAAAGTAAAATAAATTCCACATTTAATCAATAACAAGTTAGTGTTTAGAAAATAAATGATACTCTGTTAAAATCAAAACAATGCACTCTACAATAATTTACATAAATTATTGATCATTTGAGTACACTTCATTTGGTATTCTATGAGATGGTTTTTAATAGAACAGATCAGCACAGAACAGAATGTCCTCCGCATTGTCATAATTTCATTATTTTTCTTTCTTTTCTTTCCTTTTTTTTTTTTTTTTAATCTAAGAGCATGGAAATCTTCAATATTGAAATCCAAACTGTTTTTCCTTCTGTCACTGTGAGATGATTAAATATATGAAAGTTTAAAACCCTGTGTAGCACTATCTTCAACTGTAGTCCATAAATGATGGGATTTGGAAATGTGCGTTGCATGCATTTTTAGAGTGGGGTAATGTTAGTACTGCAAACAAATGACTACTCTGTTGACTGAGCTTTGGCCTGAAGTTAAGATAAGTGAAGAGGGTGTTGAAAAAGACTGCTGAGGACAGGAAAAGCTGCTGATCATATTTATGTTGAATAACAACCGAATAACAAACCTACACAAGTTGTAGATAGCACCATGAGGGAGGGCTGGATCTCACAGGTCCAAAGGGGAGTAATATGAAAAACAACCAGACTCCACAGATAAATGGAGGGGAGCACAGAAGAACCTTTGCAGTGCATGATATTGCAGGGACAGCAGTGCCTAGGTGACTATTTCAATAACATTGCACAAGGCTGAGATTGCCTACATAATGGTATGAGGACTGGTTGTACCAGCATTTGGAGGGACCTTGCTAGCCTGGAGAAATGGGCAAGCAAGCATCTCAGAAGTTTCATCAAAGGGATGTGGCAAGTCGTGCAGCTGAGATGTGCCCATACATGCTGGGGGCTTACCGGATGTAAAGCAGCTTTGTAGAAGAAGACTTGGAAGTCCTGCTGCACACCAAGCTGAACGTGAACCAGTAGAATACCCGTGCAGCAAAAAAACGCAATACCCCCCTGGAAACTTCATGTTTTCTCAGTGTTTATAAAATTGTGGATTCTTTAAAATTCCATTACTTGAAGGACAGCTGGGCTTTGGTGAGTTGACAGTTTAAGATTTAGGAAGCTTCTGGTCTATTGGGTTCATCCCTGAACTGTAATTATCAAGTCATGGGATTCATTAGGATGAGTACTGGGGCTCTCTGGGTTGGCTGCACATGTTATTTCAGCTTTTGTGGCTTTCTATATTCATGGAGTCAGAAAAGGTTATACAGCGAAGTAAAAGATTATTTCTGAGACTGAATGAAGTCCTCAATTATTCAGATTCAGTTTAGGTGACTGGAAGCTTTATTTAGTATTTTCACTTGTGGAGGTGAGATGGCAGTATTTGAAGCAGCCTTTTGTGTGTGCCTTTGTCTACCTACATGATTTATTGAAGATAAATGAAAGGAATTAAAAGAGTGGCTTAAAGTGCCAATTGGTGAATTTAAAGCAAGGAACAATGCTCTTGAAAATTAAGATATTAAAATATATCAAACTGGGAAAAAGGCCACAGGAAAGCTAAGTAAATTTTCATACAAGCGGATAGGCCCAATTAAAACCATCACAATTCATTAGAATTGTGCAGACAAGACTTTCAGCTTCTCTATCTACACCAGGATACTAGCTATGTGACTCAATTCTTTGCTATGTAGATGGAAACAACAATTCTATAGAGGAAACCCACTAAGTCTGGAAAACATGGACATTCAAAGCTCTTTGGCATTCAGAGGGCTTTGATTACCAAAACTGAATACAATATATGTACACAATATACATATATATATATAAATACACATACAAATATATCTAATAGTATATGCATATATAATAATATAAATATAACTGTAAGTGTATGTATAACTATTTAGACAATTTGAACTTTTTAGAATAGGAAAGGGTTTTTAGTTAAACACGAAGGAAAAAAAAATATCACAGTTTGCCAGGACTGTGATTTGTACAGAAAATTTTGGCTTTATTCAAAGATACTTGTATTTTCAGACTTTCCAAATTGGTCACTTGGTCTCAGTAGAAGACTACCAAATCAGAAAGAGGATCAACTTTAGACTTCCTTCTTGAGACTATCAACGTTCAATTTTACGAGAGAAAAGACAAAGTCTTGCAAAGTGTGTCAGTGTCAATGTCTTTGCTCTTTTCTCGGCTAAGACAAACTGACCTCCAGGCCTCCACTGGCTTGTGTGTAGCTTTGGCAATCAGCCAAAACCAGGGACTGAGCCACATGTTTTTAAGGGATGCCATGGGAGCTGAAATTTACTTAAGGACATTGTTTAGCTTAGGTCTTGCATATGATTGATATGACTAGATCCCAGAGATTAACAAAGACCTGAATAACTTCTACTTTACATTAATTCTCCTGGAAGAGATCAAACAATTCATCTGTTTGAGGCTACATATACCGAGACCTTGTGAAAAATCCCAGTATACCTCAGCCATGTATATTATAAGAAGTAATTAGTAGATAGCAATCATAGCAAAACTCAGTTACACGTAATCATCCATACCAAGCTATTTTTGAGCTCTTTTAGTACTTGGCAGAACTTTCCTTTCAGTAGAGCTTCATGTTCCCTAAATCCAGCCACTAATTCTTATGACTGTCAAACGCCTCAGTGAGGCTTTATAGAGCAACATGGTAAGTTTTGCATTTTATTAGCTCCAAAGAAACAGTGACAGTACAGCACTGGTGGGTGTTTTTTCACATAGTTGCAGTATAAAGAGTTTGTCTGTACCTGTTTGTTTTAATGGATACATCTGTTCCTTTTCGGCCTATAAATTTCAAAGTCATTCTCATGTCGAATTCAGATGCAAGCTGTGGTGTTTTAAAGTGATTGTGTGTGACAAGTTTATGTAATTTAACAGCAGATTTCACTCTTTACAACTGCTTTTGAGAAAATGATAGCTGCCATGGTGACATGTCATATACGGTTTAACTCTTCTATTGTTAACCCTGCTAAAACCTTACAATTACAATTTTAAAGATATCTGTGTTTCTTCTTTCAGCATATTGAAAATATTTCATTCAAGAGATCATTTTCCTATCATTTAGTAAAAAAGCTTTTGAAGACGTCTGCTAGGGATGTTATCTAAAGGAAAGAAATAAATTTTATTTTTCTTATGAACGTTAAGAAAAAGTTGAAGATTTTATGTCACATTTACCCAACTACTTCTGGCCCACACATGTAGATTCTGCTAATAAGACAATGCGTTTCTATTCTTGACATCCTTCTTCAGCTAGAGCTAGAATTTACAGCTGCCAGTGAAAAACAGCATTGCACTGTAGGAGGAATGTCTCTCCCCATCTCCATACCCCAAATAGGGCCTCATCTTTCACCAGATCAGCTCATAGACTCATAGCTCCCGTTTAGATTTGGGAGTCTGAAAAAGGCTATTGCTTGTTTCCTTTCATAATTTCAGTCCTTTGTTCATATCATCAGGATTACCACTAAACATACAAAAAATGCCATAGTCTTTCAATTTGCTTTTAGATAGTTAAGAACTCAGTTGACTCATTTTTCAATGTTTTTCAAGTTCTGTAATTATAGAAGGGATTAATATAACTATAGGAATAAAGGGAATCCAGGTGTTTGTAAAAAAGAATTATAGAAAAATATCAATCTATACAGCACTGCTCAGTGAGAAGACTGAAGAGCTGGAAAACTGTATAAATTACAGTTGTGATGCTTCAGAAATACCAAGATGATTACAATCAAACCTTCCAGTGCTGTGCTCAGTAGTGGATTAACAACCACCAAAGGAGTTGGACAATCAGTAGATTTGTAGGAATGGGATTATCATGAAGAAAAAAACAGGATATCTTTACAAAGCCAGTTGAATTCTGAGTTGGAATATTGGATTACATTATTAATCTGATCTAAAATTCTTATTAAATGATAGACAACTCACTTAAACCAGACATTTTACAGATAGCCATTAATTGAATTTTTCTCATTTTTGGGTGTCTGCGTTGAGGCTCAAATGCCTGTATTCTAGACATGCTAAATGCCCGTATTTGCAGCCCAGAGAAAGCAAATTGCACTGAAATATATAAGGGGACATGAACTCTTAAATCCTATGGGAAATTAGCTACTAGTGGTCTTATTCCGAATGCCTGGAATTACTGGGTGTATTTGGCTGCAATCACTCTATACAACAATTTTCCACTTATTAAATGAGGATGGCAATTTCTATTTATTTCACAGGATTCAAATGTTCATTTCGTTATAGGAGGGAATAAGGAAACACTTGATGAATATACTGGGACTGTACAAAATACCGAATTTAATTTCAAAATCTCCCCAAAGTCTTACATTTCATTTTAAATTAGACTAGAAATATCTGAAATTAAATGCCTTTTAGAAAAGGCCAAACATATTCTGAAAATGTTGAAAAAGAATTTGTGTGTATTTTACCTTTTTTCCATTTGTTTTCAGGGAAAACAATTCAGTTAATTTGATGCATATAATAATAAAATTGAATGAAATATTATACAAAAAATTGTCACTGATATCTATATTAGTATGGTAAGATGGAAAAGCCTCAGATGGAATTAGCTTTTTCATTCAATTTAAATTGAGATTTAAGTAGACAATAGTCAATACTACTTTCAGTAACATTCTAAAACACATAATAAAATAAAATAATAAAAAAATTAATGGCCTATCTATTTCTTGCACTTTATCAGATTTTTTCACTATATAAGTAAGAAAACCTATAAACCAGCTTATCCCTCCTTAAATAAGTGCATTTATGTGTTCATTATATTTTTGATATAGGATATAAGTGTGTTTGTCTCTGTGTGATTACACTAATTCATAAGAAAGGATAAAATGACAAAAAAACAAGTTTAAAAAGTGGCTGAGTCACTCATTAATGAAATGATACTAAACCAGCATACTTCCTGTATGCTTTATAATTTTTCTAAATTCTATTTTGTTTAGCTCATTTTACTAGGACCATATGTTTCTTATAGCACCTTATCTACTTTGAATTTACATAAAGTACACTTGCATTTAAAGAAAAGATTTTCAGATTATTTTTCTTTGTTTATAAATCAATTTTCATTGAGCAGTTCCTGGTGTTTCAGTTATTTTTCTGCATGAATTCATATCAGACATCAATGTGTTCTGAATGCTCATTACGAGTTGAATAGTGTTTTTACAGATAAGGAATAGAACTGCTTATAAACAGAAAATATTTATGGTATTCTATAGTATGCAGTATTTATTTTAATATAAATTTGTAATGGAGCTGTATTATTCTATATCCAGACATCTAATGTGTAGGAAAAATCCATAGGCATATTAGGACACTAAGAACATTTTCCACAAATAGTGGATTATTTTTATGATTCTTTTTAAAGCAACAAAATGATTTATTTAATATGTTAATTTTTAAGGAGAAGTATTTTCCTGGTATATCTAAGATTGCAAGGTAAGGGAAGTAATTTTTTTCTTCCCTGTGCCTCACAAGGATAAATAAACACTGTAACAATTCATATTTTACATTGTTATATAAAACTAGGTTAACTTGATATGGAACTCATTTTGTTGGGATGAAGGGATTCTATTTAGTTACTTTCCTAGTAAATTCAATGAGCTTCTGGCAGGTGTTTATTTTTAAACTAACTGGGTCCGAGGATTTCTGTAAACTAAAAACAGCTCTCCACAGGGTAGCCTTTAGATTTCCAACTTCTAAATCTAGTTCTGCTGTCTTTGTGCTGAAAGACACAATGAGAATTCCTGTGCAGGCATATTTCTCAGTATGCCTTATAGAGAAAGAATAAGCCCCCATCTATTTCAGTCACAAAAACATAAATAAATAACTAGGCCGTGTATCTGCATGTGTTTGTAGATATTCAATTTGACTTTTAGATACCTTGGTTGAGATGTTCAATATTAATAGATACTCAATTCAAGATTAAGCTTTGAGCTGCAGAAAATACCATCTTATGGGAAGTAATTTCTTGAAGCATTTTGTAAACAAGGTGTCAAATAAACTTGCTGACCATCTAATATCCTGAATTTACGTACTTTCCAATCCTGAAAGAACACATTTATTCCTATTCAAAAGGAATAGCCTATAGTTCATTACACTAGGAAGACTGCTTGCAAATGCAAAGAAATGGACAGAGTCACAGTTTCAACTTTCCTTAAACCTCTTTTTTTTTTTTTTTCCCCCTCCCAGGCTGCTTATGCAAAGAATATGTATACATCCCTTGCCATTCCCTGGTTTCCACTGTGAATTGATGGCTAGATAATGCAAACCTATGTGGTTCCCTTTCTCTGTTCTAGAAAGGAATTCCTTTCTGGGGCCTAAAGATACTGAGAATAGCACTGTGGAGACTGCCATTTCCCACTGAAGACCCTCTAGGGAAAACTAAAGCCACATGATAAAGCAGAAAGGCTCCTTCTTTCACAACCCTCAAACAGAGATGTTTCAGAATTGGAATATCTTTTTTTTTTTTTCTGTTTTTTTTTTTTTTTTCTGGTAAAGAGATGTGGCTGCAGCTGAGGAAGAGTAATGTATTAATTTCTAGTGAAGCCACATGCCTTTTAATTAACTACTCGATGTATGAACAAACAACACAATTATTTCCCAAACACTTCAGTAGATGAGTTAATAGCTTCTTTTCTCTTCAAGGTATGTGTTGTGCTGCAGAGCTACAAGGATATATTATAATGATTACTGTAATCTTGTCTTTCCTTAAAGGCAGTGTTAAATAACTTGTTATTCCACTTAAGAGGTTATTAAGTTTGAAATGAGAAGTGGTGTCACACTTCCCTGATTAGATCCTGATGTTAAAAAAAACCCTACACTACATTCTGCATAATTTTGTTTGTTAAGTCCTCTTCTTTTTTATTATTTCTTATTATTCCTGTTCTTCCTCCCCAAAGGCTACATAAGATTCATAAGTTCAGCAAAAAGATTACATATATAAGAAACTTCATGGGGTTTGCATTTTCCTAACTCAATTTCATGCCCTTGAAAATCTTGGAAAATGAATTGTTGAATATACTTAAATGGCTAACTCTTCATTAGGCCTGTCAATTTCTGAAAGAAGCATCTACAGAGTATAAACTGGTGTGACTAGAAAGATTTTCCAATTCACCTTGAATATGTCCTCTTATGTTGATAGTTACATGAATAGCCAACAGTGCTTTTATGTGGATGATATATGACCTACATATAAAACTGTGCCAGCTATGTATCTTATACCTACTATACATGAAATATTAGGCAAGTCTTCAAGGCATTGCTTTTTATTTTTCATTTGAACTTTCATAAAACTATTTTAGTGACGAGGGAAAGTGCGATCACGCTCTGAATGCAAATTTGCATTTTTTACAGAAAAAGAGGTTTTTTTGGCTCAAGGTCATATTAAGGGATAGTCATTTTTCTTTTGTCATATTTCAGAGTGTATCAGTGTTTAAATGATGAAATGTTAATGAAGAATTATATTTGGAACTAAACCAGGAGTTGTTATATAGCATAGTTTTTATTCAAATTTGGACTGGTTTTCAGGTATATTACAATATAAGGATGGGATCATGAAATTTCTCCCTACTATCAATATTTGATTTTTTGTCAGAATTGTGCTTCTTTTCAAAATGTTCTTAGTCTGAATAAAATACAACTAAATATATTCTTATTTAATCTTCAAATAAACTACTAATTCAACTAAATTTTCATAGAACTGTGACATCTCAGGCCTGCAAAATTGTTAAACTATATGCTAACATTTCCTGAAACTTCTTCATAACTCTAGTTATCATTTGTCTCCATGAGGATAGGCAGTCATCTCAAAAATCTATTTTAAACCAATTTCTAAAACCATGAAAGCATTGCAACGTTATCATGTAGGGGTTTTTTTATGACAAAGCCCTCTAACCTTTTTTACAGTGTTAAACTTGGCTTAATAGAAGTTACATGTGGTGGACTAGAGTTACTTAAATGACTTACTGTATTTCTTTTGCTAAAAGTGTTTAAGAATGATTGCTTTATTGTCAGGAGTCTGACATCTTTTCTCATGCTTAAGATTTTGCAATGAAAATCAATGTATATCTTCCTGAGAAACACACATATTTCTTCTGGTGATATTGCATCCCTGTAATGGAGAGTTTGAGAGACGACTTTTTTTTTAATAATATATTTTCTGCTTTATCTTTCCTGAAATTTCAGTAAGGACAGCACCGATTTCATCTTCTAAGTTCCTTAGCATCAGATGTTTATCTTGAAACAGTCTTTGACTATGCTCAAGCTCAGTCTCATTCAATCATCAGCTTTATCAAACATCCCGGCTTCAACACATCTGACATGGACCTTGATTTCCCAGGTGATGCTCAAGACACCACAAGATTTCAAATCAACAGAAAACATGCTGCAAGAGCATGTGAATGAGAAAGCTAGCTACCTTGGCAAAGACTCATGAATACTTCAGAGAACAGAAAGTGCAGGTTGTTATTATGTTTTTCCTAGAGAATCTCAAGCATAATTCTTTTAATACAATGTCAGTTTGGAAAAGAATTTTTTCTCATTCCACAATGGTGTAGAAGAATATAAGCTGAATTTCTGCAGGGGTAGACAAACCAGTTGCAATGCACTGGGTTATAATGAAGAAACTTCATTTTTAATTCATCAGATACCTCCATCCAACCAAATCTTCTTTTTGCAAATTCAGTAAATATGCTGATTCACATTCAGTGCAGAAGCAATTCATATTTTAATATTAATTCATACAGTTTTTACTCATCAACAGTGTTGGAACACATCTATGAGAGATGCCCCTGAAAAGAAAGATAAACTTGTTGTACAGCTTTGTGAGTACATGGGCTACCTTTCTGGAGATTGTACTTTTTCAGTCAGTTGTATATTTTCTGAGAGGAGAAAGAAGAATGGGTTATATGTTCCCCATGCTTTGCTTTATGTAAAGGCTGTCTTCAATGTTGTTCAATGAGCATCATCAGAATTTTCCTTTGCAAGATTTATTTGACTTTATAATCTAGCCTGTGTTAGTGAGGGATAGCTTCCCCACAAGAATCGGCTATATCTGCACTTGCAAACACATACAAGTAGGCAGCTTGCAAAACAAGATACAACAGATACTGTATTTTTAATGTCTTGGTGCAGAAAGCTATGCTGGAGGGTTTTACTTTGAATGAAAAATGAGTGATGGAAGTCTATCCAGAGCTTGAAACACTAACGAAGAATTCCAATTCTTCAGCCTCTTAGGTAACATAATATTATACTTGATTATTTTACTCTCACTTATTCCCACTTCATTCCCCAGATATCGAAAAATTTTTTGCAAAATACAGGAAAAATACATTAAACAAAAAAAAAATCAACTCCATGTAAATATTTAATGTAAAAAATAATAAGAAAGGAATTGTTAAGAAAATGAAATTGTTACACAAATTCTTCAAAATATATAATTTAATTTTAAACTCCAAAACGGAGTGTCCTGGATTAGATTCACAGACCAAAGCTCAGCCAAGGAAACCATAGTCTGAAAGTCTGTGAAACTTTGTGCTCCACTTCATTCTCAGTTTTCACTTGTGAAACTCTAACTCTGCCATAGAGTCTGCCGCATGAAATATACAGGGTTTTTTAATCTATGAAAGTATTGTTAAGGAACTATTCCTAATTTTATCTGCAGAAACTGCTTGATGAAAATATTATGAATGTAAATACGGATTGAAGCCAGGTATGGAGAAATGAAAATAGTCCTAGCAGTGCTGAAGAGCTAGGCAATAAAATGCAGATGAAATTCAACACAAAAAAAATGTAACAGTAATGCACACAAGATATAATATTCTTAATTTTATGCATATGATAATGGTTTCTAACCTGAAAATTACTATTTATGAATGATATCATAAAGTTGTTAAAGAAAATTCTATGAAAAAATATCCATCAGCTTGTCATTTAAATGTTAAAAAAAAAGAGGCAGATGGAAAAAATGAATGACAGAAACTGTTAAGAAACTAGCAGAAATACTGAGACAACATTGATAAACTATATGTTGTGGCCTCAATTTGAATACTTAGGTTCTCATCCCCTGTGTCGTAATATGTATAACACAACTGGGTCAGATAGAGAGAGGAGAAGCTAGAACAATTAAAGACAGAGCCACTGTAAGGGAATTCAGAGAGAGAGAAGAAATGATAAACATAAGGTCATGTGCATCATGAAGAAACTGAGGACTCAGGGTCATTCATTTTCTTTTTAAATACAGGAGCAAAGGATTCTTCAAAGAAATTGGCAGGCTGCAGATTCAAAAGAGGAGCCCTTTCATACAGCATGAAAACTGAATTGCATGCCAAAGTCATGACAGATTTCTGGAATCCATGTTTTTGGTGTTGGTGTTCCAAAGCTGTTAACTGCATAATATAGAATATCAATCCACCTAGGTATACTGAATGGAAGTTATCAATATAAGTACAAATATAGCTGGCTCAAGAGGTTACAGAGATAGATGTTGTTGCAGGCTTGGTATTCTGAAAAAAAAAAAGAAAATGTTTTTGGTTTTTTTTTCCTCCTGCTATATTTTTTCTTAGGCCTTAACAATTGGACAATATTGTTGGAATGACATTTTTCAACTAGACTAATCTTCTGTTTGATCCAGTACAGCCAGTCTAACATATTATGGAAATTAAAGTCAGGGTCAGTTAACTTTTTTCTTTTCCATTTGAAAGAAAAAAAAATGAGCTGCACTTCTGCATACTGCTTATTTTTATAAGTGTTTTGTCTTCGGAGGATGCTCAAGGGAAAAATTTGAATAAAAGATAAATAATATCACTTTCCTAATGAGCCTTCTATTCAAATCTTCTGTCATAAACTGACAGAAAGCAAATTATGAAACATGCTAGATTTGTATATTAAACTTTGGTTTTGCCTGTCTGCATAAAGCACCTGGACAAGTACAGAAGTGAGGAACAAAATTTGATCCTCAGAGGTTAGGCAGATTTGTCAGTCATAGATGTATTGAGCTATACTATGACAAATTAACTTGGTAGATTGTTTGTTCTGGTCTGAAAATATCCTCTCTGTTCTATTGGAAAATGAGGGTCTTACCCTAACCTTTTAAAAATAGTTGATTTTTCACACAAGAAGATGAAAAAATAGAAGTACAGGTATGCATTGTAGTCCCTCTACAATGTCTGTAGAGATTTTCTGAAATTAGCGTTAGACCTAGAGCTTTTTCAATTTTTCATTTTTTTCCTATTATTTTAAATTAATCAGTTTTAAGTTATTTCAGTCATATTTCAAAAATATTTTATTTATACATGTAATAAAGAAATTTAGTGTTTTAATGGCTGAAGTTGATGATCTATGGTTGGACTTTATGATCTTAAAGGTCTTTTCCAACCTAAGTGATTCTATGATTTTATGATTTTTAAATACATGGTAGCATAAACAGCAGCATAAGTAGTATTTATATGCAATTCTAATTTATGCGCATCTTAAAATGCTGAATTTTTAGTATTTCTCTTTTATTATCTCTCTGCTGAACCGTAATGTATCTCCTGAGACCAGTAGAAAAGTTTCTGGAGGATGTAATTCGGGAATAAGTCTAGAAGTAATTTGCTTTTTTTTTGCATATATATGATGAAGTGGCAGATAGAAAAAAGAATCCTTTATTCAAGACTGTTCTCAAATATGTCCATCAATAACTTAATCCATTTGACGATACAGGCAAGATCATGAACGATGTATAATTTAGTCTTGCTAAATGGTTGATGCTCTTGTAGGTCCAAAATGACCCAAAAACCAACAGGGATATGAGGGCACCACTAGGCCTTTCTGCCCCTGTACAGCTCCTGTGTGGCTCTCCCAACCCTTGCTCATGGCCCAGGACCCCATTTCAGCCCAGCCTGGGGCCACCAATCCCTGCCCCAGCAATGTTGCAGGAGGGATAGTCTCCAGCCCTGTCTCCTTTTGCCTCTGGCTGGCCACAGGCCCTGGCTCATCCCTCACCATGTCTGGGGTCATCAATGACCCTTTTACCAGCACCCAGCTCTGCCTGGTGCGGCATTTGCTTAAGAAAATTTGAGTCTACTTCAGGAAGGGAAAATTGAAGGAAAGAATATTATGCAAGCAATCCTGAATAACTGAAATCACAATCATAGAGTTTTAAAAACTTAGAAGGATATCTTTGTTGGAGGGTGAACAGGTCAATTAAAAACAAAAGTGAGGACTGACAAATCAAGGTATACTTTCTGAAAAACTGTAGGGAGTATCAGATATAGCTCTTAAACTATAGTATTATAAGCAGTTGTGACCAAGTTTATAATAACATTGTAAAGCTGTAGCTAAGGCTTATGTATTATCCAAAAATACAGAAGCATGAAAGTGTTAAATAAGCAGAAGATTAATATGATGTGAGGAACAGATACAATGAGACTCCAATTGTAAAGCTGTTTCTAGGTCGAGGGAAACAATTTAGAAAACACACTGAAACCTGGAAAGAGCTACAAGAATGACTTTCAGCATTAAAAAACTCAATCTTTAGAAGTTCACTGTGTGAAATTCATTGAAGAAAAGACTAACATACCTACACTGTGTTGTAACTACCTAGCGGAGCAAAAAAAGACATCAGAGAGCTCTAATCTCAGTGTCTTCCAGTGGTGAAAAGCCAAACCAAGCAAAACCAACCTGACATTTTTACTGCGCACCTTTATTTTATTTTGGCAGTGACAGCGCTGTAGAACTTACCTAAAGATGTGGCAGAATTCAAGTTAAGAGCAGATATTTCCCTTGTTACCCTAGATAACCCTGTTCCCTTCTTGTTGCAGAAGTTACAAACTGAGGTTCTGTGGAACAGTTATATAGATGGAGGTCAGGTAGCTGAAAAAAGCAGTTCCTTTCATACTAAAAAGGTAGAGTCTATAAACCCTCTGTGGCTGACATTACAAGCAATTTAGGAAAAGGAGCTTTACTTTTGTTGAGAATTTAAGTTAAGAGAAAAAATGTTTGTTGATGTATGAAAGCAGTTTCATTGAAAGAAGATATATAATCAGCTTTATAAATGAATCATTTTATATAATATTATTGAAGAGCATTGATACTCAAGTTTGAGGTGCCTCTTCCTTCAGTTCCCTGTGTAAAATATTGTAAAATTTTATACCATCATTAAATAGCTGATTAATTAAATAGCTGAAAAGCTAGACCTGATATACCACATTGTACCTGATGTTTAAATATGAAAATTAAAAAAAAAATATTAAAAAGAAGTCAGAACTGATTGCTCTATTTGCCTGCATTAAGTGCAAGGTAAAACAATACAGTGCATTACAAAGAAAACTATGCAGTGACATAAAAATATATAAACCTGTACTGTGATAAATGGACAGGATAAACCTGTTTAGTTCAGTTGCCATAGATGTCCTAGAAAGGCAAATTTTTCTGTTAGTTTTGAAATTTACATTTAGAAGTGAGTGATTTTTCAATAACAGCTGATTCAAAAAAACCTCAGCAACTTCAGTGTAGAGATCATATTCTCCTATGTGTTGTTTTTTAGTTCAGACTGAAACTTGTTAGACACATTAGAAACACTAAACTTAATATATCTTCAGTAAAAACTGATTTGTCAAGCTAGATAAAAGAACAGAAGGCATGACTTATAAGAAAGACTGAATTACATAATTCTGGCGAATTTTTTGTTTGTTTTGGGATTTTGGTTTGGAAAATAGAAGGCTATCCTGAGAGACATAATCTCCAAATACAAAGAGGACAATGTTCAAAATATAATCCAAAAATGCATTTCAAAATCTCTGATAACTTTAGGTTTAGTTTAGATATTTTCTACAAAATAATTTAATAATGAAAGTATTATTCATCATATGGAAATTCCAGATTAAGATCTTTCTTTTCTGTCACTAGACTGTAGGATATATAAGGCCCCATTCAGATGAATACTGTAATAACTGTGTCATGTTATGTTTAGGGAAGAGTTACTCGCAAGCAGTACAGCAAAATCTGTTAAATTTTGCTATAAAAGTAGACAGACATTGTTTTAGAATGAGTCGAAGCACAGTTCTGCAATTTAAGCCTTCACTGAAGGGTGTCATAACTTCACAATCATGTTACAATGATTACTTAATATTACATAGTGAAATAAACCAGATGAGGGAGTCACTTTTTCTTTGTGGACCAATGGATATTTAATTATGTTGTGCAAAGAGGAAAGGATTTTAAAGAGGAAGACTGGGAGGTGCACAGTTCCTGAGAAATGATGTCTACTATCTCCTTTAAATGTACATTCACTCCCAGGAGAGAATAGAATACAAATCTTCCATTACTTGAGTTAATGCTCTAACCATATGGAGAAAGGGGAAACTCTTAAGGGGAGTCTAGTAGCAAGAATATCAGATAAACTGTCAATTACAGTTATCAGTGCTCTGGGAATGCTCCAGCAGCTCCCATATGTACTGATGGAAGAAGGAATATCTCTAACTGACAGGTAGAGACAGGCCTTTTGTACACAGGAAAGAGTCAAACTATTAAGCACTGAGTGTGGCTGTGACTCAGGCCACGTGCTACCCCACCAGGGCTTGCATCCAGATGTCAGTCACTTCAAATACTCGAAAGGTTAGTTTGCAGCTAAAATTGCATTTTAAGGATCTAGACATTGGTGTATGAATTTACAGGTTCAACTAGCTAGGATATAAATTGATAAATCTTCTGGATTTTATTTTCTAATATACATACTTGCTGCTGAAGATATGGTAACCCATGAATCCTGAAACAGGAGGAAGTTAAAGGTACTCAGGCAATGTTTCCTTTTCCCTTTGTAACATGTGAAGTTTTCTTGAATTCGCCTCTTGGAGCTGTAACCATGACAGACCTTGAAGAATGTACAAATTGGCAAAAGACCTGTATACTAACCAGGGAGTTTACTGTCTATGGACATGCAGTTCAGGAAACAATGTTCTCAAAGTTTTCTTAGCCTTTTGAGAGTCTCTAAAAATTTTATTATGAAATGTCTGAGTTAATTTAGCTTATGAGGCTATGTATTTAAAGCCAAACAAATTTTGATGTTACTGAGTGTGGAAGTATTCAACAAGATTCACAAGATTATTTTTTTTTAAGCTAGGAAACATATTGACAAAAAAAATAATAAAAGTCAGCATTTTCCATGCCAGTAAGAATGTTACATTTCACAGGGAGAGCAGGAGTGAATGTGACGGTATTTACTGTCTTATAGGGAGGACGTCAAAGCTGACAAAAGAATTCCAAAGACAGAAATGACACATGAATCAAAGAACTGTCATTGGTTCAGGTTGGAAGGGACCTCTGGACATAAGCTGGTCCAACTCCTTTCTCAGGCAGGGACACAGAACCAGTTGCCCAGAACCATGTACAGATGGCTTTTTAATATCTCGAAGGAGGTAAACTCCACAACCTCTCTGTGCAACCTGTGCCAGTGCTCATTCACCTTCACAGTGAAAAAGTGTTTCCTGATGTTCAGAGAACCTGCTGTGTTTAAGGTTGTGCTTATTGACTCTTACCCTGTCACTGGACACCACTGAAAAGAGCCTGGCTCTGTCTTCTTTACATCCTACCTTCAGATCATAGAACCACAGAATCAGAGAGTCATAGAATGGTTAGAGTTTGAAGGCACCTTAAAGATTGTCTAGATTCAACCCCCCTGCCATGGGTGTGGACACCTTCCGCTAGACTAGGATGTTCAAAGCCACATGCAACCTGGCCATGAGCACTTTGAAGGATGGGGCATCCACAACTTCCCTGGGCAACCCTGCCTTGTTTCTCTGGACCAAACAATCCAAACTTTCTTACCCTTTCCTCATAGGGTGGATGCCCCAGTCTCTTCAGCATCTTTGCGGCCCTTTGCTGAACTCTCTCCTGTATGATTTTGATGATTTTGTCTCTCTTGTACTGAGGAACTTGGAACTGGACACGGGTTGGACAAACAACATGTAATTAGTCTGTTCTGTCTCTGTCCTCTGATTATTACTAAAGTTTAAATTTAGTAATTTAATTCACCATAGGAGCGGTGAAAAGAGTGAATCATTTACTAGTTAACATTCTACCACAGCTGCATCTGGTGCAGTCCTTCAGGCTGAAGGATCACAAGAGGAAAGCTTTCCATCTAAGTCAGTCACTGGCAGGCTATACCCTGTTCCTGCCAAAAGAAATTCAATGCTCACTTTCAAACAGCAACTTTTTGTTTCTGGAAGTTCAGGCATTGGTGGTTTTAGTACTGTTTTGCCTTGGTCTACATTTTGTTTTGTATAGGATTAATCAATGTGGTATTATAAAAGATTAAAATTAAGTAAGTATTTTCCTATGGTATTCTGATACCCATTGTTAGATCACATGCAATGGGAAGGGAAAAATCTGTCACTTGTAGTGCAATTTTATTTAGTAGAGTTTCATAAAATGATATGTTCCCTTTCAGAATTTTGGGTACTTATCTGAATGAAAGGTTTAATGGATAAAATATCACCCATGCTGTTTTTGGTGAGCAAGCTTTTTGGACTATGAAAGTCTCAGAGACATAATACTAGCACTTATAAGGTATCATTTTACACTTACACATTCTCATTTAAGAAAAAAGAGAGAGTCTTATTCAACATTGCCATATAACTAGCTTGATAAAAACATAGAATTTGTTTCAAATTTATCTGAGTAGAGAATCTAATCCAGAGCTCATCAAAATCATTTAGTCAAAGACTAGTAGTCCTTTTATTGCATTTGTAGCAAAGTCAGAATGTACATGCACAAAGCTGTTTATCAGTTTGTATATGATTTTCTCAAGTGGAGTTAGTTGTTTTGAAAAAAATCAGGTGGTGTAAAGTTTATGGACACATTTCAGTAATCTGGTCTTTATTAGCCATAAAATAGCAAAGTCTAATAGCTGACAAAATACACTCTATTTTTACAGATTATTTTTTTTTCCAACAAAAGTCTGTTAGGATACAATATCATCTTAACTATACAGGCATAGTGACTGATTTTCTTGATATATCATTAGCTTGAAGCATCACTGATTGAATTGAAAATGATTCAGCCAAAATTTGTTTAGAAAAACATAAAAGTAGAGTTTATGTGGCCCTTCATAATACCAAGAGAAGCACAGGCATTTATTACTTTGATATGCTGAACATTACTGATTGCTACTGTCAGAGGACAATCGACTTAATGGAAAATTCTAGTTGAAATAACAGATTACTATATGACTTAAATATTTACAAAGATTGATTACATTCTTACAGCTGAATCATATTGCAGATATCACTGCTTAATCATGAAAAAGCACTTGTAAGAACAGTCGTTCAGGTCCGTCAGGTAAATAGATTGCACATCAGTTCCAAAAGTGACTACTTTCAGGCCTTTTGAAAACAACATTTTAACTAGGATTTCTTCTTCCTAATTACTGCATAGGAAAAAAACCAACAACATTGTGCACAGAATCTATCAACTTATTCATTTCCTTATGGATTATCAATGTATAAACATTAAAATAACAAAATATCATTCTTACATTTTCCAAGGGGAGTACTTGTAGTGTTCATTCAATTAAATTGAAATAACATATGAAAATAGAGATCTGCATTTTTCAGTTAACTATGGATGAGAATTTATGACATTATTTGCAAAATGGTAGCCTGTATATAATTCTTATATCTCATATAGAGTAGAATCTGGTTTGTGTTAAATTTTCATCAGTATGTACCACATCCTTCTGATTTGTCCAAACAATCTGCATTCAAATGTACCATGGTATGCTACACCAGACTTCCTGAAATTATTTAAAAAAAAAAAAAACAAAAAACAAAAACCAGCAAAAACCCAAAACAAAACAGAAAAAGCAAAAAGGGAAGGTTTGGTGTTTTGCTCTGCTCTACAGTTATCTATGAGTGGAATATTTGTATGTCATGTTTATACTTAGTAATCTCTGTCTATGTATTCTTTATTTGATTAATGTTTCTTAAATTATTAGACTTCTTTTACATGCATACTCAGACTCACTGGATATGAAAAGTAGCATTATTATGCCATCGTTTGGGATATCAGGTTAAGGACAATATCCTGGATCAGTCTAAAGCATGGGGCACTTTTCAACTTAAGAAACTTTCTCATTTTTCAGCTGTTTGTCAATTTAGTTATCAAAAGAACTATTTCTGATATTTTTGATATACATTAATTAATAATGACAACAATAATAAGAATAATGCTACCATATTATCGGATTTGTTCTGATAATATTACAGATAGTTATTGAGTTGCATGAACTGGCAAACTTCATTATTGAATTTAAATCTTAGAGGTTATAATATGGAACATATCTAAACCACAGCATTTTAGAGACTGTGAATTTTGCAGAAATGGCCTAAATCTTGAGGACCCCATCCAGGCTTCATAGTGAAACCCAAGTTATTACTCTAGGTAATGTAAGAATTACCTGAAGTGGCAAGCATAGCCATTGACTGAACAGAGTCCTTCCCGCAGGTTTCAAGGGTTGATAGAGACCCTTTGGAACTTGATCTTAGCTCACTTGTCAGCATCACCCTTTACTTTTGAATCTCATTCTAAAAATCTAGGACTGTCTCAGGTCTTATATTCAAGCTCCTCTGGTCAGCTTGTACCTTAGAGATGGTCAAGGGGCACATGTAGTGTCATTTTCATCATTGGCACTAATAAAATCATATTATTTATTAACTTGTTTGTGGTTTATAAAATAAATTAAAGAAGTTTAAATAGAATTTCTGTGGAAGTTTGTAGTAAAGAATGAGTTTATGAAAGAGGATAAATTCATAAAATAAATAATAAATCAGAATAAATTCATAAAAATTCTTCAGTGCAAAATCTTGAGTATGATGATAATAATTTCAAGAAAAAATAAGCTTAAATAGAGTATAAAACAACACAGTTACTTTCTTTCACACCAAGTAACTCTTTTGTTTTATACTCTATTCAAGTTTATGTGAAAGCAGGGTACAGAGGAGGCCCTTTCACTATTCAAAATACAGTAAAACAGAATTGGAAAATCAGCAGACAAAACCCCTACTTTTCATAGAAAACTAAGGTAGTATTTTTGATAATATAGGTGATAATGGATGAGAAGCTCAACATGAGCCGGCAGTGCGCACTGGCAGCCCAGAGAGCCAACTGTGTCCTGGGCTGCATCAGGAGAAGTGTGGCCAGCAGGTCTCGGGAGGTGATTCTACCCCTCTATTCTGCGCTCGTGAGACCCCACCTGGAGTACTGTCTCCAGCTTTGGAGTCCTCAACACAGAAAGCACATGGACCTGTTGGAACGGGTCCAGCGGAGGGACACGAGGATGATCAGAGGGATGGAGCACCTCCCCTATGAGGACAAGCTGAGACAGCTGGGGTTGTTCAGCCTAGAGAAGAGAAGGCTTTGGGGAGACCTTATAACAGCCTATCAACACCTGAAGGGAGCCAACAGAAGAGCTGGAGAGGGACTCTTTGTCAGGAAGTGTAGTGAAAGGACAAGGGGCAACAGTTTTAAATTGGAAGAGAAGAGATTTAGGTTAGATATCAGGAAGAAATTTACTATGAAGGTGGTGAGCCACTGGAACAAGTTGCTTAGGGAAGTTGTGGATGCCCCATCCCTGGAAGTATTCAAGGCCAGGCTGGATGGGGCTTTGAGCGACCTGCTCTAGTGGGAGGTGTCCCTGCCCGTGGCAGGGGGGTTGGAACTAGATGATCTTTAAGGTCCCTTCCAACTCTAACCATTCTATGATTCTATGATAATTATACCATAGATTCTGAATAAAATATGTGTTCCTCAAAATTAAAGATTTAAAATGAAAGAAAGAAAGAAAGAAAACAAGCAAGCAAAGAAAGAAAGAAAGAAGGAAAGAAAGAAAGAGAGAAAGGAAGAAAGAAAGAATCAAACCAGGGCCTGTGAACGTGAGTCTGCTCCTGTCTGTCTATAGAGGGTCTCATCCTCTTGGTCTTCCATCTTCTTGGTCAGGTGGCCTGTAGCAGACGCCCACTGTAATGTCACCTGTCCCTGCCCTCCCTTTAATCCTGACCCATAAACTCTCTGTCAGCTCCTCATCCGTCCCCAGGTGGAGTTCCATGCATTCCAGACGGCCCTTGACATAGAGGGGAACACTCCCTCCTTGTCTTCCCTGTCTGTCCTTCCCGAAGAGCCAAAATCCTTCCATTCCAGCACTCCATTCATAGGAGCCATCCCTCCACATCTCTGTGATGCCAATGAGATTATAGCCCTGCAGGTGTGCACATGTCTCTAATTCCTCCTTTTTTGTTCACCTGCTACGTGTGTTTGCATAGAGGCATTTAAGTTGGGCCCTTGATGAAGGTAATTTACTGGCTGGAGTGGCTGGAATGTCTTTGTCCTACACTCCAGGCACTCTCCTGTTTATCTATGATGGTTCTCCAGGCTCTGGGCATCTGTTGCTGGCATTGGCATTGAACTGGCAGGAGTGGGATGGACTGAGGTTCGCCTTCCCTGACAACTCTTAGTTTAAAGCCATCTTCACAAGCTTGGCAAGCCTCTGACCAAAGATACTCTTCCCTTTCTCTGAGAAGTGGACCACATCTGCTCCAAGTAGACCAGGTTTCTGAAAGCAAGTCCTATGGTCTAAGTAGCCAAACCCCTGGCTGTATCAGGAACAGTGTGGTGAGTAGGACCCAAGAGGTGATCATCCCCCTGTACTCGGCACTGGTGAGGCCTCACCTCGAGAACTGTGTCCAGTTTTGGGCCCCTTACCACAAAAAAGACATTGAGGTGCTGGAGCGAGTCCAGAGAAGGGCAACGAAGCTGGTGAGGGGTCTGGAGAGTAAGTCTTATGAGGAGAGGCTGAGGGAGCTGGGGTTGTTTATTCTGAAGAAGAGGAGGCTGAGGGGAGACCTTATCGCGCTCTATAACTACCTGAAGGGGGGGTGTAGAGAGGTGGGTGTTGGTATCATCTTCCAAGTCACAGGAGATAGGACAAGGGGAGGTTTAGACTGGATATTAGAAAACATTTCTTCATGGAAAGGGTTATCAAGCATTAGAATAGGCTGCCCAGGGAAGTGGTTGAGGCACCATCCCTGGAGGTGTTCAAAAGACGGATAGACATGGCCCTCAGGAATATGGTTTAGTAATTTTTATTTCCTATTTCTTATTTATTTTCTTGTCAGAGTTAGGTTGACGGTTGGACTAGATGATCTTTAAGGTCCCTTCCAACCTAGACGATTCTATGATTCTACGTTTCAATGATTCTATGTTGCATCCATCCTGTACGCATTTGTTGATTTGCCAGATTCAATTGGCCCTATCAAAGCCCTTCTTTTTGACCAGGAGGACAGATGAAAAAACTACCTGTGTTTCAGAGTCCCTGACCACTGCTCCCAGGGTTCTGTTATCCTTCTTGATATCTCTCAGACTGCTCCTAGTGGTATCACTGGTGCCCACATAAAATAATAGCAGCGGATAAGAGTCAGAGGACTGTAGAAGGCTTGGTAGTCTCTTGATGACGTTTCTGATATGAGCCCCTGATAAACAGCACACGTCTCTAGATATGTACCTTTTCATTAGGCCAGAGCTTGAAAACATCTCTTACATCCCAAATAAGCATTCTACCCACTAGGATTTCAAGATCTTGATCTCACAACTCTCCTTCAGTTTCATTTATTTTATGCAAATAACATAAGACTGATTACATTGCTTAATAAGACATCAGTGGATTGGATAACCTCTAACAACCACCCAAATTTTTAAGCAGCCCTTTTTTGGTGATGTCTTTGCAGTTTCTAGGAAGGGTCCTTGCCCATGTCTATCCTGTTCTGAGTAACTAGATAAGATATCCTGTTCCAAGTAACTAGATAAGCACCTCCACTTGCGCCTCCACAGAACGAACCTTAAATCTTGATTGATTGGTCCATCAAACTAATAGATAAAGAAACTAAAACCATCATCATGACCAATTTCACACATGGGTTTGTGTGCAGATGAATACAATTACTTTTTTATTGCCCACTTCTGTAGGCAAGAAAAATGTAGGAATCACTCAAGAGCTACGACAGAGGTTCAGCAAGGTATGGTACTGGACAACGTCGAAGTCCGAGTTGTGTGAAGAAAAGGATCTTTAATTTGTTTAAGCTCTGATATATACAGTTTTCTTGTTTTGTGGACAAAGCTTTACTCCTATGAAGTGAAAATGTGTTACATGTTCTTTCTCAAATAATCACAGAATATGTGACAATCAAGTAATGCAAAGAATAAACACGATGAAGAAGAATGCTTGCTTTCTCTATATGTTATTGGGACATAACTTTAAATCAAGATTTTGAGGAAAGTATCAACTTCTATCCATCAGAAAAGCTGCCTTTACTGATAGTTCTAAACCTGTCTTAGAATTTATACATAAAAAGTAGGTACATTTGTATTAAAATTAAGTTTTTTTTCTGAATAATGGGTAAATACACATGATATTGCTAGATGTCTAAGTTCTGGATGAATGTTTCTACTCATAAATTATAAGATGGAACTGAGCATACACATAATTCTTGATAAAATAAAATTATTTAGGAATGGTGAAAATAGATTTCTAACATACTTCTGGACTTTTTTTAATAGCCTTGCATTTTCTGGATTTAAAATGTAATTTATAACATAGTTGTTTAAAAATTTCTGTTCTCTATTTAAAGAGTTCTGACTAAGCTAAAGAGTTGAAATTAGTATGTGGTTAAGTTGCATCACTCTGTTTTTCCTTTGTTCCTTATTTCTTTCTTGCAGAGTAGCTCTTTAATTTAATTTGCTTATGAAGAGGATAAATAGTTACATTTTGCAAACTGTACCGTATCAGATCAGATTTATATAAGATGCACAGCTTCAAAGAGATAATTAGAAAGGAAAAATAACCATAATGTGTGCATAATTCAGCTGCAGAATTAGAATGTTTTCATTAACTCTGTAATTTAGTCAGTCACCTGAAGTGTTACTTATGTATACCAGTGGTCATATGATTACTATGCAATGACATAAGTAATTGAAAAAGTTACTACAGTTCTGTGCATAGGTAATAGTTGCTGTACTTCCTATTTAGAAGCCTTGACAGCACATTATCAGAAAATGTCATTTGAACTGAAATTCTATTAAGGAACATAACAAGTCTAAAAGAATCCCTTTTAGACATTTTTTTATTAGTATAGAAAAACATTGCAACTGGAGTTACATTAAGTCATTAGTGTGCTCATTAAATAACTCCATCATTAATATACAGCAAAGAATTGCTGATTTACCTCATCTACAAAAATGAGTTCTGTAAATTCTGGAATTCATTCTTCAGAGTCAAGTACTAAATCTGTACATTTTAATTTATTTTTTCATACACATAACTGCTTTTGTTCTTTAGGTTACTCTACCCATAGGTCATATCCTTAGGACAGAGACACAAACCTTGCATGCCCTACCTCATTTCCAGAGAATTTTATCTTTTTTCTCCCCAGCTGCTCAACTTTAATGGACCTAACAGGTTGCTTTGGCTCAATGTCTCCAGTTCTAACCAACAGTGAGGCTGAATATGAATTCTCAGTACATAATGTGAACATTGGGAATAGCGTTTCCAGTAAATGTGTGCGCATACATGCATGCATACATTTGTGGAAACCTACACAGGCAGACAAAGAGTCACATGGATTGGCACAGATGGAGAGCATAGCCTTCATAGAAACCTGAACGGCACAAGCAGTCTGACTCAGTTCGTTCACTTCCAGATGAACAGGATTGAAGTCCTATAGTAGAACATGCTCATATTTATACATAATGTAGATCTCTAGCTTTGGACACCTGGTCTCCCCAGCAGCTACCCACAGATCCCAGTCTGCCCAGTTGATGGCACCAGGGCCATGTGAACTCCTGAGGCTGCAGCTCCGCCCATTCTTGTCACACATATAGAAACACAAACAACTCTCTTCAGGAGCTGCTCCAGACCTGCAGTCACCTCAGCAACTGACATTTGGGCTCGCAGTTTCTCAAGTAGCATCTCTATCCTATGGCTTCTGCAGTATCTGACCTGCAGAGCCTTGGTATCTACATCACTTTGCCTCTAGACTTACGGTCTCCCTAGTAGCTGGATCCTACACCTCTTGCACTACCTGCCAGCTACTCATGTTGAAAATTTGTTTGTGAATGTTCCATGCAACACACACACAGAAGATTGAGATAACCCAATGAAAAATACACACACCCCGCGGTGTCTCTTGGTGCCAGCACCCAGCCCTCCCACATGGGCACAGGGATGGGGAGTCCTTGCCCAGGAAAACCATCAGAAGTGGAGTTTAATTAGAAGGGGCAGGAAAGGCTGCACTGTCTGATGCAGACATGGCTGGGCATGAGGACTTACCACCCCCTGCTCAATCCCCACCAGCCCCTTTTATCTTCTTTCCCCATTATTTTCCCACTCTTATCCCTCCTTCTACTGCCTTTGGTCCCTCATCTAAATATCCCATGGTGAGCCTTGCACATTCCCACAATCCCCCTCGAAACATCCCATTATAAGTTTTACACAGTCCCCAAATACTTTTTCCCACCCTCCCCTAACATACCCTGTTAGGCAATAATCTGAAGTCTGCAAGCCATTTTGGAGAGAATTTCTTTGGCTGACTTCTCTGGGTAGGTTTCGTGGGTGGGCACAGGACTGGTCATTCCCCTTTGAGAACTGCAAGAGAGCAGTCACTGAACGCAGTTTTTGAATCACAAGTCTAGACTTGACCACCTCAAAACTGCTTCAGCTTGTTTTCTTGGTTTGGCATCTGTCTGGGGTATCAGAGGTCACCATGGAGAACCCTGCCTGGCTCCTTATGGCTGGGGCTGGGCAATAAATCAAACCACTAGCTGTCAGTGGGTGGCAGGACCACTGCCAGCACCAGAGGTGTGGAGGAGATGAGGTGCTTTCCCAGGCCAGTGAGGGAGAACCTAAATGGACAGATACTGGTGTTGCTGTGTCAATGTCTGTTTCAGTGCTGACAGTGTCAGCATCTCTCCACCACTTTCTAGCAAAGACCACACACTATTCAGCATACCAGATGAGGATCTTATCTGCCTAATCTAAGTACTCCATGTCAGCTACATTGTCAGTGTCAAAGAAAGCAGCCCTCCTACAGCAAGTGCCCAGGTTCCATGTTGGTGGAAATGGGGCAGAGACATACCTTTGATGGCATCGAGGGAAGGCTCTTCCACCTAAGCGAGATCACAGTCACTGAACACGGGTTAGTATTCTAATGCACAGGAGAAAGGTAATGAGATGTCGTAGAGTACTGACTCAGTTAAATAGTATTTATGAGTGAATACTTTGCTATCAGTAGATGAAAAACTGTGTTTTTCTTATATTTTATAGACCTTGATGATGTCTTCCATTTGTGTATGTTTTTCTGTTAAATATCTCATTTACTTTGTATAAAATACCTTTCTGTTGTACATAATTTACAATACACTTAAGGCTTGGGACAATACACCTCCTCTGAATAAATATATTTGCTAGAATACTGTAACTGTTTCAAGCGCTGTAGTGGGCTTAGAAATAAGTAAATCAGGAGAAACTGAATTGAAAAATAAATGCAGTCTAGGATATTATTTTTTCCAAAAAGTTTTTATAGGAAACTTAAAGATCTAGTAATGAATTTTTTCAGAATGCCATGGAAAGTACATTAGACAGTAATTGCAGGTCTTAAAATGTTCTGTATGGGTCATGATGAAAAAGAGTGAGTCTGTACAAACATGTCTACCAACACAATGAAAAAAAATATTGTTGGTATGTACATCATGCCATTTCTGCCTGGATGGTAAATTCTATGCAATAACATTTTAAAATATCTGGTGGGTTTTTCATCAGTCATGAAATTTGATAGGGTACTGTGTAATTGGAGTGAGAACGTGGGCTTAGATCCACAATGAGACATCACTTTCCTGTTGTGTGATCACATTCAGGAAGTCAGCTTAATACAGATATTGTCAAACAGAACAGGAACAATAAGCTTGTTTGCCTTCTAGGAAATATAAAGAAAATACAACAAATAATCTTTACTGTCATATCACAGAATCACAGAATCTTCTAGGTTAGAAGGGACCTTAAAGATCATCTTGTCCAACCGTCAACCTAACTTTGACAAAAATAGACACCCACACAACAAACAAGGAGCATCACCATCACTAAACCATATCTTCCAGCACTACATCAACCCGTCTTTTGAACACCTCCAGGGATGGTGCCTCAACCACCTCCCTGGGCAGCCCGTTCCAATGTCTGATAACCCTTTCGGTGAAAAAATTTTTCCTAATATCCAGCCTGAACCTCCCCTGGCGTAACTTGAGGCCATTTCCTCTCGTCCTGTCACATGTGACTTGAGAGAAGAGACCGACCCCCACCTCTCTACAACCTCCTTTCAGGTAGTTGTAGAGAGCAATAAGGTCTCTCCTCAGCCTCCTCTTCTGCAGGCTGAATAACCCCAGCTCCCTCAGCCTCTCCTCATAAGACTTGTGCTCTTATATCATAAGAAAATATTTCAAACACAACATACAGCAAATAAAATAATCAAAAGGAATTAGAGAAAAGCATCATGCTGCATTTTCCTTATTCAAATGTTTGAATTATCTCTATGAGATGAAGAATATGCTAATAGCTTGAAATAAATGGCAACAAAGAAAACAAATGCAAAGGAAATATGAAGATGCAAATTTTGCTGTTGGTAACAAGGGGTTAAATGTGCAAACCTTCACTGAAATGAAATGTGCTATAGAGGATTTATGTAAGCAGGCTAAAGACAGAATGCACATGAAAACTTTGCAAAAACAATAAGCTTTATTTTCAGACTTTAAGGGGTTTAAACCTCATGGGAAATTGAACAGGTGAAGTGTTAAGATCAAACTGAAAGTTGGAAAATCGTGATTGTCATTTTAAAAAAAACAAACCTAAAATACCCACTCTAGAGCATTAAAAAAATATTTTTCTTTCTTTGTCTTTTCTCCCACTACCCTTCTTCACGTCTTCCAAATGCAATATAGACCTATTTTAATGAAATGCCAAGGCTTCCTGATTTGATGCACTAGTTAGCTCACAGCCAACTTGGTCAAGCTGCATTAAAGAACACAGACAAGAAAGTCACATTAGATTTCAACCACAAAATGAAGACAAATGTCTTGGTACATTTGAGAAGGATGCTCCTGTGGGATGTGAATCTGAAAAGCACTGGTGATAAGTATAGCTATTGCATATGGTCAATATAAAAAATGATGGAAAATAAATCTTCATCCTAGCTTTCTTAAGGACATGTAATATAGGGTCTGTGATATCAGATCAACTGGAAATAAAGAATTCTAAGGAAAGGTATCCTTTTCAGATGAGACTAAAAATTATAATGGTATATACACACATAAATGAATACTAAATCAAGTACAATTATACATCTGGGAAAAAAATTTCCTGTATTGTTTTGGTTTTATCCACAGGCTGCATAAAACACTAATAATATAACAGACTCTGTAACAGCTGCCATGTGTAGAAACAAGTTTCTTTGCCACAGTCAGAGAACATACCTATTTAATACTGTCTTTATACCTGTTTCTGTTGTAAATTGCAGGTTGAAAGTAGGAAAATAAACAGTGAATTTGCATTTGTACTAGATTCTTTACACACTTCTGGTGGTAGTGTTACGGTTTGCTGTTGTTGCGCTGAAAGGTAAAGGAATTTGGTAGAAAAGAAACCCCCTTGCGTTGGAGCTTGTCCCCAGGTACCAGAGGGGCTGGGAGTGGCTCGGCTTAGATTCTATGTGATGCCCAATTCTGCACTATAGGTCCTGTCCCGTTCATTTTATTGAACTACCATGATTACGGAAGCACGATAGCATGGTGCACTTTTGGTCTAGTTATGTTTAATGAACTAGCACAGCCAGAGTCTGGCTGCATTCAATGAGAAGTCTCACATGATTAATGAATAGTGCATATTTTTGAGGGAACAGGATTGCAGGTTCTTTTGTATTGCTGGTGACAATACCCTGTCTGCAAAGCATGTGCAAATAATATAGCAGCAAAAACCAACTCAAGTAATATAGTAGCATAAACCAACTCTATGTAGAGATTTCTAAGTTTCCCAGGGTGATGTCAGCGATGGTTCAAGATTATATCTTTCTGACTTGTCTGTGATGGAATCTCCCTTAACATTCCTTCATTCTTAAACATTTTTAATACTATTTTTTACTTTTCAGGTGGAACTTAAGTGACTCTAGTCATACATACCTTCATTACAATTGGAGTGAAATTTCCTCGCTAGGTTATAGACTAGCAGAAATTCAGAGTGCAGACTCAGTGAGGGGTTGTCACACCTTGGAGGCAGGTAGCTTTTGGGATGGAGGTGTGTTTTGGTATTACAATGACATTATAATGAGCAAAGTTCAACCTAAGGACATGATTTTTACAAAAAAAAAAAAAGAACAAAACTAAAAAGTGGTTGTCTCAGGGTAACAGCTATGCAGCTTATCAGTGTTCATAGTACCATAAGTTCCCACACCCTGTGCTGATGCACAGAGTTTGACTCTGGTATCTTCACACTGCCCCACTCTCCATGCTGTTTGTTTTTTTTTTCCTCCTTAGAATCTGCTAACTCTAAATTGAAAGTTATGTGGCCTAGGGAACTACAGTGGAATACATTCCTTGCATATCAGCTGCACTCCACCCTGGAATTTTCTTCAATGTTGTACCTTTTCTTAAAATGTGAATATAACTTCAGTTTCTAAGTCACCTCCAGCAAGTATCCCATAGTTATGGTTTGAGTTTTTTTCATTTGGTTTGGGGTTTTTTTGTTTGGTTTTAGGTTTTTTTTTGTTCTGTTTTTTTTTTTTTTTTTGTTGGTTGGTGGTTGGTTTTTTTGGGGGGTTTTTGGGCTTTTTTTTTCTGGGGGGGGTGATGGTGATGTTAAGAATATGCCTTGAAATTTAAGATCCTGTAAGGAAATGCTATGCAACATGAATTAAAATTCTGTGAATAGAGCTACACTATGCAGCTCAGCTTGCAAGATGTCAAAGCTGTTGGAAAGATTTTCTAGAAGTAAGTACTTCTAATTTCTATCCATGAATCAAGGACAAGCACCCGTAATTCATACTTCATACTTATCCCTCCTTTATTAATAATTTTCTTTCTTTTACAGTAGTTTAACCCATGGCAGAGAACATGTAGCACTGGTCAGCAAGTTCTTGTGCTTATATTACCATGAATTTCCTATTAAAACATGATTTAAAATAAAATAAAAAAGGACTGTAAAAATAGAATAACCCCTTTTTTCCTATATAGGAGCACATATCTTACATGCAATATTTCGGGGGTAACAATGAATTTCAGAATAGCATTGCTTGAAGTATAAGTTTAGTTAAGTTCATACAAACATATATGTACAATATGTCTTGCACAACATCAGAGACATTATCGTTTCATAAGACAGATAAATTCATGTATGTTGTGGGGTTATTTCTCCCATTCAGTTTTTGATTGGTTTTGAATTCTACTATTTCTTGTTGGTGGTTTTTTTATTACTTATTTTTAAAACTTCTTTGTATTTTTCAGATTTAACTATGTCAGCTGGAAAAACTGGTCCAACAATCCTAGAGTTATTTATTTTCCTGATATATCCAAGGTTTTGCAAATGGAAAGTGTTGGTACAGTTTTCAGAATAATTATTGTAGGTCATAGTTAACAAACTATGTTATTGACAGAAAAAGATTTGGATTTGATTTGGATTCTAAAAGAAATGTTTTCAAAGCTGTTTAGAAGAGATGAACCTCACAAAGATCTACAGTATGTGACTGACTGACCAATTTTATTATGGATACATATGGTATCTTTTTATACCTATGAAACTGTTCCCACTTTTTCCACACTCCTAACCTAACTATTTCTTTCTGTTTCTTCTTTATTTCCTGCGTATATATTTTTGACCAATATATTTATTTTCTGTTTTCTCTTCTAAAAGACTCAGCTGGAAAAATGTAAACCAGAATGCACCTCAGTCTAGGGGAAAGTGTACAGGAATGTTGTTAAAACCAGAAATCTTGTATCTTATATAAACTGTTTGCAAAATACATTAATAGTAGAAAATCTATGACTCCGATGACTTCTATCAGCCAAAGAAGATGATGTAACATCATTCATTTGGAGAAAAACATGAAAGTTATTCTTCATTCCAATCAGCTTTGCTTTTACTACATTATTTCCACTCTTGTGTCGCTCTGCAATATTTGCCCCTTTTTAATCATTTGCCATAGGATTTCTGTGTGTGACTGTAGGTTTTCCTGGATAAAGAACAATGTCTTAAAATCTTAACTCTGATCTGTTTTTGTTTAAACCAGTCTAAGCTAGAATCACACTCCACCAGAGCTAGATTTTGACCGCTTGACACGTCCCATTGTAAATTACATTTCCACATCCCGGCATTTGCAATGCAGAGACCATATCTGAAATTTCCTATTTCCATACTCTGAACTCCATACTCTGACTTCCGTCTTCAGCCACTATTAATTTACAGTGTGCTTGCCTGAAATCTGGCAGTAAACTGGTGCACTAAGCTCAGTATATAACCAAATATTTCCAATTTTCTGATATTCAAATTACGGTTTGGCAGCATCTCTGGCAGATTAATTACTGTACTTAACCATGGCACTATTACTTTTGTAATCTGTAACTCATATACTGTATCAAAGAACTAATATTTTCTTTAATCATTGGAAGTGTCCAGAGAATAAACATGCATTCTTCCATATCTCATCCGGTCAACTTAGAGTTGATTCAAAGTTGGTGTCAGAAATATTTTTACTAACTCTTATTTTAGTTATATTTGTTTCTTATGAAAATGTAATATCAGGTCTAAAAACAGCAGTATAGTTTTTAAAGGCAGATTTAGATCTCTAACCTCTACTTAATTATGAATTATAAACTTCTATTCCCTTGCCTTCTCAGATTCTGATACCAAAGTTTTCCTGGCCTTGGATCTGAAGAACTGTTTTATAATCTATTTCTCAGTTCCATTAATTCTGTAGTATTTCAACTCAATTTGAGATCTACATATCTAAAGTACTTTCTTGACATTTCCCCCTATATCTGTAATCCTGACATACATTTGGTGCACATTTTCAAGGCTGATATTCCCATAAAATATTTAGCATTTACAAATGTTTTAAAAAATCTAAAGGCTTTTACTCTAATTTAAGTGATTCTAACCTCTAAATAACTTTATTTTCTCTACATTGTTTGTTTGTTTGGTTGGTTGGTTGTTTTTTTCCCTCCTTTGTCAGAAGTTATCTAAAGTTATGGGGTGTTCTTTCTTGATCTTTCTTCTCTCTTGCAATAAGCACAGGAATCACAGATTCTAGCACACAGGCCAGCACCAAAGCACATCAGAACTGAATGTGGACACCAGACAGAAAACTTACTCGTCTCCTCATTGAGATATCCACTCTAAGAAAAACAAAAACTACTGCTTATGATCAATGTACAGTCAGTTCACTTTCTCAAACATTAAAAGCATGAAAAATTAGTTAAAATTTATTCTGTCTGACAATAATGGAGAAAAAGTAGATTGGAGAAAATTGAGTTTGCATTCTTGCTTTCAGTGTTAGTATGAAATACATTAGTAGTTTGGGACTAATTCCCTACTGTGCCAAATTTGCAGAGGAAAAATATAAAAAATAAATTCTTACTAACCCTTAAAAAGCCTGAACCATGTGTTCCTATGCATAGTAGAAGAGAAAAAATTAAATGTTAGGAATCATTAGAAAGGCAAAAAAAAAAAAAAGGACTATCATATTATTATGTAAATTCTTATGTGCGTACACCTTTAAGAATGTGTTCAATTTTGGTTATTCTATCTCAGAATGGACCCAAGAGAATTACAAAAAACAAAAATAAACAAACAACAAACATGAGTAAATAGAATGACTGCTGTATGTTGAAAGACTAAAACTGTTCAGATAGGAATAAATATAGCTGAGGAAGATTAATAAATGTACGAAGATGAGAGAGAATGAAGTTCACTATGGCTCAAAATCAAGTATCAGTAAGTACTAAACGTAAATGTGCCTTAAACCTGAGTTTAAGTATGCTGGTTCAGTATAACTAATAGCATTATATAAGAATTTTGTAACATTGTTGTGGCATATCCAGACAGTTTTACAGAAGTGGGTGCTGTGATCATCAAAGGGGCAAAGCAAGATGGATGTAGTTGCATGTGAAAGGCATGCAAGTAACAAAAGTTGCCATCCAGACAAAAAAAACCCCCATAAATCTGATCACCTTGACCCCAGCAACTAACACCATTCAAGAACCACAGACATCAGTGCTAACCATCACTAGACTGTAACCCAACTCATGAGTTTTCTCACTTTGACCCTCCCAATTCACTACTCCATTCCACTGCAGGGGGAGTGAGAGAGCGGCTGGGCGGGGGCCGAGCTGCCCACAGGGGTTAAGCAGCAACAGTCATCCATTTTACTATTTGGCAGTTTTTAAAGTATTTTCCATTAACAAGACTTAAAATGTCAAGCTTACTTTCTGTTATGATTTTCTATGTGGCGAGCTGACAAAAATGTTTGAACGTGCAAGTATTTAAGGGCATGAAGCAATGAGATAATAGACATAATTCTATATCCTGTTAAACCAGGTTAAACATATGCAGCTACTTCATGTTTTTATGGTGTATAAATCATTGCAAAAGAATTTAGAAAAGTTCTTTTGAATGTGTTGGTAAGAGTATGTTGAAACCCTTATATTTAGGTTTCTTGACACATTCCAATTGAAATACTCTTCTATTCATTTTTACAAGAAACTGCACAGTAGTATTGTTTGTATCAATCTTTGAGATTCAGCTGAGGAAATGGTATTGTAAAACAACTATTTCATTGTGCTTACAAAATTCCATTCCCATTTTCCCTAAGATGCAAACTGTCACCATTTTACAAATTTGACTTTTGTTCTTTGGGGAAATTTTGTCAGGATGACAATGCAAACAATCTAAAAAGAGGCTTATGCTACTGCGAAAGTATGGGCACCCCCGTCACATCCCCAGACTCCCATGAAATACTTAGCAGCTGTAAGAAGTGATGAAAGAACTGAACTTGTTTTCCAGCTACAGACCAGAGAGTCAAGTGACATATATCATGGAAGGGTAACTTCATGGTTTTCTTCTGCAGGGATCTGCTCCAAAGAGGATCAAAGGTTTCTAGTAGTCCAAACGTATGGGAATGCTGTCTTTTTAATACTTTCCTCTATGTATTTGGGACAGTTTGAGATAGTTTCCATTGGAGGCTGAGAATTCAAATTTTGACAACGTGGTGGAGGGTGATCTTCAATGACTCTTCATACTAGGGGAAAAGAAAAGCTGACAAACTTTAAGCACAAGAAAAAATGGTAAATTTTATTTTAAAATTATTTAATAAAATGTATTATTTCATCCTATTTAGATTCAGAGTAAAGAAAAGGAGGAAAGATCTTTATGTGATAACCTTGGACTTTTGGTTTATAATACAGTCTCTCAAACACAAGGTGCCATATTCCTTTCCCAAGAGGACCTAGCGTCATTCAGTATAAAGCATCACATATACAAACAATTAAATTTAAGATTACATGGACAAATTAAGTTCTGAATTTTACTTGTTTTTGTGCATGAATTTTTTTTCCCATGTGCAAAGATTCTCTATATAAAACCACTGGTGGGCTGTCACCTTTGGGGTCATACGCAAGGAGATTTTCTCTCTGCTATTATGATATGATTATGCAATGTATAAGTTTCTCTGGTGATATTCCATCATTGGAAAGAAGGACATAGTGAAAGACTGACATTATGTGTTTATGCCAATTATTATTTTATGATGTAACATATGTAACAATTAGAATCTCTATTAATCACATGCTACTTAAAAATAGTTCTTCAAAGTAAGAGTTGTAAGATAAATATGACATCTTTGAAAATGTCATTAAAATACTTCAATGATGAATTTTAACTTTCTGTAGGTAATCATCAAAATGAACAACTGTTTGCTTTTAAATTGCTAAGAAGCCAAAATGTTTTAGTTGAGAAGGGTAATTAAGACAAGTTCTACTGATTAGCTCAGCTTTAAGAAAATGAATTTTGAAGTTTAAATTATTATGGGAATTCAAGTATTTAAAATATATGGTTGAAAATAATGAAAAATGGAAAATCACACCATGATAGGTTAGAAATATCAGGGTTTTTTTTAATAATGTATGAAGTAAACACTCAAAGATATTTGCATTTATTTTTTCTATATTACTTTTAAATTATTATAGAAAAATATTCAATAATTTTATTTTAAGTCATTATCTGAAGTTCAAGTTTTCACATCATTATTTCAGGCTGAGATATAGCAGGAAAAGTATGTTGCTGCAGTCAAGAAAAAAACTGCCTGAGAAAACCATTTCCCTCTATATTATACTGTTGTTTCTAAATCCATAAAGCTGCATAATATTATCTACCTTGCTCTGTAGAGTCCTTAGAGACTGGTGGATGAAATGTCTAGAGTGCACTTGTTAGATATTGCAATCATTTCTGATAATGTTTTTATCCAAAGGTGTAAGGTGAAAATGAGATCTGGCTTACAGAGTGCACAGTAAAAATTACTTTCTAGTAATAGCACAATGCAAACAACCACAGTCTTTATTACAGTTATTATTTTTTTTTATATCTGGCATAATTTTATAAATGTATAGATATATGTGTATATGCCTATTATACTCTCATTTATGTATTTTATATGTTTTTTTTTACACTCTTTTACACCATACACCATTTTACTAGTATGGTCAGGATTCTGATGTACGGAAAAAAAAGAAACAAATTTCCTTTACAAAGTTCTTTACAATTTTCATTTCGCTGACCTTTTCCTTAAATAAAATTCAAAGCAAATAGATTTTTTCAGTCACATCCTGTTATGTATTTGATGAAAGAGTAAACTTACAAAAAGAAACATGAATAACGATATGTGTCAAGAGATCCAAACATAACAATGGATCCAATTTTGTTTATCCTATCCATTATATTTCCAGTGGTTTTTGTGGTGGTTGGTGTTTTTTTTAAATTATTTTTCAATTGGTTCAACCCAGTGTTTACACTAGTCATTGAAGATTTTCCTTGATCACTAAATAAATTCCCAAATCAATGAGAACGCTACTAAGAGAATAATTCAACTTGTATATACAGATTCTTCAAATTTTTTTCCATTTCTTTAACCTTCATCTAAGAATTATTATACATGTTTTCGGACTCTTTCCAAATTTCACATAAAGGAAGACATTAAAGATGTCCAAGCTATCTGTATGAAAAAAATCCATGTTTTTACATTGCCAAGGAAAGTGCAGCTCCAAGTTTCTCTGACATTACCTTACTTGTTATTTTCAGCTGTTTGTAGACAAACCTACTTGCTTTGATCTTTAATATCTTACCTAAGAATGTAGACCTTTCATCATACAAACTGCATTTTTAGCCTCTGATTTGTAGTTATCTAACAAATGTAATAGAACACAATCAAAACATTTTTAGATTCTTTGCATTTCAAATCAGTGAGGTTGTTTTATTCATTTAAACCACAAGCAATTTTGATTTCCATAACTCCAGGAAAGCTGTTTTAAAGTAATGTATAACAGATACTTTTGCATGTCCACTATTGAGTTAATTCAGCAGGAATAATAAAATATGGCTATCTCTAGTGGTTGAAGTTTCCTGTCAGAAAACAATGCACTAATATATACTTCAAAATCTGTAATATAATGCACCTACACCATTTCTTTAGCTTTCTTTATTTGTTTTTTTATCAATCCTATTGACACTTTTTCAAAACAAAGACATGTAGATACAACTATTCTTTCCACTGAGTGTTTCTAATTGGAACTGAAAATTGTTCATTGATGTTGAAAATTGTTCCTCAACAAGCAGATCGTGAATTAAATTTTAGACATTTTCACATGGACTTTTTCAGATGGAAAATTGTTCTGTCAGGAATTGCTTTTCTAGTTAGAAACATTAGTTAAAAAAGGTCTCCAGAGCTTTGAGCTGAGGATATGTCTTGCTTGTACCCTCTTTCTCCATTAGTACCTTAACCTAAATATGTGACAGTCTGCTTATCTGTTTTCAATATTACTGTAATGCAAATACATACATTTTTAATTTTACTAGATGAATCAAGATATATTCAAAATACACACACTGTTTATTTTTTCTTTATTTTTTTCAGGAAATAGTCTGGAGATATATCTATAATTAAATAAAATACTTATGTTTAATATATTATATATATATATATGANTATTGTTTTATTGGAGATAAAGAAATTCAAGTAATTAAATTTGTTCTCTAAAAAGTATTTTAATTTGAGAGATCAAAAGACTTCTTTCTTCTGATATATGAAAAAATGTTTTGATTTTCCATTTGGTTTTACTTTGTTCAATGTTTAATTTTTAAAATATCGCAAAAAAAATTGTTTACCCCTGTTTCAACTTTTGCGGACATGATATTTGCCAAAATAATAATATCAAGTTCATTTAGGTTTACTTATCTTCTGCATTTCTTAATTCTACTGCTCCTTTGTAAATTCCTGATACCTTGTCTACTTTTTATATTAATGGCAATATTTTAATGATCAAAATCTCTTTGGCCCACAAAAATTGTGTTCTATGTCTAGAATACGCTCTGACCTGTGAGTAATTACATGGTGAAAAGGCTATTCCCATTTTTTTTTTAAACCTCAGGGATATGTTGGAAAAAGATTGAGTTGAGTAATATTTTCTGCAGATTTCTTCATTGTTTTAGGAGTAGATAGGAAACTATGAACTGGCCAGCAGCTTTTCAAAAGGTTGTCAGAAGCCATATTTTAAAGTGACAAGTCCAATTTGTAAACAAACCCTCAGGGTTCTCCTTGACATTCCTTCATTTTGAGGACTCAGCCTACCATAGAGATTCCCTGTAATCAAATATTTCTCAACAGATTCTCCATTGTATTGAAACCTATTCTCAGAAATAGGATGAACACTTGAGGGGAACTCTAGACTCTGCCTTGACTAAATGAAGTGTTGAAGTGGAAGCAGGTGTAAAAGGAAGAAATTTTAGGGAAGGCTTTGACTTGGGACTTGGATAGATTCTTTGAACCACTGAGTGTTGTTAATCTTGAAAAATTCTGGAGTATTTAACCTTTAAGCAAGACCTATTGTATTATCAGGATTTACTTTGTATTTACCTTGTTGGCTTTGGAAATGTTATTCACTTGGAGTTGTGAAGGTTGCTCTCCTCCTTAAGCTCACTGTTTCTGATGGAGACACAAAATTGGGTTTTTTTTTTGTCCATGTTCAGAATACTATTTAAACTTAATTATAAGCTGATGATTTTATCATTTTGACTCCATTCCCGCAATTCAGGGAAAAAAAATAAGAAAAAGAGAAAAAAGGGAAAAGAAATAAAAAATGTACATTTAAACAGGATTGATTTCTCCCAAAAGTTCAGACTAAATAGCTCTTATTCCACTGATTTTGAAAATTTTGAAGTCCCAGTTCTCCTAGCACCTTCTTTTTCTGTCTTGACATTTAAGCTAATAAAGTAGAAATTGCTGTTGGTTCTACATTGTGTTCTTTACCTTGAATTTCACTATACATCACAAATTCTGATTTCTTATATTTTTTTTATTTTTTTTTTTTGGATTGACGGTCATGATTACTTTTAGTTCTTTTCTTAATATGATCTCCAGGTATAATTCAGAAGACTGGGTTCTCAATTTCTTGTCTAAACCATCAGGTCTTAAAATCCTTTCTGTGGTTTTCAGAAAAAGATTTATACCTTTTACCTACTAGTAGATCTTTTTGCAAAAATGGATCTTCTCATTCTGACTTCCTTCAGAAATAGCCCACAGGTTTGGGATGAAAACTTCTTTTGCAAAGTGAAAAGCATTATTTTAAGTCCCTTCAGGCTGAGAGCACCCTGGTCACAAAATCCCTATCTGTTTTTAACCACTATGTAATTCCATAAAGGATGGTTACTATCTCCTCCAGAAATAAAAAATAAACAAGTAAAACAAAATAAAGCGAAGCAAACGAAGTCTTAATAATCTTGAGATTCTGTTCCTATCTACATATTTAAAATGAATTTATAATAATATATAAACTCACAAACATGGAGATTGGGTAATAGATTAGCTTTTTTTCATTTGCACACTTTAAGAGTAGATACAGAATATTTTCTAAGATGTGCCTGAAGTCTAGTTCGATCTGCAACAGGTCAGATTCTGCTGTTGCATGTGCTTACGTCTTGAGGGAGAAGCATCAAACTACACTACTTAGAGTCCATTTTAGCAGATCTCAAGGCAATAATAACACAGGTAAAGATTTGCCTATTGGTTTTAAATATACATCTTAATTGCAAAATAGGAACTGACCACTGACTAAAGATGCATCATTTTGCCTGAGAGAGGTTATAGACAGTTGCAGCTATTAGGCTTCAACTTCTATTTGACTGGCTTTGAATAAACATTTTTTAAAAAAATAAGATATTTTAAAATATGTTAAGATATTTTAAAACTTAATTGAGATTATTATTATTTTTTATTGGGGAGATAGTAGTGCATTCCATGCTATCAGAGCTGCATAAACTCTAAAGAATACGGCATGCAGCATTTTCAGTAATACTAGAAGATATACAGGCCAGAACAATAACTTATAAACTGATAAGACTGATCTTTACCTGCTTCTAAAAGACGTCAATGCTTTCATCAGCTTATAGCTCAAACTTGAAGAAAAATCTTGTTCAACATCTGGAACAAATAAGCTTTCTCTGATACAGAATAACTATAGTATATACTTTACTGTCACAAAATGAAACAGAACAGAAAGATAGTAAACAGCCTCCTGTAGGCTAAATAAAATAGAAATATTTCTATTAAAATATTTTCAGAATGTTTTACAAAGTGCATCATGTGTTACTATTACTCATTATCTTAAAAGTAAAGTCCAGGCTTTGTACAACTGTTATTTTTACTTCGTTAGATTCCTACAACGAGTTGATGACAAGTAGAATTAAGTGCAGGGTTTGGACAACTGATGACATAAAAATGCTACAGTCCTAGTCACTAAGAATCTGCAGATTTTTTTACACAATCTAACAATTAAAAAAAACCCAAACCAATACATCCAAATACGTTTAGTGCACTAAACACAGAGCCCATATGTAACACGAGCAATATCTCTGTCCTTGGTGTGATCCATCAGGATGCAGTCTCCTTTTTTTTTTTTTTTCATTTAGATGTAACATTTTCTTTTTTTTTTTTTTTTTTTTTTTTTTTTTTTTTTTTTTTTTTTTTTTTTTTTTTTTTTTTTTAATATTTACTTGTCTGCTGCTTGGACACAACATGGACAACAGGAAAATTTACTAAGAATTACACTGCTTATTGTAATTTCACATATAATATTAGTAAAAGGGATCATTTCAAGCTTTTGAACACTTTTCTGTACATGCTCAAGCTCTGATGAATTTAGCAACTTGTAATCATACAGCAAACAACATAATAACAAGCCAGCAAACAGATGTACAAAACCTTTATTGCTGCATGAATCCAAAATGTTTCATAAGCACAAATTGGCAACTGTATAAAATGTATTTATTCCCAAGGCACATAAAAGGCTACCTTCTGAGGTTCTGAATGATGTACTTCAATTGCATTATAATGATACTTGTTTCAGCCGGAGGTTACCTCCTTCCACCATCCCATTAATTAAATCAAGTTCCTAGCAAAACTGAGAGGAAACAATCCTTCTTTGAGACTAAAATTAGATATGACATAATGATGAAACACTGAAATATTTTGTAGGAATCAGCTTTTGCCTGAAGACTGGAGGAAAGCCAATGTCACTCCAGTCTTCAAGAAGGGCAAGAAGGAGGACCTGGGAAACTACAGGCTGGTCAGCCTCACCTCCATCCCTGGAAAGATGATGGATGGAATGTCTCTTTCTGGGTGTCATCTCAAAGCATATGGAGGAAAAGAAAGCTATCAGAAGTAGTCAACATGGACTTACCAAGTGGAAATCATCTCTGACTAACCTGATAGCCTTCTACGATGGCATAACTGGATGGAAAGATGAGAGGCGGGCAGTGGATGTTGTCTACCTTGACTTCATCAAGGCTTTTGACACAGTCTCCCACAGCATCCTCATAGGCAAGCTTAAGAAGTGTGGGTTGGATGAATGGACAGTGAGGTGGATTGAAAACTGGTTCAAGGACAAAACACAGAGGGTCATGATTAGTGGCACAGAATCTAGTTGGAGGTCCGTAACAAGTGGTGTTCACCAGGGGTGAGTGCTGGGTCCAGTCCTCTTTAATATATTCATCAGTGACCTGGATGAAGGGATGGAACGTACCCTCAGCAAGTCTGCTGATGATACAAAACTGGGAGGGGTGGCTGACACAGCAGAAGACTGCCACCATGCAGGGAGACCTGGACAGGCTGGAGAGTTGGGCAGAGAGGAACCTGATGAAATTCAGCAAGGGCAAGTGTAGGGTGCTGCACCTGGGGAGGAATAACCCCATGCACCAGTACAGGTTGGGGGCTGACTTGCTGGGGAGCAGCTCTGTGGAAAAAGACCTAGGAGTCCTGGTGGACAACAGGATGACCATGAACCAGCAACGTGCCCTTGTGGCCAAGAAAGCCAATGGCATCCTGGGGTGCATCAAGAAGAGTATGGCCAGCAGGCTGAGGGAGGTTATCTTCCTCCTCTACTCTACCCTGGTGAGGCCCCATCTGGAGTACTGTGTCCAGTTCTGAGCTCCCCAGTTCAAGAAGGACAGGGAACTGCTGGAGAGGGTACAGCAAAGGGCTACAAAGATGATTAGCAGACTAGAAAATCTCTCTTATGAGGAAAGGCTGACAAGAGGTAATGGGCACAAACTTGAACATAAGAAGTTCCATCTAAACATGAAGAGGAACTTCTTTACTTTGAGGGTGGCAGAGCAATGGAACAGGCTGCCTAGAGAGGTGGTGGAGTCTGCTTCTCTGGAGACATTCAAAACCCACCTGGACATATTTCTATGTAACCTGCTCTAGGTGGACCTGCTTTGGCTGGGGGCTTGATCTCCAGAGATCCCTTCCAACCCCATATCATTCTGTGATTCTGTGAATCTCAAAATTAAAGTGTTTTGTGTTGTTCTGATATTTTTCTAAAAGTAAACCTGCCCTTTAACCCAGAAATTGTTCTTGATCAATTCTATTGACCATATTTATTAATATTTTTGATTAGTTTTTCTCTCCTTAATTGATTAGTTTGCATGGAGAATCTCAGAGGAAAAAGATTGACATATTTATATTCTTTGGTACATTGCAGATAGTTTCCAATAACAATTGTCAAAAAAATTTTTTTTCAAGTTCAGTGAAAAAAAAGGGTTTGCATCTTAGCCTTGACACTCACACTTAATTTTAATCTTCTGTGTCCTGCTTTCACAAGCACATAGTAGAAATTTACTCTGAACTCCACATGGACAAAAAAACTTCCCTAGAATATCCTACTTGTGATGCCTTCATGACCATATGACATATTACTTTATTTATGAAATGATCCTCTAAAAACATTTGAATTTTGAAGACCATGATGATTAGTTTTGACACTGATTAACTCTATTGGGTTTGCGTGGCAAGGTTTTGGTAGCAGAGGGGCTACAGGGGTGAGTTCTATGAGAAGCTGCCAGAAGCTTCCTTCATGTCCAACATAGCCAATGCCAGCGATCTCCAAGATGGACCCACAGCTGGCCAAGCCCATCAGTGACTGTGGTAGCACCTCTGTAATAACATATTTAAGAAAGGGAAAAAAGTGCTGTGCAACAACAGCCAAAATGGAGTGAGAATATATGAGAACAAGAACTCTGCAGATACCAAGGTCAGTGAAGAAGGAGGGGGGAGGACGTGATCCAGGTGCCATGGCAGACATTCCCCTGCAGCCTGAAGTGAAGAACATGATGATGCAAGTTGTCCCCTTCAGTTCATGGAGGTTAATGGTGGAGCAGTTATTCACCTGCAGCCCATGGACAACCTCACTCTGGAGCAGGGGAATGTGTCCAAAGGAGGCTGTGACCCCATGGAGAGCCCATTCTGGAGCAGGCTCCTGGCAGGACTTGTGATCCCATGGGGAACCCATGCTGGAACAGTCTGTTCCTGAAGGACTGTGCCCCATGGAAAGGACCCACACTGGAGAAAGTAATGAAGAACTGCTACTCATGGGAGGCACCCATGCTGGAGAAGCTCATGGAGGACTGTCTCCCATGGGAGAGACCCCATAATGGAACAGGGGAAGAGCGTGAGGAGTGGTAGAGGCAACGCATGATGAACTGACTATAATCCCCATTCCCCCACAGGTTCGGGGGTGAGCGATTTCCCTTCCCTTACCTTAACCCAGAAGCCTTTTATGATATTTTCTCTCCCTCTGTCCAGTTGAGAAAAGGGAGTGAGAGAGCAGCTTGGTGGCCACCTGGCATCCAGCCAAGATCAACCCACCACATTAACTAAGGACTGGATCATCAGTATGTGACCTTCAGACACTCATCTACCTATAACCTGTATATTTCTTCCATGGTATCTACCTTCCATGTCTTCCATGGAGGACACAGCTAACAGCCAAATGAAGGAATGCACAGAAAGAAGCTAAATGAGAAGGAAAGAGAACAATGAAGAAAAATACAGAAAAAACTGGGAATTATTTATTGAAATGAAAGAGTGAGAGGAAGTGAGAGAAGGTCTACTCATAAGTGGTCTTGAGATCCCTTACCTAAGGGACACTTAGTAGTTGAAAGGATGTTAGGAAGGATGTACATAGGCACACAATGACTTTTGAGTGCCTAAGCAAGAACAACTTGTATAAGATGACAGTATAGGAATGTGCAGATGTGCAACTGAGCCAGTTCTTCATGGTCCCTGACTAACATATGAGAAAGTGGATCATCTTTCTTTGTTTCAGCTGTGCTTTCTGTATCACTATTTCCTGGTGATTTTCTGCTTCTCCCAAAAAATGTAAGAGCAATTATCTGATTAAAATTGCAGAAAGGAGCAGCCTGATCTCCTAAGGATAGTGAGGTAATGATACTCAAAATATTATCTCTATTGTTTTCAAACTCAGAGTGAAACATGGGCTACAGTGTTTGTATAATGAATACTAGCAGCCTAGCATGACTTTGATGTAAAAAAAGAAAATGTTACGATTTGAGAACTAAAGAGATCAAGGCAAGCCAAAATCACTGCTGAGAAACTGTGGTTAAAATTACAGTCTGGAACATTTGCAAAATCACTTTTCCAATCACCCATGTTACGTATAAGGAATGAGCTTAATACCTTGTATGTTGACCAATTGGCAAGCACTCAATTCATAGAATAGTTGACTGCCAATTACTGCAATTCAGAAATTAACTCTGGAAATTTGAAAATAATACAGAAAATTCTTAGCTCACAACAGAGAATAAGTATCTTTGAATGTTGCAAAAAAACAGAAGGAAAGTTCAGTAAAAATTATAAAGTATAGCCTCTATCTAGAAAATCCTCTTACACCTTTTTATTGTCAATAAATCATGTTTGTTAAGAAAATTATGCTTCTCAATTTCATTTTGGTTTATATTTCATGTTACCAATTTTTCATTCAAAATACTTATTTTAGACATTTTCTCAGAAGTGTACAACTTTCACATCTGTTAGACACCTCTTTAAGTAACTTAATTTTTCTAAGTGAGCATAAAGTAAAACCACTGGAAATAAAATGCATATACATATTTTTATACTCAAATGTTATTGATAAGAGGTTAGTTTGCAACCTCAGATAGAATGTGTTCATTACTACTATTTTTTTATGAATGAATAATGACATAGAAACTGCCTACAATGTAAAATGTGCAGCACTGGCATCTTCAAGGAACTAAGGTGTAACATCATAAGGAAAATTCTGAGTCCAGAAAGTTCTATTTAATATATCCTCAAATTCCAAATTTGAAAGGGTAATGCCCAAGCATGTAAATATGTATAGTGTCAGACTCACAACTTCAGTGGTTTCTGGAAAAAGTAGTAATTTTACAATGTATTAAGCAGATCAGAGGTGATATTTTTAAGAGATAGTAACAGTATGTTTCATGTGACCTAGAGAAATGGTGTACATTATAGAATGGTAGATTGCCCAGAATGGTAGAGTTTCTCTGTTTTTTTGTTTCTTACATACTGATCTACAAGGTATCTCTTATCTAAGCACCATTACCAATCATAAAGGGAGATTCTAGGACATGAAAGGAATAATCCACCATGCAGAATTTGAAGTCAGATCTTACATCACCATTTACTTGCTCCATCACCCAAAAATAATAACCTTCACCTTCGTTCTTCAGCTTTTGTGTGCAGTGCCCGATGGAAGATAAAATTCAGCACCGAGAACAGTGGATTAGCTCTTGGCAGCAGAGCAAAAAGACTTTGCTTGCATCCAATACTGCAGTGATTTTTGTATGGTGGAAGACCAATTAATGATAATAAAGTACAACTGCTATGTGCAAATTTCCTTGCATATTAGTTTCTGAAATGGAAATCCTGGTTTTTATTCACAACAGCGTAACAACTCAAATATTGAAACTGTTCTCCCTGTAATGTTCATTTGGAGTACACCTTTTCTTCCTCTCCCCAGTCCCCCACCCACTCCTCCCTCACACCCCCCACCCCCCACTCCCCACAAAGATATTGCTTCTCCCCTTGTTACATATACTGCATGAATTCCTGGCACCAAGAGTAATGAGTAGTTTGTAATGTCAGAGATGAGAGGCTACAAAGTCAAGTGAAATCCTGTGAACACGAATCTCATGACACCCTGGCAACACGTAGAAGTCCTGTCTCTCTTGAATCCTGACAGGAAGATCAATGATTAAAAGCTCGGTCATGGCATTCATTTAGTACAAAGCCCTTATGCACGCACACAGACACACATCTTTAACTTGCACCCAGAAATGTCAAACTGTGCTTTTCTGTTTCAGCTTTTCAATTTATTTCTTAGGAAAGTTCTGCACAAAATTTACTTCTTCTGTGTTAAGAAAAATTGTGGAAACCGGAATTTTTATACTCAGTCTTTTTCCCTTTAACTTCTATTGCTGTTTTATCTAGCAAATTTTTATGTATGATATTGAGACAATTTTGGTAATGGGACAACCTTTTGCTATATTCATATATATAGAAAATGCTTTAAAAATCACATACACAGATCATATCATAAACATTGTCAAATTTCTTAACTTAGGAATTTATTGTGTGTGACATAAACTTTTATAAAATATTTAGGGATTTAAATGAAAAACAGTACTTTTCTTATAATGTTTTTGAGTCAAAAATGGCAGGACAGAAAAGTTTTATTTGTCTACTTGATTTGTTTTCATCTCTGTATCTTTTCTGGCTACTTTTCTGTTTCAATTTTATCCCAAGTTCATAGTTATAGAATACTCGCAAAATAAAAACTTGTGATTAAACAAGTTCCAGGTTCCTATAGGTGAACAAATGATACTAAAAGTACATTGTTCTATCTGGAGGATGGTCCCTCAGGATCACATTGCTGTTTTTCTTGTAAAATCTCCCTGACAAAAGAATGATATATGTGATTCTCTACCATAAAAAAGACATTGAGGTGCTGGAGCGGGTCCAGAGAAGAGCGACAAAGATGGTGAGGGGTCTGGAGCATAAGTCTTATGAGGAGAGGTTGAGGGAGCTGGGGTTATTCAGCCTGCAGAAGAGAAGGCTGAGGAGAGACCTTATTGCTCTCTACAGCTACCTGAAAGGAGGTTGTAAAGAGGTGGGGGTCGGTCTCTTCTCTCAAGTCACAGGTGACAAGACTAGAGGAAATGGTCTCAAGTTACGCCAGGGGAGGTTCAGGCTGGATATTAGGAAAAATTTTTTCACCGAAAGGGTTATCAGACATTGGACCGGACTGCCCAGGGAGGTGGTTGAGGCACCATCCCTGGAGGTGTTCAAAAGACGGGTTGACGTAGTACTGGGAGGTATGGTTTAGTGATGGTGTTGCTTTTTGTTTGTTGTGCGGGTGTTTATTTTTGTTAAAATTAGGTTGACGGTTGGACAAGATGATCTTTAAGGTCCCTTCCAACCTAGAAGATTCTGTGATTCTGTGATTCTGATTGTCAGCTTATATTCAAGTGATAGGAATGATCTTACTTGTAGCCACTGTAGTGCAGTCTTTGAAAGTTCATTAAAACTAACTCTAAGTAACCATTAGTTTCTAAGCAGATATCAGAAAAATATTTTGCATCAGTAAAATGTACACTCTTTATTTGTAATTAGATCAGCATTTATAGATCCATCTCTTCCTCCATCAAGCAAATTTTGGAAACCTTTTTTTAAGTAAATAAGAACCATCTACTCAGGAAAAGTATCTGAAAACAAGGAAAGAGGTGAAGTGGAGAAGAAATGAAATTATTTCAGTACTCTCAGAAGTACTAAAGAATTGGAAGTCTGGACTTGAAAATTTGAGTTCTGTGTAGGCTCTTGCAGAAATCTCAGGCATACTTCAAGGTTACTGAGTAATCCACAAGGACTGAGGGAAAACTCAAGAGCTGAGGTGATCTCAACACCATCTCTACATACTAAACTGCATTATTCCCACAGAAAACTGCTAACAGGGAACCTCACTCAAGACAGTACACGCGGTACCAGGAAGATGCACCAGTATCAATGAATCTTATTAAAAATGTATGCTACTTATATCTGTAATTAGTTTTATTACTCTATCTTAAGGTTTTTCTTGCAGTCCCCAGACAGTGCTCTGCATCCCTGTGATTTTATCTACATTTTGCTGATATAAATAAACAAAAAAACCCAAAAGATTACTGCAATATTTCAGATAAAACAAATAAAAATGAATAAATAAAACCTTGCTTATGTTGAATAAATTATTAAAAGAAAATGTGATTTATTTTTTTTTCTGAATACTTTCCTTTAATTAAGTTACCTTAATTAATATGCCTATTCTTGCCCCACCAAGCCACTCATATTGCCAATTAAGGTTAGGTTAGTGAGAAATAAAAGCGAAATTAAAACTACCTTCTCCCCATACTAACCTTCTTCCCAGGCTCAAGTTCACTCTTCACTCTTTTACCTCCTCCCCATAAAATGTGACAGGGGAACAGGGAATGGAGGCTAGGTCAGTTCATAACACTTTATCTCTGCCACTGCTTCCTCCTCGTACTGTTGCCCATGCTGGAGCGCATGGGGTCTCTCCCATGGGATAAAGTCCTTCACAAATTGCTCTAACATGGGTACTTCCCACAGGATGCAGTTCTGCAGAATTGTTCTAGTTTAGGTTGGTTCCTAAGGGTAAAGTCCTTTAGCAACTGACTGCTTCAGTGTGGGTGCCACAGGGGGTACACAGTTCCTACCAGAAAACCTGCTTCCGCATGGTCTCCTCTCCATAGGCTGCAGCTCCTGCTAGGAGCCTGCTCCATTGTGAGGTCTCTGAGAGCTGCAACTCCCTTCAGAGAATATCATCCTACTCCAGTGTGTGGTCCTCCATGAGCTGCATGACTAGAGCTTCATAACAATGCTTTTTGTCCCTTGCAGAATTCTCTATCAATAAATTAACTAATAATAAAAAACCCCATAGCCTGAAGTTGACAAATTCCTTTGCAGTCAGTAGTGGTTTTGGTGTTGGTGGTTTGGGTTGCTTTTTTTTCATAATAGCTACTGAAGTTCCAAGTTGAACACATGCTTTGACATTAGCAAGCCACAAAGTTCATAACAATTTTCTGGTCTTCTCTCTTTCCTGCAGACTTCACTAAAATGAACTAAAATATCATTTTCCACCTTGGCTTCCTGAAATCATAGAATTGTCTAGGTTGGGAGGGAACTGTAAGGTCCAGCCATTGAGTCTAGCCATTAACTTAACACTGCCAAAACAACCACTAAACCATGTCCTTAAACACCATGTCTATGTATGCTTTAAATACCTCCAGGGATGGTGATTCTACCACTTCCCTGGGCAGTCTGTTCCAATGTTTGATAACTCGTTCTGTGAAATTTTTTTTCCTAATATTCATCCTAAGCAGGCAGGGAGCTCCTCATAGGATTTTTGCTTTAGACCCTTCACCAGCTTCCTTGCCCTTCTCTGGACATGTTCCAGAATCTCAATGTCTTTCTTGTAGTGAGGGACCTAAAACCGAACACAGTGTTTGAGATGCATCCTCACCAGTGCCTAGTACAGCGGGACAATCACTTCCCTAGTCCTGCTCCCCATGCTATTCCTGATACAGGCCAGGATGTTGCTGGCCTTCTTGGCCACCTGGGCACACTGCTGGCTCATATTCAAGTGGCTCCCTACCAACACTCCCAGGTCCTTTTCTGCCTGGCAGCTTTCCAGCCATTCTTCCCCAAGCCTTTAGTGCTGCATGGGGTTGTTGTGACACAAGTGCAGGACCTGGCACTTGGCTTTGTTGAATCTAATACGATCGGCCTAAGCCCACTGATCTGGTCTGTTCAGATTCCTCTGTAGAGCCATTCCACCCTCAAGCAGATCAATGATTCCACCCAACTTGGCGTCATCTGTAATCGTATGAGTGTGCATTCGATCCGTTCATCCAGGTCATTAGTAAGGATATTCAACAGAACTGGCCCCAGTACTGAGCCCCGGGAAACACCACTTGTGACTGGTTGCCAAGTGGATTTAACTTCATTCACCATCACTCTTTGGGCCCAGCCATCCAGCCAATTTTAGAGTCCAATCCACCCAGTGTAGAGTGCACCCATCCAAGATGTGAGCAGCCAAGTTGGTTGCAAGTTTTCAGCTATTCTTCAATGGAAATATTTCATATGTCTGGACCTTCATTATCTTTTTTAAAGTGTTCATAATTTTTATCTTCCATACTTGGCTGCTCAGACATCTTTAGTCATGCACAAAGAGAGATTATTAGAACAATACATACAGCATACAATATAATTTTGGCTGACGTGAAAGATATGTACAGTTCTGTAAGCTATAAAGCTAAACATCAAGATGCTCAACCTGGACAAGGCACCTTTCACACTTCTGCTGGTGAAGCAGTATCAGTCCATGCAGAAGGTTCAGCCATTGCAACCCCTGGGATCTACCCTTTCACTGTGCTGCAGAACTGTCAGCTGCCACCAGCTCTGTTGACGTGGGTGCTGCTGAACTGATCCAACAGTGGCTGAATGAGATATTTTTGGATTTTTTCCTGTTAAAGATTTTATACATTTCCATGCTGGTGTTTTTCCTCTTGAATCCCTAATCTACTAATGATCCCACCTCAATGGAATCTTTCTGCAAGTTTACCTTTATTAACCTTTCTGTAGATGTTCTGACATTTATTTCTCATAACTCTGCAATTTTCTCAGTTGCCCGAGCCAAGGTTACACAGTTGTGTATCAAGTCTCAGCCTCAGGCCTCTGCTATGCAGGAAACTGAATGCTTGGGGCAGGCAGGGAAGGCAGCAAAAAGGTTTTGGGCATGTACTAGCACATCTTATTCTGCTAGCATCTAAGCCTCCTTAACATGTCCATGGGGAGCTATACAAGTCTAACCTACCCCGAGTGCTGGTAGAAGATTAGCCAATTCATCTTCAATATGTAGCAGGCAAGTAGAGAAATTAAGACAGAACTATAAAAAAAGAATTTGAAAAAAATCCCTACTTTTTCATAAATAACATAAATAAATATTTATATTTAGTATGTAAATTAAGCTATTTACTCTGTGATTAAAAGTACTCATCTCTATGGTAACTAATTGCTACCCCCTGTTTGATTGATAACTGATTTACTTTCATAGATATTTTTTAGTTTTACTTTTAACTAATATTCTGAAACATAATTATTGTATGCAGACCTCTAATCACTTATTATGAATTTGTAGAGATATAATTTGAAAACAAACCTCTAAGAGTTTTCTTTTAATTTTAAATGCAGTTAATATATCAGATCTGAATAACTGCTTTTTCTGCATTTGTGCTGTTGATTGCAGTAATATAAAACTAATTGCCTCTAATCTGGTAAAGTATAATTATACCTAGCTTGATTTAGACAAAGATATGGATATTTCAGAATTAGATAGAATGAAGTATTTCATGAATAATTCATAAGAAAATATGATTAATAAGATCATTTTCTAGACTAAGCTTAAACAAGTGTTTCAATTGAGTTATGAGCACATTGTGTGGGATTCATCTTGTCTCACTTTAGCTGTCTAACAAATAGTAATCCAAGTCTAAGTTGGTGTCTTAAGAGTGTCTGCATCACTAATAAAGAGTAACCAACAACACAACAGGCAAGGGAAAATACTGCTCAGATGTCTTGATCAGCCTGACTAATAGAGCATTAATTGCCATCCGAAAGAAATCTAGACTATAAAGGTCAATATCTGGCAGCAGACATTAAATAAACATTTTCCAGAGCCTTTCAAGTGTTCTTCAAGAATGGAAAAAGTATCACTTGACTGGTGTATACAGATCATAAGATTTTTTCAGATCGATCAGTTCTGTATTTGGTAATTGCTTACTAGCACAATTGCAATTAAAGAATCATCAGTTAGATCCAAAATTTGAACCTGGTAACTGATATTGGTGATAATAATTGAGACTGAAAAGAAGCAGTTACTTTAAAAGAAGCCATTGCTTAGAAGTGGAGGTGTTCTGTAAGAGATATACAGTATAAGATAATTTGCTATAAAACTTATAAAATCAATTGTTCAAGCATATTTTAATATTAATACTCTCATTTTTTCCTCTGTTTATGCTTAAAGAGATATTGGGTTTGCTTAATTCTACAGTAAAACCATTGAAAAATACAGGTTTTTTTAAATTTTATTTTCTTAATAATGTAGAATGCCACTGAAATTTTTTTAAAGACCAGTTATTTTAGGATTTGTCATGTATAGAATACTTAATTAGTTTCCAAGAATGTTTAAAAGATGGCTGAGTATATGCAAATATGCTAAGGCCGTGGAAGCATAATAAGCATAATATTAGGTGCAGATAAAGGAGGAAGAACATCATATAAGCAAATGGGTCATCTGCACTATTTTGTCTGGAAGCTTTACTTTTAAACATATATGTCTTTATTGTTTCTTTTCTCAATAGATTTAAGACTTAAATCCTTCACCCACCCCAAAAATGCATATGAAATTCACTTACTGTTTTTGTGAATAATTTGTTTTTATGCTTCACTTAAGGAAAATTTTAAAATTATTGCACTTGAAAGAAAAGCATGTTTGTTTCAAATGTTGATGAAAACATCCGGGGGGGGTGTGTGTGATTTGCTCTTCTTATCAGAAAATATATAAGGTTTTCCACTTCTGTAGTTACATATAGCTAATCATAAATTCATTCTGTTTTGAAATTTTGCTGGTTAACTTTGCATGGATGTTCAGCTGTTTAGAAAGTCTGAGCAAAAATAGGTCGTCAAATTTCGAATGCAGGGAAAGTGAAGAAAATACATTACCATTACAGAGCAGGAGGGGGAGGGGAGAAGCCTGTAACCTTTTTATGAACAGTCCTAGAGCTGAAATGGATGAGAACAGCAAGCTGAAATTTGGCAGGGAAATAGCTCATTTAAAAGAAGTACTTTGCTTTCAGAGAAAATTGGTTTTGACTTTACCAAGGTATGAGCTTTTGAATATTGAATACTGACTACAGTAATAAGTTTTTAAGCCTCTCTTTCACTTTTCCTTTTCTTCTCCTTCCCCCAGTTCCTAGAATTTTCCTTCTATGTGAACATTAAAACTACACAATATTTTTACAGTAAGTGGTGAAGTATCGTGTATAGCTGCAGATTAGTAATAACTCCTGTTTATTTCATGGATATGAAATTGTTGAAGTTGTTTTTGAGCTTTCTGGTGTTTTTGTTGTATGTTTTTTATAGCACTTATACATTATAATCTTTTCACTGCTTTCTCCCTCATCTAGAGAAGAGAGACGTCTTTTATCTGAAATAGCTTTTCAGTTCAAAAACTTGTCAATTCTATATCACATATATCTAATTTACAGGATTGTGAACATTCACAAAATTGAAATGCATATCAGTATTATATGGTCCTGACTGCAAGACCTCTTTCCACAAGACACTTTTACTTCTCTCACATTATCTTAGAATGGATTCCAATTATCCTTCTAAATCAATATAGCTATTGCAGCAAACTCTAACAGCCTTGGTTAACTCTCAGTCATTAAGAATAAAGCACTCCTATTAAGTGATTTCATAGCTGATAAGTCTTACCATGCTAGAGTGAGGTAGGCTGGATTCAAATTACAGTTTCAGATGGTTGAAAAAGTGACCTTTCCTGTTCATTCTTTATTCTTTCAGGACTCCTTAATCTGAATCAGGTAGGAGAAGATAACATTTGCTTTAATGTTCTGTTGCATGAGAAACTTCGTACTAAAAGTGTGGATGTCTTTCCATCTTGAGAACCCAAGATTAGCTCGTATTGACTGGACCTTTCATTTTCCTCCTAAACAAATTTACTACTTCTCAAGAACTTTCAGAACTTTTACCTTCATTGATTATTTCATTTGAAAGTTTCTAGTATAGCTTTTTGGGAATGCAGCATTCTTCTAGTTGCTGCAGCCACTAAGTCATCTATATTTTACACATTTTATAGAGTATTTGCTCCTTTTCTTATAATGTGCATTTTCCTTTGAAAAAACACATACTTTAATTGATTTGAATTAGTTTGGGGTAATATGTAGAAATATTCCAGTGAAGACTTTCAAATAGATAGAAACTAAATTAGGTGGACTATATCACAGTTCAGAAATTAGACTTAGAATTTCTGTCAGCGCATGAGATTTCTTAAATGAAATTCATAATATCAAGTCAAAATGACACTTTTATTTTTGTCTTTGAAAACCTAAAAAACTTCAATCCACCTCCATTGCAAAATGTAGATACCAGGATATTTTTTCAAAGGATCAAATGCCAATAAATTCTGAGGCTGAACTTCAGTAGTCTTTCAGATAAGCAGATGACTTTGGATCATTTATATTTTGTCCAGGAGTTTCCTGTCTACAGTGGTTCTTCAAGATGTGTTTGTTCAACTGCAAGACAATTCATGCAGCTAATAACTGGTTATGGAGCTTTTTTTTAAAGGAGTATGTAAAGATAGTCAAGAATAAAAGGTAAACAACCCTTCTGTCATTGATTTAGACCAGTATGCTACAGATTTCGTTTCTTTAGTTTGGTATATAATACTAAGACAGAGAAAAACATTCCACGCCTGCTCATATCCTCATCTGAGTCATCACAAAAAAACAGGTTATGCTTCTTTAGGAAGCATAGACACTTACTCATCCAAAAGGAATTTAAAGAGCAGCACAAGGAAACTAATATGTGTCTACCTTTGCTATGAAGCTTCAAGGTTCACACAAGTTTTGGTAATAACTTTGATTACTTTTTATACCTAATGTTATTTGATATAAGAGTCTGACAAATATCCTCCTGGTAAATATGAGAATTGCCATTACAGCTTCCCTCTACTTCTCTGTTAACATGTGCTTTTTATTATTTTTTTTGTTATCATCTGTTAAATACTAGATCTTCAAAAGCACATAGGTGCTTACTTCACTTTGTAGGGTAAGAAAGACAGCTAAATGTGCCTAGAGGATGCAATCCAATGTTTGTTTCTTTTCCTTTACTCCTATGCTGCATCTCATGCTATCACTCCAAAAACATATCTAGGTGTTAAAATTACAGGCAAAACTGATACAAAAATTAGTAGCTAGATTTTTACATTTTAAATTAACACAATAACTTCTATTCTGACATAAATAAATGTAGTTTAATGATTTAAGCAAGTTGGAGATAAAGGTAACATCTTTTATAAGACCATATCTGGAAAGAAACCAATTTACTCTTTTAGAGAAATTAATGGGCATATTTTGCCTCTGAAAATAAACTTTTTAAGTTGTCATAGTGCTGTACTCTCTCATTAGCCATTACTTTCACAAAATATCCTAGTTTAGTACCACATCTTTCATAATCATCAAAGATCTGAAGTTGGTTTGCTCACAGAGTTCTGAAAAAACTCTCTGTAACTATTTTCATAGATTTTCCTCTTTGCTAAAAGTGTACTCTGTAAAGTACAAAGAGGAAGGCCATGAAAATAACTGCAAATGCATTAACTTACAGTTGAGTACAACAAAAAGTCATTTTGAATACAGTATCATTTAGAAATTTTTAATTTTTCCTGCCAGCACCTAACATTAAGAAACTATGTCTCAGAGCAGTACCAAAAGGTGTGCCTGAAACAGCTCTGGCTAAAGCTTCCTTTCTGTTCTACTCAAGCCCAAACCGAAAATAAGAACATATACCCTCTAGTCGCTTACTCATTTTAGCAGAAGTGGAGTAAATTAAAGGCTGTTGTCACTGCATTTGTCACAGACAAGGACAGTGTTTTTATTTCTATCTGTTTGTGATGTCTGAGGAGTTAAAACATAGTCCTTCACAATAAAAACTTGTGCTCAGTTCTTTCTATTCTATAAGAAAGACCATCCTTCAAGAAAGTTTGCCAGCCATCAGTCTGGAGATATATACTTTCAATCTCTGCTGCTGATACATTTCATGTTACATTAAAGCACTCATTGACATAAGAATAACAACAAACAAAAAAAAAAAATAAAGGAAGAATAATAATCAAAATCTCCTAAATTTTATACATTTATTCCAGATAGTAACATTTTCTTTGTAAATGGCAATACAAGTATTTTAAAAAAAGTGGAGTAGCTCCGTGTGGTGGAATTCACAAATGTCTCTTCCATATATAAACATCTGGTTTGGGATATAAACATAAAAATGTTATTCAGGACAAACAAATTTTTTGTATCTCTTATGGACAACAGACCATAGAGGGGTCTTTGGTCTCCCCAAAAAAGGTGTAAAGTCTGCCTCTTGCTGTGAATAGAATTCTCTTGTTTACTTTTCTGAGTCCTCTGCTGCCCTGTGCAATTATATCAGCTGGGCTTTCTTCCTGTAATATAGGAAGAAAAGAGGGGCAAGATTTTCTGAAAGAAATATAAAAAAGGGGGCATGGAGAGAAGCAAAGGTATGATATCTGAAAGAGGGAAAAACCTTAAAGGATTAGAGGGAAAAATCCTTTGAAGTATAAAGTTGTGGCATGATCAAAAGCTCACTGTAAGTAATAGAAAGATTTGCATTGACTTCCTTGGCTTTGAATTCAGCAGAGTCTAAAGGAAAACAACAAACCTTCCTTCCTTTTCCCACCAGCTCCTTATTTGTGTTTTTTCAGAATCAGTCATATCAAACAGACAAGACAGAAAGTCAGGAATGGAGTTAGAAATCATTGCTTTTATTTGAAATAATGAGCAAAACTCATTAACTTATTTTAAAATTGTAAAGTGTAACTTTTTACTAAGGAATTTAATGGGTTTAAATATTCTGGCCACTATGTCAGGTATCTATTAATAATTTACCATATTTTTTATGGGAAAAAAAATAGAACAACTGTTGCACACATATAAGTCTGTACAGCTTTTTATACCACAGCTTTTCAAAACACTTTTTTTTTTTTTACTATCTATTGTCTCTTTCTTCCTTCTAAGGCACTTCTAGTAAGATACAAAGTATAGTCATTGTCTTTAATGTCCTAGAGAAACTAAGTTTTAGCTTAATTTTAATGAAAAAGAGTCCAAATCTCAGATAACCACCTTAATTTATTTCTCAGACCACTTTTTCAATTCATTTGGAGAAACTTTCTGAATGAGGCCTTTAAAGATAACTAATAGCAATAATGTCATTTTAGTCTTTCTGAATCTGTGGTGTGTCATTATCTTTAATTTTTTTGGAGAGAATTTTAGTTCAAATAACATTTTTATAGAAATGATAAAGGGCTCTAAGACTGCAGAGTAACTTGGTGCCACATTTGAGCCATCAGATAATGCAAATGAAACTCATAGGCTGTGCATTCTCTTTACTCCTCACACAGTCTTAAAAATCTAATTGAGTTGTACAGTATGCAAGTCACGCCAACAATTGAGCTCCTGAAACAGTAAAATCTCAATTCCATATCGTAGTTGTGTTCTCCTCTTTCCCCTTTCAGTTTTTTGTGGTTTTTTATTATTTATTTTGGCTTGTTTGTTCATTTGTTTGCTTCTTTATTTGTTCTTAATATACTTTAATAGTATGAAAGCTCTCTACCAGTTGAAACAATCTCATTACAACAAAACAGCTATGAGTAGCAACATTCCAAAATTATCCAACTTAATCCCACCTGTTTGCCTCCACAAGGACTTGGAGAAACTAGCACAGTGAAAGAATTACTTCATATACACATTAAGGATGATGGAAAGACTGATTACTCTTCCCCACAGTAGTACCTCTCCTTACACCATAACTGTTACAGATCCCACAGTTGCAGCAGGACATTTGCATGGTCCCTCCCTTCAGCATTATGATTACATCAGCATTTGAATGAGGCCCTGGATTTATTCAGCTTTTAAATTCAATAATTATTGCTAGTACTGATATTTAGACAAGAAGAACGTAGAGCTAATTCTGTTTTCTAATCTTCCATTTTGGATAGGCTCACCTGACTATGACCCTATAATGTCTTTGTTGCATGCAAGGTGATATTTCTACATCTGGGTACCTACTGAAGACGACCACAGTTCCCGTGTGTGACTTGTTCTTCAGTTTTCCTTTCATGGAAGCCATGGTATTGCATAGAAAACCTTTTTCAGTCTCCAAAAAGCAGTAAGCTTTGTTCTTGCTTTTTTAGCAAAGATTATACAGGTGTGAAAAAATATCTGAGATGAAACAAGAGATTTAACCTTCACATTATAAAAAAAGAACAATCACCAAATTGGGCATCTATGGTTGACTCCAGGAAAAAGTAATCTGTAGTTTAGGCTTAGCAACATTCAATCCAGGAGTGTGTAGATCCGTTAAACTCTCCTTCTACTCTAACCATGACTGAAATAATTGAGAGAATGGGGCTAATAATTACTAGCTACAAAAGATCTTGAGGAAGAAATGTCTCAGTTTTACTGAGATAATGAAACTTCATTTTAGAATTTTCTTACTGGTGAAAAAATAATTCCTTAATATATCAGAATCCCTGATAACAAGAGAAGGCCTGTACCTGGACTTCTATTCTGGTTTATTTGGATTGTTTGGCTTTCATTTCTTTTCCATTCTGTCTCTTTTCAAAATGCCTCCAATTCTGAAGCCATTACACAGTAACAAGAATAGATATGAAAGTCTGTAAGTTTTCCAAAGCTTCAAGTTTGAAAATAGTTGCTTTTTTTATACACTGTGTTTCAATAACTAAATGCAATGTAATAAACAGTTCCCCCTCCTCTCTCTTTATCTTGTATCCTATGGAAACATGACTCTGATCAAGTTGCTTTTAGCTGATGAGTTTCTTCGGCTTCCCTCAGTACTTTATTATCTTATTGACCATTTCAACTGGATACAACAGCTGGTTGAGGGTTTGTCTGTGTGCTTGTTTCTCAAGATGTTTTGTAAAAATTGCGTGTACGTATTGGGAAGGGAGAGGGCAGAAACTAGTTCAACAGAATTATTGTCATAGTCCTGAACCCATACCTTGGTAGGCATCAGATAATTCACATGACAAAAAACTCATTTTAAGTGTCTCTGTTACTAGAAAAAGGGTTCATTCAGAGCTTATATTTATTCTACAGCAAGGAATACAAGGGAAAGTAAAATAAAAATTTGTAGCAAGCATCATTTGGGGCTTATGATGTGTGAAGCATCAAACATGGCAGCTGTCAGTCCATGTCAGGTCCAAGCAATTGAGCTGCAGTTAGCTGCCTGACGAAAGTCAATCAAAAGACCAAGAATGAGCCTGTTAGCATGATTGGGGTTTTTTTTTGTTTTTTATTTTTATTTTTTCTGTGTGCCACTTGCTGTCAGTTGCACTTCTAGATGTCTCACTCCTATTCCTGTCTTAGTTTTGTTTTGTTTTGTTTTTTTTACCTCATCCTTGCAAACTTCATCCAGTTTCTGACTCCTGCCTGTGGTCTTTGTCCTTACTCTAGTCTTCCTTGCTCCTTGTCCTGGTAGATACCTTCTTATTCCTTGTTCCAGGAAAGGGGACAGTTATTCCAACATTGTTTTCTTTTCCTTCAGTTCAATAACATTTGTTTCTATAATCTTGCAACTTTTCCCATACGTTTTGCGGAACAGTTGGCTTGACATTACGCTTCATCTCTTTGGGTCATTACCTTGTCTCATGTATTACACCTGGCTTGCATTCCCTCCCAATCTGGCCGTAATAGCTTGGAAGGGTAGCCCATGTTCTATCTGTTTCTGCTTAATGGAAGTGCTTCTCTTTTTGCCCAGAAGTAATGAAGGCAGAAAAGTGTAAGGGTAAGAAGAACATGAAGACAAGAAATTGAACCATTGTAGCCTGGTACTAGAGGTGGTTGACTCATATGAAGGCCATGTCATGAGGAAGTGACTTACTAGTGTAGAGGACATAACATCACACAGATGTTAATGACTGAATAGTTTGCTCACAGAATAAATTTAATATCCTTTACATATATTTAGTGATTTAGCAGATGATTTGATTACAGCAATATAAAATGAGTATGTCATTATAAAGGTAATAAACTCAAAAGGCACAAAATCACAAAACCAGGCTTCAAAATTTCAAAGTAACATGGTGGGGTTTTTTTCTCTTTTCATTTCTCAAGATCTGTATAATCTACTCTTGAGTGGGATGAAACTACCTCTCCGATACACACAGTTTGGTAAGCTGCATATGATCTACACATCTCCTCAGAGATTGAAAATTTTGCCCTGTGCAGTAGAATGTGAACTTGTCTAATATAGACAGGCTGTGATTACACGATAATCAATCATGCCCGGGCAAAGACCAAGTACCTACTTAACATTTACCCTTCAGTGCATACATATAAAGGTCACTGTATAATAGGTATTTTCTCCTACAAGTCTGAATTCCAGTCAGATATTTTAATAATATAATTATGGCTAAATATTCAATAGCATGTGTAAATTGAACATAGCAAGCAAAGACAGAGCTAATAACACAAATGAAACTAATCAAGATTTGGAAACAAGCAGCTTCTTGTGGACATTTCAAATCTATAATGGTAGTGTCAAACCAAATATTGGGTCTTCACAGGTTATCTTTGGGTGTTTTGTAAGGATAAACATTTCACAACTTAGGGAAAATAGATTTAAGTAAGTTATTTTGTGGAGTAGGGTGTTGAAATGAAGGGTATTCATTCAAATCTAAAAATACCTGTCATTAGAATAAATGCAGAGCAGTTCCACTGATTACAATACGTAATAAATACAGTATTTCTCATGTTTTCAACACCTTTCTTATTTATCTCAGATATATGTAATATGGTTACAGGATATCTGTGTTAAACACAGGTTTTGTAGGGTACAAGGGAATCCATTTTGCTTTATATGAGTAGGAATACCTTAGTGTACTTAGTCGACATAGCTTAATACTGAATTTTAATGAAGGAGTAACTGAGAAAACACATGAGAAAATTAAAAGGATTTCCCACATAAAAAAATTATGTCAGCAAAAAGCCAAACCACAAACAGATATTCATCCCTAGAAAGAACTGTGGTGGAACAGGCTTAGCTGGTGTTTCTAGCTATTTGTTACTGGTAAAGCCAAGGAACTGGAAATTAACTGCCCTAGTTGGTAAATGCAACTAACCATTAAACGTAACCAGCTAAAAAATTATTGATAGACAGACTAAAATTCATGGAATCTTCTTTAGTGTCTCATAGGTGTATATCTTAGAAGTATTGTCTTTATTAACTGCAATCACATTCTGTGAAACCACTCTATTTTTCATTTGATGGCATGTATCCCCATTAATCTCAAAAGGACAGCCTTTGTTGAGGGACAGGAATGAATCATAGAATCATATGGATAGCCCTTTCTGTGAAGAAATTTTTCTTAATATCCAATCTAAACCTCCCCTGGTACAACTTGAGGCCATTTCCCCTTGTCCTGTCTCCTGTGACCTGGGAGACGAGACTGACCCCCGCTTCTCTACACCCCCACTTCAGGTAGTTATAGAGCATGATAAGGTCTCCCCTCAGCCTCCTCTTCTCCAGACTGACCAAACCCAGCTCCCTCAGCCGCTCCTCATAAGACTTACTCTCCAGACCCCTCACCAGCTTCGTTGCCCTTCTCTGGACTCACTCCAGCACCTCAATGTCTTTTTTGTGGTAAGGGGCCCAAAACTGGACACAGTTCTCGAGGTGAGGCCTCACCAGTGTCGAGTACAGGGGGATGATCACCTCTTGGGTCCTACTCACCACGCTGTTCCTGATACAGGCCAGGATACCATTGCCCTTCTTGGCCACCTGGGCACACTGCTGGCTCATGTTCAGCCGACAGTCGACCAACACCCCCAGGTCCTTTTCTGCCAGGCAGCTCTCCAGCCATTCTCCCCAAAAGCTGTAGCGCTGCATGGGGTTGTTGTGACCTAAGTGCAGGACCCGGCACTTGGCTTATTGAAACTCATCCTGTTGGTCTGAGCCCATTGATCCACCCTGTCCAGATCCCTCTGCAAAGCCTCTCCACCCTCCAGCAGGTCGACACTGCCACCCAGCTTGGTGTCGTCTGAGAACTTACTGAGGGTGCACTCGATCCCTGAGTGTCTCTTCTGTGGACAGCCTTCTCACCTTGTCCTCTACCAGATCGCCATGTAGTGTTCTTTCTTTTCCTGCCTTACCTGGATTTCAAGAGACTTATTCTGAATGATCTTTACGATCCTTTCCAACGTAGGCCATTCTATGATTCTGTCATATAGTCAGTATAATACATAGAGGTAATCAGCCACCCAAAAGTACTTATTATCCCGCTGCTGTTGGTGCAGCATCACCTTGAGTACTGTGTGCAGTTCTGAACCCCACCATTTAAGAAGGATGTGAAGGTCCTTGAATGAGTCTGAGGCGGGCAACAAAACTGATGAAAGGGATGGAAGGCAAGTCCTATGAGGAGCAGCTAAGGACTCTGGGTTTGCCTAGTTTGGAGAGAGGTGTCTGAGGGGCAGCCTCATTGCTCTCTACACCTTCTTGAGGAGGGGAAGTTGAGAGTGAGGTGTTGTTCTCTTTTCCCTGGGATCCAATGATAAGACATGTGGGAATAGTTCAAAATGGAGGTTTAGACATTAGTAAGCATTTCTTTACCGAAACCATGGTCAAACACTGGAACAGGTTTCCTGGAGAGGTGGTCATTGCTGCAGGTCTGTCAGCATTTAAGAGGCATTTGGTTAATGCCCTTAATAATACGCTTTATCTTTGGTCAGCCCCAAATTGGTCAGGCAGGTGAACTAGATGACTGTTGTAGGTCCCTTCCAACTGAAATTTATTCTATTCTATTCTAATTTTCTCTGTTCAAAGAAAGAATCTATTTCATCCATATTAATAATCATTTTATAATGTTTTTTCATTCCTTTATGCTTATGTGTTTCATTTCCCAAATGGAAGAAATGAGTTCTTGTTTTAATTGGTAAGAGTCTTTCAAAATTGAGAGAAATTTGTATTTACTGTTCAGTTAGAGCCCTTGACAGACTTCAGTGTTGACTTTCTAGACTTTTACAATGTTATAATCCACTTATTCTGAATGGAGAATTCTATCAGTAAAGTATTTGTCAGGCTATTTCTAGTACTTATTTATTCAACTTAGTTTATTTTAAAGAGCAATTCTGTCTTGTGAAAGCATCATGCCTAAAACATTCCTACCCTTCACTTTTTGATCCATGAAAGGCTTTCATGGAACTCGCCCAGGTAAATCTTATACAGGAAAAAGAAAAAAATCATGTTTCTTCCTTCTTGTTTTCTTATTCCCATGTTTTTTCTCTTTTATTCCATAGCTTTTCTGCTCACTTAGATAAAATAGCTGGCAGGAAGGAAAAAAAGGAGTGTCATGATACCAGCATATTTGAAGAAATGTGCCAGTTTAACCAAATTTCATTGCTTCAGTAACTAATTTTCCAGGGGGACTTTCAAAGGCAATGACACTCGTGCACTAAGGGCTTCAGAAGAGAAACCACTAGATACGGTGATAGATTCAACTGCAGCAAAGAGTAAAAAACAGAAAGAAAGCAATTTCTATGCTCATCTTTTGAAAAAAAAACCTACCCTAAAATTCCTTAATATCTAACTATATATATCAGTTTGTTTCTTACGAAAATATTGCTTCATTCATTACTTGACCCTTTTCCTGCTTTTTTTTTAATCCTAACAAAGGATGGTGTACAGAAGATTTTATTTCCTTCTGTTAAACAGCAATCTCATGTAATCAGTTTTTATGTTTCTATTTTTTCAGTTAGCACAATCTGGGTTAAGATTAATCCTCTTAATTGCATTGTAGTAACAGCATTTTGTCACAGAAATGATGTATTTAGAAGTATTTAGTAGGATAGCCATTCTGCAATATATCAATGGCATAGACACATGCTACAGAGAATGTAAGCTTTGCAAATACAACACTGGCAGTGAAAGTGACAGATCTAGACTCAGTGCAAAAGCCCCTGGGGTTTGTGATGCCACAGCTAATTTCCTTTCCACTTTTGCTTTACTTTCCATAGTAGCTTCCCTTTCTATCCTTTCACTGCTTTCACTAATTTGACCCAGATAGCTACAAAATTTAATTTACATGCTAGTTTTAGACATCATGTTAATAAAAGACAGTGGTTTTTCTAATAAAGATAGAGAATTTTAAGTAATATATATTTAAGTGTTGTCCTATCAAGTGACCCATATAACTGAATTGTTTCTTTTACAGTTTCATGAATGAAAAATTTTACAGTTAGAAAAACAGACTTGAATATGTCTTGTCAAAACCAAATAAACACACGTCACATGTTTACATTTGTAATATACAATCACTCGAGAACTACAGAAGTTGAATGTTGAACTTTGAATATGTTGGCTAATTCCTCTTATGCAAAAATTACTTTTTGTTTATTTGCTTTCTTTTGTGAAATAACTGCAGCTGGACTTATATTTGGTTCTATTCATTAACCACACCTTCACTTTTAATACTGACTGGTTTGGTCCCTTCTAGACACAACCATGAGGTCTATCTATGGGAATTACAGAGTTCAAGACTTTATAAAAAATCTGTATTGTTCTCAAAGTGAACAGCAATTTATCATTATTCTTGATTCAATAAATAAGTTAAGAATGATGTGGCAGCAAGAGATGAGTTAATCAAATACAAGAAACTCACTCCTCTCTATGCTATCCTATCCTGGGTAAAAGAAAGGAAACTGGCCCAGTCTGCCTCCAGTAATCAGGCTAAAAGGCAGTAAGTTGCCTTTACAACAACAACCTATAAATCTTCTAGCCTTTCATCCATCCACAGTAAAAGACTGAGGAAGGTGAGAATGATGTTGCAATCTTACATAAGTACCTGGTGCACTTCAATTACGTATTCCTGACATACTAGTGTAAAATTATGAAATTGATACCTTAAATAAATTTAGGATACATCATACTTAATTTTTTCTGTGACTGTAAGTGAGAACCATTTCACCTTATTTTAGCCCATCTGAAAACCTTACCTTAAGGTAAGATAGTTATTTAGGTTTCTTCTCTTTTCAAGCGATAGAAATAAGCTTCTCCAGAAAACAATTTATCACATCCTAAAAGGTGTTTCTGATCAATGCAACAAAATCCTCTTCAGTGTCTGTAGAGACAATCTAGATGAGATGAGATCTTAAATTTTTAGATAACTGGTGTTAAATGAAATGAATCTCATCCTCAAATACTGCATTCATATTTTAATGCTCTTTTAGTACTTCTAGTGGTATGTCACTAGCTCAAGACAAATAGGTATTAAAAACCATAGGAATCTATTCCACCTCTTGAAACAATATGAATAAGTTCAAGTACTATCCAACGTGACTTTGAAGTTGTAAACAAATTCTTCTGATTATCCCATGCATTTTTTGTTTTATAAATACTTTAAAAGATTATGTGCATTTTCTTGGTAGCATTAATGACCATCAACTTAATACAATAATCTGTTATCTTCTTCTATGCCATTATGTACCAGGAAAATAATTTTTATGATATACTTTCATAAGAAATCAAATTTTTTTTGCTGTGAAGTTTTATTACACTATATAATTGTAAGTATAGACAGTGCTATTGCACTTCCTATTAGTTACTGCTGAAGAATAGGACTAACTATTGGTATTTATCATGTTTCATCTTGAAATGTTATGTTTGTGTCAGAACTGCAAAATAATCATACAGAAAAGTTCTCAAATTTCAATACACAATGAATTGCACTTTACTGTATAGTGCTCAATTCAATTATTTTGTGCCAAAAATGACATCAAATCTTTATACTGAACTGAACAAAACATGTTCTGACATGTTCTGACAACAAAACTGAACAAAAGTGTAGACACTTCATGAAATTGAGGAATTTCACATATCCATATCTTGCTAAGAACTGAAGCTTTAAAAGATTCTTTAGAGGCTGGGGATCATGCTGATAGTTAGACCATCAGAATAAAGAAAAAGAGTTATAGAAAGCGCTTTGGAATAGCTCCAGTTCTAAAGAACCAAAGATGACTGAATGTAAGATGATAAATAACCACCAGAAAAGTTTGTCTTGAAAAATACATCTTTCAGTCCTAAAAAGGGTGTCCCAGGAAGAATGCCTGTTCCTATCTCCGTTTATCAGTGAACAGGCTGACTTATCCAAAAGGCAGTTGGAGATAGAGAAATCATTGTGAAGGAATATAACCCTAAATTTTTAGAAGATGCTGTATATGTTGGCCTAGCGCTCCGGAGTTATATCAAGCTATCGAGCCAACTCTAAGTTTTAGCTGCGAAAAAATTGACAAGTAATAGGATTACAGTTTGAGAACAGAGAAAAAATGCCTTTCATTAGATACTGGATATTCGAGCCCAGTGATGTTATCTTCTCTGCAAAAAACTTTAAGGTTCAAATAATTACTTGGGAAAATAAAAAAAATAAATAAAATCCAGGCTTCTTATCTTGTAAAACCTGGGCATTTAAAAGAAGAAAGAAAGATCACGTAATATATCTTTGATTTGAACAAGACTACAATCAGTAAGGAAAAATGATTACTCAACTGGGCCTACAAAAATGTCTAAGTGATCAGTTCCACTTATAGTGAAAAACATTCTGGGGGTTTTACTGGATGAGGCATGTGGTTATGATGAAAGAGAACAGATCAAAACCCATATACTGGATACAATTTTATAGGGTTTCCCTTTGTTGCTGGCCTGACTGAAAGGGAATATGAAGCACAATACCTTTCAGGACTGCTATTATGAATTGCCTGCACTGAGAAACAATATGTATCACAGAAAGAGTCACCAATGGCCATTACAGTTATAAAGAGAAATAGCAAGCAAACACAGTGTATTGTAAATTTCAGTTGTAGCCAGACTGTGAAAGTTTAACACAGCCCATAAGCTAAAGCTTAGACAAAATGGGAGTAGATTCTTATGGAAATGGGCCAATATTAATTTCAAATCTTTGTATTATCTAGGAGGGTATTCCAGCTAGAATAGTTGCAGAAATAACTGTTATACAGAAAATAAAATGTATGTTTTGTATTTATTGATAAGGTTACATTCCCGATCTCTTAATTTCTACTCTCTAGATCCTCGCTTAATTTTTTAAAGTGGCTTGAGCTCTAATGCATTTGTACATAGCTAATAATTATCATTTAGTTATACTTCAGTACACTAGCGACATATTTAAAGGCACTTTCCAATAAATTAAATTAAAATATTTGGAGGATTTTCTGTCAGGACGTAGATAATAAGTAGAAACAAGGAAATTCTGCTATACATAAACACAAAGCAGAAAAACAATTACAAATATAGCTATACTTTTCTAAATTCATATGAATTAGAATCATAGAATAGAATAGAATCATAGAATCATCTAGGTTGGAAGGGACCTTAAAGATCATCTTGTCCAACCATCAGCCTAACTCTGACAAAATAAATAAATAAGCAATAAGCAATAAAAAAATCACTAAACTATATTCCTGAGGACGATGTCAACCCGTCTTTTGAACACCTCCAGGGATGGTGCCTCAACCACTTCCCTGGGCAGCCTATTCCAATGCTGGATAACCCTTTCTGTGAAGAAATTTTTCCTAATATCCAATCTAAACCTCCCCTGGTGCAACTTGAGGTCATTTCCCCTTGTCCTATCTCCTGTGACTTGGGAGACGAGACTGACCCCCGCTTCTCTACACCCCCACTTCACGATAAGGTCTCCCCTCAGCCTCCTCTTCTCCAGACTGACCAAACCCAGCTCCCTCAGCCGCTCCTCATAAGACTTACTCTCCAGACCCCTCACCAGCTTCATTGCCCTTCTCTGGACCTGCTCCAGCACCTCAATGTTTTTTTTTTGTGGTAAGAGGCCCAGAACTGGACACAGTTCTTGAGGTGAGGCCTCACCAGTGCCGAGTACAGGGGGATGATCACTTCTCGGGCCCTACTCACCACACTGTTCCTGATACAGGCCAGGATACCATTGCCCTTCTTGGCCACCTGGGCACACTGCTGGCTCATGTTCAGCTGACAGTTGACCAACACCCCCAGGTCCAATTATAAGAACTTGGGAAAAAATTGTGAAGATTGGAAAGGCTGCTCAATATATCGTCTCAACAGGCAGAAGTTTATCAAAATTTAAAAAGGTGGTGAGCTGCATGGAATGGGTTATAATGTTATACTGATGACATATCATTCTACTTAGGCAGAAGTGAAGTACAAAAAAACTAAGGAGAAGCATGGGACATGATTATTGATCTAAAGAAATTCTCTTAGGAGAAGAGAATGAAAACAGTTGAACTATTTGATCCATAAACGTGAGAATAGCAGCTGACATGAAATAATATATATAAATTAAAAAAAAAAAAAAAAAAGGAAAAAAATATGTCAGGCACTGTTATCTGTTAATTTCAATTCAAAAGGAAAGACAGAAATAATACTTATGAGATTGGAAAGGATTTTGACTAGATTAAGTAGAATTAAAGAGCTTCCTTTACTCTTTATTCTCTTGTTGGCTGCAGCTTGCTGGGTTTAACTCTTATTTACATTTGCAGCCATTGTATTTCATTTGAAATTTCCATATTTACTTTCTATCACAGTTCTTCTCCCTACAGTTCAATCTCAAATCTCTCAGAGGTGGCAGTGATACCCTAACCAGGTTTTTATTTGATTATACACATTGCATACTTTTGTTTATATCCAAAGTGAGAGATTAGCAATACTAGGAAGAGGTGGAAAAGTAAATGCTCTCCAAAGCAAAAACATAGATTGAAATCAGAGCTTCCTAGGAGATAGTGATAAGCAGGTTGTAACAGACAAGAGGTTACCAAGGAGACATCTTTTCCTCTGTTGCTGGAAATGATCATCAGAATGACTACTGGCTGCCCTACAATTGCACAAAGTAGAGAAGAGGAAACCTTAGAACCCTACTAAACTACTTCCTCGGAAAACAGCTCTGTTCTTTCTTCAAAATCACATACATCTAAATTCTTAATTATTGCAAAATAATTGTAGAATTACAGAATAATACAGGTTGGAATGGCTCTTTAAAAGTCAGCTAGTCCATCTACCTGCTCAAAAAAGGGTCAACATAAACCAGGCTGTTTGCATTGAATTGTAAGCATCTTCAAGCACAGAGGTTCCACAACTTCTCCAGCAGCCTCCATGACCACCGTCATGGTAAAAAGATCTCCAGATCTAATTGGAATTTGGAATATGGTAACTTAGGTGCCCACTGCCTTTTGTCCTGACACTGTGCGCCTTCAGAAGAGCTCTGTATCTGCAAAAACAGTCTTTGTCTTCACACTCTACCACTATGTACCATTCGATCTCCCCTCAGCTCAGACCTGGCTCCAGCATCTCCTCGCACATCATGTAACCCAGTCACTGAGATAATAGTGGCCCTTGGTTGGATTTGCTCCAATAGGTCAATATCCTCCTTGTCCTGGAGAGCTCAAGAGTAGTCTCCCAAGTGTTGAATGGAGGGGAGCAATCACCTCCCTGGACCTCTTGGCATTACTCTGACTGGTACAGCCAGAGGTGCCCAGGTTGACTTTCTCCCCTACAAAAACACACTGCAGATTCGTGTTTAAGTTGAATTATCATAGAATCATAGACTTATTCAGGTTGGAAAAAACCCTTGGGATCATCAAGTCCAACCATCTACCCTACTCTACAAAGTTCTCCCCTACACTATATCCCCCAACACCACATCTAAACGACTCTTAAACCACCTCCCTCGGCAGCCTATTCCAGTGTCTGACCACTCCTTCTGTGAAGAATTGTTTCCTAATGTAATGTCCAGTCTAAACCTACTCTGTTGCAGCTTGAAGCCATTCCCTCTCATTCTATCATTAATTACCTGTGAGAAGAAAACAGCACCAACCTCTCTACAATGTTCTTTCAAGTAGTTGTAGAGAGTGATGAGGTCTCCCCTCAGCCTCCTCTTCCTCAAACTAAACAGTCCCTGCTCCTTCAACCACTCTTCATATGATTTATGTTCCGGGCCGTTCACCAGTTTCATTGTCCTCCTCTGCACTCTCTCCAGCACCTCGATATCTCTCTTGTATTGAGGTGCCCAAAACTGGTGTGGCCTCACCAGTGCTGAGTACAGGGGGACAATCACCTCCCTACTTCTGCTGGTCACACTATTTCTAGTACAAGCCAGGATGCCGTTGGCTTTCTTGGCCACCTGGGCACACTGCCGGCTCATATTAAGTCGCTTGTCAATTAGAACCCCCAGGACCTTTTCTGTCAGGCAGCTTTCCAGCCACACTTCCCCAAGCCTGTAGCGGTGCATGGGGTTATTGTGGCCCAAGTGCAGAACCTGGCACTTGGCCTTGTTGAAGCTCATACCATTAAGGTTGACCCATCAATCCAATCTATCCAAGTCTCTCTATAGAGCCTCCCTATCCTCATGCAGATCAACACTTCCACTTAACTTGGTGTCATCTGTAAACTTACTGATGATATACTCTATGTCCTTATCAAGATCATAGATAAAGATGTTAAACAGTCCCAACACTGAGCCCTGAGAAACACTACCTGTCACTGGCTGCCAGCTGGATTTAACTCCATTGACCATCACTCTTTGGGACTGTCCAGACAGCCAGTGCTTGATCCAGCAGATCGTATGCTCATCCAGGCCATGAGCAGCCAGTTTTTCCATGAGAATTCTATGGGGAACAGTGTCAAATGCCTTTCAAAAATCTGGGTAGACAATACCCACAGCCTTTCTCTCGTCCAATAACTAGGTCATCTTGTCATAGAAGAAGACCAGGTTCATCAGGCAGGACCTGCCTTTCATAAACCGATGCTGACTAGGCCTGATACCCTGGTTGTCCATTATATGGCTTGTAATGGCACTCATGAAGATCTGTTCCATGATCTTCCCTGGTACCAAGGTCAGACTGACAGGTTTATAGTTTCCTGGATCCTCTTTTCTACCTTTCTTATAGATGGGTGTTACATTTGCTACCCTCCAGTCCATTGGGACCTTTCCAGATTAAACATGTTACTTCAAGTTTCATTTGATCCCAGGTCCTTTTCTGCAAAGTTTCTGTCCAGCCAGTCAGCCATCAGCCTGTTCTATCCATGGACTAATTCCATGCCTTGTGCAGGATTTTACCTTTGCCAGTGCTGATCCATAACTTCTTGTTAGTTCATCAATCATGACAAACCACTGTTCCTATCTTCCAGCTTTGTACTGTCAAAGCCTTTAATGTACTAATAAAACCAACCTCAGCTGAGACCCCCACCTATGCCTGTTATGCATGGGTCTGTTTAAGTTCAGGCCTGGGTTTGCCATCATCTATATTCCTTAATTGTTGTTTGGATTTCATATTTTGACTTTGAAGTTTGCTTGTAAATGTGCCTGATGATTACTCAGCTGTCAATAGGACCCATCCTGCTTTGCTCATCTGCCTGGGGTGCTGTGGGACAGCACACTGCCTGGAAAGGGCATTGCCTGGCATTGCTCTTGCCTTCGAACTCACCTTTAAGGAACAGCATCACTCTTGCTGCTAGCTGGCATGCTCTTTCAATGGAGCCAGTGTCTATCCAGTGCAGCACTCCAGCCATGTGGACTATCTCACCAAATCACTCTAATCCCACGGGGTCATAGCTGTGCACCATTCATGAATTTCTAATTCCTCTTCTGTTTCCCTTACTGATGCATTCATGTAGTGACACTTGAAATGACCCTCCACTTTTTCTGCTTTCACGTGAGTGTGAGGACCACTTCTTTAATGTGTCCCCATACCTTCATTTCTCTTTAGTCACCACCCCTTATCAAGTGTCATTCAAAGCTCTGCTGTTCAGATTAGGAACCTTGTTCTCAAAGATGCTCTCACCTTGCTTTTTTTCAGATTAACTCCTGTTTGTCCAGCAGTCCTCATTTTTTAAGGGGAGTCCTCTGGTTATAAAAGCTAAAAACCTGGCTGCAGCACAAGCTTTACAGCCAGATATTGGCATGGAGAATGTGCCTGCCTCTTTATGAATGTCTAACCTTTCATCAGCAATCTAGGAAAATGTTACTTGTGTTAATATTCCTTTCACCTTTACCTCAGCCCTCGAGTCCTGTTCAATTGCTGTATTGGCAAAATTTTAGGAATAGGACAGACATAATTCAGACTTACAGTATGGTTGTCTTTCCTCACTTCTTTCTGAGTGTGGAATACTTTTATCATCTTCCAAAAGTCATTGTTTCCACTAGACACAATATGAATTCCAAATTCTAATAGAATTTGTAGCTATGTTGATCTAAATCAACAGGGCTATTTCTATATTGCTAAACTTTCTTCTCTCTGCTGATTGAAAAAGATAACATAAAATAACAGAAAGGACATGCATGAAGCTGCATGATATGACACAAGGTATAAGCAATCTGATGGTAAATAATCATCCCAAATCATTAGGTAATGTTACAGCTACAACTGAAAGGAGTTACATTTGTACTAAGGCATTTTACTGCATTAAAAATTTTTTATTGGTTATCTGATTAAAACTTTTTTTTTTTCTTCAACAAGAGCTTAAAAGGTTCTTAATTCATAGTACAAAAGAGCTTTGTGTGTAATTGGTGTTAAAGACCTGGTTATGCTCATGAGAGCATAATTATTACTAGCAGGAAAAGTGCCGTCTGGAAATCCCCTTGAGACCATCTATCAAGTCAAACTACAAATGACATTACAAAGGTATTGACAATGATACATTAAGAAACAAAATACAATATGCCTGTAGATACCAACCTGTGATGCTGTGATCAATTCATTTTGTCTTCACTGTGAGTCACAACATCCCCTTAGAGCACCAGTTACCAGAAATCTCCTACCTAGGAATAAATGCATATACATGAAATGAACCAAAAGCAGCAGCAAAAGGGAAGAGTACTAATGAAATACATCTGTTCAACACTTCAAATGCCTGTTATGCACATTAGTTTTACATACTGAATAATATGGCCATTATTAATATTTCACTGTCTTTTCTTGATTCAGAGTTAAGAACAAACTCATTAGTATTATGTAAAGAAGATAAAGAGAATTTGAATATTTGGTTTATACTCTTCAAGAAACATAACATTTTCAGATTTAAGCAGTCTGTAACCTGCAGGACTGTAAGCAAGCTGAAATGAACAAATAAACCAAATCTACTGAGGCTTTATGCTGAGAGCATATTTTATTTGTTAGATTGGGCATGATGCTTCAATGTTTCTTGCATTTAAAGACAGGCAGTGTGTCACAGTTAAGGCCAAGATCTGTCATTTATTAATTTTTAAAATTTTTGTTCAAAAAGAAGTCCTCAAAACCAGATCTTGAAATTTCACAAGAACTAATATATATCTGATCTAGAAATTAAAAAATTAATAGAATGTCATAACCTGGGCATAATGTGAGATGCTCTACAATTTTCAGACTTTCAGTTTTGCGTTTCGACTTCTTCAGTGAACAGTGTTGGATTAGATGATCTCTCAGAGTCCCATATGGCCTTCTTTTTCTGTCTTAATTACTTTTTTATTTCTGTGCCCAATAGAGTGGCAATGAATTAGAGGGTGTATGAGTTTCCACCCTCAATTAAAGAATTAGAAATACTTTAAGTTTAGAAATATGTATGAGTATACTTACATGCCAGTTTGCAAGTAACTACTTTTATTAAAAAGCAAAGTACATGCTCTTATAATTATCCTATTTATAAGAGACCTGATTCAATAAGGACAGAAGATTTGACTCTTTTTGGAAATTGGAACCTTTTTAAAGTATTTCACCTTGAGCATCCAATACTTAAGTTACTTAATATTCACACTCATAAATAATGTTATCTTCACATGAAAAATACTGATCAGTAACAATATATTTATTTTTCCTTTTATTGATTTTAGTAGGAATTTAGCAAAAAATAAGCAAGAAATTTAAATTGAAATGATATCCAGGATTCAGTTAGTAGCCCAGAACAAGGTGTTTAACTGTGGGCTAGTTATACCAAAATGTTTACTCAGTACCCCGAGACATACACATTTTCTTGAGTTTGTTTCAGCAATACACAGATCACTACCTATTTGCTATCTTATAAGGATGGACTGATAGAAAAAGAAGGACAAAAAAGTAACCAAGAGTAACTGCAACACCATACAGTTTGTCAGACATTACTTTCAATTAAAATTTCTCTGGACTATAACTAGTCTCTAAACTAGATGGACTCAGACTTGCAGAAAAATGTCACTATGCTACACTGGAAAATCCAGTCTCTTTTTCACTTGAGTCCTAAGTTCAAGAAATATTTGATACGACTGATCAACAAATTAATAAACAGCAACATGAAATTAACTTTTGCAACTATACACTTATATTATAAACATTTTTAATGTGTCACCCTTCACTTTAAACAAATGTAGTCCAAACTCCACTCCACATCAAGAAGATTCACAGAGGCATGTTCATATTTTAGTGTGGATGTCTCTGCTAAATTAAAAAATATATAAATATACCTAAGAATAGTGTGAGTTTCAAATTTATAATGTTTTCTGTGAACTACATTTAAGTACTTTATTGTCATAACTCCCTTGCAATATTGCAGTGCACATGTTAAGTGAAGTTATACTGCTGAAAGATACTGTACTTTGAGGCTACTTTCAGAGTTTGTTAATATTACTACATGGTTTTTATTATCTTTCTTCAGCAAGTAAAGGCCTAAGTCTCAGCAGGTTTTACTCATAATTTTCAGAAATCTGTAGATGTTTCATACACAATCAGTAACACTGAGGAAGCACATCTAAAATCTGTCAAAATAAACTCACCACTATGAGCACTTACTATATACAAAGTTGCAATTCCATTTTTATTGCCCTGGAGAGCTTTTCCTTTTGGAGACTTCAGGGAAAATGGAAGGGGGAAAAGGAAGTCTTTAAGGAGTCTATGAAAAGACTTTATGTCCACCAGAAAAGTTCATAGAGACACAAAATAGAAACTAACAAAAGACAGAAGGCAGAATTTAAAAGCAAAATAAACCCAACCAAATAAACAAAAAAATGCCCAAACACCAGCAGCTAAAGTAGAACTAAGAAACTAGATAGTGTGCCCATGGGGGAAAAAAAAAAATAAAAATCATTCTTTCCTGCAGAAAAGAAATCACTACTTACAAGTTGGTCGTAGCCATGATGCAGGTAATGATAAAACAATTACTTCTCAGCTTGACGGCCTACATATCCTCCAACATGAAGGGTCAAGAATAAACCCAGAATTTTGCTTTAAAACTTTCAACATATGAACATTTCAACTTGGGTATTTCTTTACGGAGCATTGGAATTTATACAACTGTACTTGAAAATCTTCAGCCAGTCCTCAAAAGAAAAAAAAATAAAAATGTTAGTGTCAAATTTTAATTATTACTAGGCTTACTTTTCAATTACAGTTTATTTCTTCTTGTTATGCATGTGATTACTTAAGTAATTGAGCAATTGTTCTTTAGAATGGATTATGATATTAAGGCAGTGGAAAAGATTTTTTGCTTCCTTTTAAACAGAAGTGAATAAGTGTATATTGACAGTCTGTGAAGACTACATCTTACCAGCTGTGCAACAGATTTAACTTCCAGGCAGAACTGCACTGACTTGTCCAGACTGCTAGTCCACAAACAACATATACATAAAAAATGACCAAATGCAAGTTCAGTTTGTTGAGATGATACTCCACAACCACCCCATAATCTTCTCAACATTTCAAATAAAAATATGTTAGTTTTAAAGCAATGTTTTCATTTGTGTTTTTATACAAAATAATGTTACACATGAACACCAGTCTTCTGTCAGTTGCTTCATTCAGCACACAATGAATTTTTATATGTAATTAAAATTATCAGAATGCCAGAACAAATAAACAAATGAGAATACTCACTTTTCTTTACAGGTGTAAGTTAAACGTGATACTATTGTGTATGCTATATTTCCAGAACCTTCACTGTTCTTCAAATTTGGTGTGTAAAATCTTTCTGAGATGCAGGATATAGAGACTTCTTCATAGTTGAAAAAGTTCTCTTTCAAGTTAGATTTCATTAGAAAATAATGTTGATGAAATTATGATAGGTTTTTTCTTTTTACTGTAGTTAATGTGTATTGTCTCGTTCATTGTTCCTTGTGTAGTAGTTGTCTTAGGTCAATTCCAAGTCTACAAAAGGAAGATATGTCTTGAATATGACTATGAAAAAAGTAGACCTTTTTAGGAAGAAGAGCTGGTAAAGGTCAGGATATCTTCCCTAATATAGAAAATGGAAAAATTAGAAAAAAAAAGACCTGTTAAAATTTCTTCATTGAAAATAAAATGGAAGAAGATAACTTCTGGCTATAATTTCAGTAGAGTTTACATGTGCAACATATCAAGAAATAAGAAGGTACATAAAGCAATGTACGAACCATGGAGATTTTAATCATCCACATATAAGGAATATTTCAGCAGTTATACACAGTCAGAATTCATCTCAGCTACCTCTGCATTTCCACAGTGTAGATACTATTATCTGTGTTATTTTAGAATCTTTTCTCTGAAAAACAGGCACTGTTGTAACAGTTTTTTAATCTGATGCTTTTCAGACATCCACACAGGATGAGATGCATCACACCTTAGAAGAACTTAGCTATCCAGTCTTTAAAAAAAAAAAAAAGATATCTCAGAGGTAGTCAGCTATGTTTAGTCATGTTTTATAACTGCAAATCCTTTCCCCCCTTGATTTAAAGTCTTTGTTAACAATTATTTGATACAAAGGAGCACTAAAACAAATAAAAGGTGCTCTAGATTTAATCTGCAGTTGGAAAGAACTGACTGAGAAAGTGAAAGAAAATGTAAGAACAGCCATGAAATGATGGAGTTCATAAATCAAAGGAAGTGAAGGGAACGGAAGGGAAGCTATAGGATATTAAAAACAAGATATTTTTTAGGAACATTGTGTAGTCTTTGGTTTTGGAAGTGCAAGAAAAATGTAGGTAAAAATCCACCAGACAACCCAATGCTGTTGTAGAACCTACCTTAGAGGCAGAGTAGATGACCCCTTTAGTCCTATTTGCATGTTCATAGAATTTATGACTTCTGCAAACAAATAGTGTAACCTCAACTAAATATAGACAATCTTACTTCCAGATTAGGCGGCTTCACAAATTAGGATCAGTCTGACATCTCTCACTGGAGGCTGTAACATACTTTTTCTGTTATGTCCTGAAAGCACAAGACATACTTGATCATTCCACACAACCTGGCAGTTTATTTTGTTTGTAGTGATTCCGCATCAACCTTTTCAGACTTAGAATTCCCTGATTTTTCCTCACTTGTATATAATTTTTTTAACTACAGACAGATCTGTTTAAAGGATGCACATAATGTAATCACATTTCAGTCAAGAATAGTATATCTGAAAGCTGATTGTTCGGTTGCAGTTAGGAAAAGAAAACAAAGTTCAATTCCATTCTCTGAAGTGGAGGCTTCCATGTCAAGGTAAAACTGTTAATATTATTTTTTGCTGTTTGAAAAAAATACATTATTACACTTCCTGTAAAATAAATTTCTCAGCAGAACAGAAACTGATAGATTTTTAATCCTGTTTGCAACTTACAGTTTGCAAAGCTTTCCCAAGAGATCCCAAACTTTACTGGTTAAAGGCACAGAGCGTACTCACTCTGAGCTGACTACATTCTGGTTTATAGTTACCAAATAGGGAAACCAATTACAGTTCCAAACTGTGTCAACAGAGTTTGTCCTAATTTGATACTGGTTAATCAGTTACATAAACAAATTCTGTTTATAGAACAAATTGAAAATCAGCTAAAGAATATACAATATAAACTCCAGACCATGTTTTAGCTATAAAAATGTAATAAAATGTACTATTTAGAATGACTTTACTGAAGTGTAAAGGAGTCCTCCAGAAAGAAAACGTGCTTGGAGAAGCACACACCTTACTACACTCGTTACTTAGCTGCCGAGAATCTTTTGTATCGAGCTGTTTTGTTAGAGACAGTAAAGTACCACTTAAGCTCTTCCTTTTTTTTTAAAAAAAAGATCAAGGAATATAGATTTAAAATTAGTATAGCAAAAGCTGATTGTAGCATTAGAACTAGGAAGTGTATGGGTGCCCATCTCCAAATGTGTGAGCTATTTAGCAACTCCTTAATTTTTATATTTTAAGAGCATTAGGTTTTTATTGGTCTAATTACACTTTTGAGTTCTCAGGAGCTGGAGACATTCCCAAAGACCTTAATTTGCAGTAGTATATAATAGACACAGAGTCTATGTACTTTTGTTTCTTTTGGGTATCAAATGTTAGACATAACTCACACACTACAAAACTGAAAAAAAAAAAAGAAAAAAAAAAAAAGAAAAAAAAGTTATATATCAATTCCAGACAGTGATGGAATTACAGAGTATGAACAGAAGATGGAAGATATGAAATCAGGATTGTTGAGTTTGGAAGGAGAGTGTGTGTTCTAGAAAAAAAACAGAAAGGAAGTGGATAAAAATAATCTTGCTGAAATCTTATAAAAGGTGACCATTTCTGAAGGCAAGACTGTGATAAAGTCCAGTGATCATAAACTAGAGAGGAAAAATAACCAGTGAAAAACCAGAACTAGTGAAAAAGAAGCTAGTCTTCAGCATCAGTTTATATGTGAGAGAAATACCTTGATGTCAGATGAGGGTCATTCCTGAGGTTGTCTCAGCTGGAGAGGGGGCTGAATACCAGCTGGAGAGAATAGTTTTCTAATTACAGTGGAATCTCACTCAAGTTAGAAGAAATCTATCTGCTTTGCCAATAGGGTGATTTAAGTTCTCTTGTTTATCAAACTACAAGTCCTCAATATGAGTAATGCCAATTCAATCTTAGTGGAAAACATCTTTTCAAAGACAACTGAATGAAAAATGTCAATGTTTATCGGTAAGCACTCATTCGTAATACCTTCATGTATTTTTCCATCAATCCCATCACGTTTATTATGTACTTCAGCAGTCCCCAGAGTAGTTTGCTGCAAGAGAATCAGCATTAAAACTATCTATGACTTCCACAAAAATTAGAGGATTCGGGTTATAAATTTTTGATAAGCAGTAAATATTTGTCAATCAACATTATTGGGTAAATAAATAATATGACATACTAGATCTCCATGAATAAACCGGTATGCAGCTGCTATAGTTCTAAGGGGAAGAAGAATGATTTTGCTAAATACTATTGGGCACACTTTCATTTTATAATAACTTACTCTGAAGGTACATAATGAACTGAACAACTTGGAACAGTTGTACTACAGAGCAATGAACAACAAGATAAAATCTCAGGGCAGTTTTCAAAGAATTCAAAGAATTTCAAAGTCTGCAAATTTATGCTTACTGATGAATACGTAAAGAGCCAAAGCACACTACTTCTGCATGGTGTAGGTATTGTACAGTGGCCTATAGCATAATTGCCACATATATTTCCTGTATTCTAGATGTTTCAGCCTTTGCTAATCAATATGTTTTGTACTTCAGTGTTCTCATAGTGATGTATCCCTTCCCCAATGTTACTTCGAAAAAAAAAAAAAAGCTTGTGACTTTCTAATAAGATGGAAAGATATTGATCTGAGTTATCCACACACCATAAATAAATGAATAAAGAAATAAATAAATAATTCTTAGTGTCCTTTACAAGGCCTGAGATAAAACCCACTGAATTTATTGGAAAACTCCTACAAGTCTTAAAAGCTTTGATTCAAGTGTCAAGTGGGATCTTAGTTGCACGACTAACACAAGTACTCTCTGAACCACTTAATAACATTTCATCATCCTTCTCACTTACCCAGGGTAGGGAGTTATTGATTATATTCCCCATGTAGTGGCAAAACTGTCTGTCTGAACTGACTCTAGAGGTTGAGAAGCCAAGACATTTGAACCAGGAATCTCTTGTATTGTAATACCAGTGCCATTTCCCTCTGAAGACAACATGAATGTTTCCACTTGTTTCACTGACTTTGCAATAAGTTTTCCCTTTCTTTATCCTTCTGCAGTTCCACTGACTCTCATATATTACTTTTTATTGTCACCAGTGAAAAAAGTATAATGAACTTATTTGTCACAACCACAACAAAATTATCTCTCTCTTTCTCTAATATGCAGTCTAGTCACTACTGATTCNAAAATAAATAATAAAAATAATAAAAAATACTAGTAGAAATGCGTACTGGTACTATATATAAATTACATTCATCTATGTATAGAAATTTATACTAATTTAGTGTTATTAAAGACACACCTGACTTGAAAACGTCCTTTTTTCTAGTAAGTATTTAACAGCTGAAGAGAGAAATTGTAAAACCGTTAGCAAAAAACGTTGATGATTTGTAAAATTATTAAAAGTAATCCAGTCTATTCCACTTTCCATTTTTATAAGAGTTCATACATATATATAATAGAACCTTGAACTTGACCCGTGACGCTGCAGTCAGAATAATTCAGACATACTGAGTTTGAGCATAATCAAAATATGTATTTGGAAATATATATCAATCAAGAAATTATGACAGTGATTTTTTACTAGATTTATTGTTCGACAGCAACCAAAAATCGATAATAGAATTTGAAGCCACATTAAAGACACAAGTATTCTTAAAAAAAATTTGTAAGTAAATTTCCACTGAAGTAAATTAAACCTTGTGTATTTCTTAACATTGAAAGAAACCACCAGCAAGCAGCCTGCATCTATACAGGTAAAACAACTTTTCGGTTAGCTCTGTGCCACCTGATTCCTGGGAATTAGTGACCCTGGAAATAATATCTCCAGGATCATGCCAGGAGCTTGATTTCCCAGTTCTGAGGGAGCACAAGCTTGCTTCAGCCAGGAGCAGGCTCTGGCTGTTCTCAGACATTGTATTCCACCTTGAAAATATTTGAGGTGAATTTATAAGCATAAACACAGCTTTAGTGTTCTGTTCTGCATAGATAGATCTTAAATAGGTGGATGAATTTTTCTCTATAGAGAACCTTTCAAGAGATCCCAGATACCTAGTTAGGCCTAATGAGATAAATTATACAAATTTCCTTAAATACTGTCTGTCCTTGTCTTTTTTATTGTTGTGTAATTCTCATTACTGATAGTTGGAAGAATTTTGCTACCAAGTGAAGACTGAATTCATCTAACTTGATTTATCTAACTATCCTGTGCTGATTACAGTATGGTAACAAATGTGGGGTTTTGTTTCCATAGCACTGATGGTATTTACATATGTAAGTTTAACTTAAAGTTGATGGGACAGTATATCTGTGTCTTCTAAGAGAAAAGGGCAAAGAGCAGCTAATCCTGGAAATCATTTCCAGCCACATAAATGAAAAGAAAATAATAGAAAAAGTTGGCATGAATTCACCAAGAGTGAAGATTAGAGATTCAAATTTAACTTGTATAACTGGAGATTCATGTTTAACTTATGTACTAGGATCCCAAGTCCTTTTCTGCACAACAGATACACAACAGGTAATGAACAGCCAGCTTGATTTCATAGCTCTAATTACAAGTCTTTCAGCTCTGCAATCTGTGCAGTTTTTCATCCTCACTATAGTCCTTTCAAACCATGTATCACTCATTTGATTTCAAGGATAGTAAAGGATACAATCTCATTGTGATTTTGCAACATTAACAAAAAATATTATTAATTTCAGTAGGACTTTCTGTATTATCAGATACTGTTCATTATGAGCAGCAAACAGAAATTAGAAACTTCCAGCTGTATTGGAGCTATGCAGTTTTATGCAGATATTCACAAAGATGTGTCAGTAGAAAGACTCAAGAGGACAAAAGTTGCATTCTCATCTTTATGATTATCTACCACAGTGCCCTTCATAGCAATTTAGATGACTGTAGTCATGGCAGGCTCATCTTACTCCAACCTAAAGTTGCTGAGAATTAGGATAACAACATAAGCATTCTTCCAGCAGTGAGACTGAGATGTGTATATTAAGCTTACATACCTCATTGCACTGCATCTATGCTAGGGCTAAGACAAGAAGTAAAAATATTCCCTGCTTTCTTTATGCATTTGTAAGGTCTGGATAATGCTGCCTTTCTACTATCTGAATAATATAAACCATTGCAGCAGTCATTAGAGGAATCCCTCAAGGACATGTTATCATTCTTTTTCTTTGGTTGAATCTTTCTTGTCATTTTTCCAGAGTAAGAGAAGGAAATGGATCCCCTGACACCCAAATTGTGTCAGATGGCAATACATAGAACAGAAATCTCAGCATACAGTGTGGATAAGCTCGCTAGTCAAGTGATCTAAAGGAATTTAGTATGGACTTTATTAGAAACTTAGAAATATGTAGATTTGTCTTCACAAGATAGGTGGTGATCATCTTCATATTGCTCTTCAATCTTCATATTGCTGGAGATCATATTGCTCTCTGTATCACAAATATAGATGCCTAAATTAATCATCTCTCTGATAACTATCTGTGCTAAGTTTCTGCTATAATCCATGGAGAAAGTGATCAGTCTTCTGAACCGATCTCTGTCAGAGACTAATTTAAGCTGTTGCTGCTTTTGGAGTCTAAAGTGCATATTGAAAATACTCATCTCTTTCTCTTTAAGGTACAAATTTCACAAACACATAGCTTGACTTCAATTTGAAACACACAGGTACGGAGCGCTGCTCTAATCATACTAAGAGCTCCTGGATTTGTAGTACCTCCCAGGATTCAGCCTCCAGAGTGGAAACATCTTTCCCAAAATTTGGGAAGTCATCCTTATCTAGTGAGAATGCTTTATGGCCAACCATAAAATGAGAATTATGGGTGAATGCTTGGATATTATAAACTGTTGTAAATCTTTTGCTTTCATCAGAGGTTACTCAGCTGAGCATGCGCTCAGATGGTAAGAGTGTATTAAGAACACTGAAATATAGTGTTGTAATTCAGTTACATTGCTATTGTAAAAACAAAGTACCAAAGCTGATTCTTCAGATAGAGAAGAAAGAACATTTTCCTTCATGTCAGCTTATTAAAAACATGTTTCTCCAAAATCAGTTTTTAATCTGCTTTACTGCATACCTACATGAAACATAACTGAGTTGTTTTTGAAAAATAATACACATTAAAGCCCTGGAATCTAAGAGGTTTTATGGCAAGATCAGAAGCACATTTCTTCAAAGCAAACTATAATTACATGTTATCAGAAATAACACTAAAATTTTAAGAAATAATGATAAGATTATTCAAAAATTCACTTCCAGTTTACATATCCCCTAATTTATTTTATTAAAAACACTCATCTACTTCCTCCTTAAAAAAAAATCCAACCCAAACCAAACCAAAACCCAGCCCTGCCTATTTTATTCCAATGAAAGAAATCCTTGCAAACCTCCTCTTTGAAACTGACAAAGACTGTGCTGCAGAACACAATATTGTGATAGAGATATTCATTGTTGTTGGAGCAAGCAATCATTTCTCCATGGTGCATCATAACACCCTGGATGTTTTTATGATTCAGTCCCAGTAACACTATATCCCTGTTAGCATGATTAATCAGCCCAAACAGAATACAGCTTGGATTTAACTATCCTGCTGTTTGCTGCAGAGCTGAATCAGTCAGGGCCAGTTAAGGAAGTCTGCGCTTCCCTCTGTTGCACAGTAGGGACATGACCTGTGACTCTCTCCTATAATGATATAATATTATTTCCAAGCCACTGTCTAATTATCTTTCACACACACCATTTATTTGTTCACAGCGGAGGGCATTGCAATGTAAGAATTGGTCAGGAACTTTGCAGTGTCATAGTTTTTCAGTAAGAAATGCCTATTAAAGAATAAAAAAACTCTCACATATTATTTTGAGAACATATCCTTTAATATTTTCTCTTCAGTTAAACCATTGAAAAAGGAAGTTCAAAATCCTCAACATATAACTTTGGAAACTATTGAATAAAAGGTTGCTATTTCCTACCTAGACATAATGCATTTCTTCTTGCTCCAGATCACTAACTGAAATCTCAATGTTTTTGATGATACTTGTTTTCTCTCTTCACAACCTCTCCAGACAAGAAACAGAAGTAGATAGGCAGACCTCTGGGGTCTTTTGGCAATCTGAAAGCAGTTGTTTTTAAATGCAATATTTGAATATATTGCTCTAGACCTAACACAAGAAAGGGCTGAGGTTTTTGTTTTGTTTTGTTAGGGTAAATCAACAAGGAATAAACAGGGGAACAATTTGGGAAAACTGAATTTGGGACTCACACTTTCCCCAGTGGAAGCATGGAGAGGTTAGATGATCAAGACAGATCCTCCTGTTTTAGTCAACAGAAACAATTTAATACTCCTGGATGATGATCCATTTCATCCTAATACGGGCGTACAAGATAAGGTACATGTATCAGCCTCTGTGGGTGCTGAGACTATGTCGGACTTACACATCAACTGGGTAAATAGAAGGGGTCTGTCTATTCAACCTGGAGGTCTGAAAGGAATATGAGATGTCCTACTACACACTGCTGAGTCCCCTTGTGCCATGTTCTAGGTGTGTGTGCGAGATTCACAGCTCCTGTGGAAGTCTGCCAGATCTGTAAATCCGGTGACCTAGGGCACTTCGTATAACACTAGAAACCCACAAAAAATGTGATCCCCAGTGTCTATTTGACAGCAGCTCTCTGTCTTCTGTCTATTGCACTGTTCTGGACTACAATTCAGGTGCCTAAATATTGTTATTGATATATATTGATGCTCTGGGGTATTCAAGGCTGACAGATATAACAGGACCTATGGAAACACCATAGTTGTTTGGAATAAGTTGGATGTCAGGTGGAATATTCTTGATCCTGTTAAATGTCATTTACCCATTCCCCTTACATACTGGCAACTGAATAAAGCCTTAGATCTTCATTAACTATAACACAATTTTAAGCAACTAGTTTACATTTAACTACCAACTTTCCACATTTTATTTTTTTGGACTTAGAGCTGAAAGCCACCCTTAATTTCTAGAAAGTGAGAACATGTAAATACCATTCTTGGCATCTTCTAACTCCATCTTCACATAATTTTTGCTGCCTGGAATACCTTTTTTAGGTCCTTCAGCTAATACGAGTACCAAATTAGAGTGAGTTTCTGTAAATAGGATCAATGTCCTGGGTATAGTGATTAACCTTGCTCATAAGAGAGTAGTGAAATATTTATTAATATAAAACAGTAATTTAATAAATTTAGTAGTGAATGTGACTGTTTTATGAGATTCAATGGCAAGGTACACTTGGTTATTTACCTCACGGAAGACAGAGTCAGACAGAACTGTCACAGAGACCCTCCCGTCGAGTCATGAGGTTCAGGAAGGACCCCCTTGCTTTCTAAACTCCTTCTCAGAGAGGAGTCTAGGTGTGGCTGGATCCAATCCTAGTCCCAGACTTGGTCAACAGTTTATGTCTAAAGGATTATGTATGCACAATCAATCCTTTATATTACTTAGCTAAGATTTCAAAGTTTAGCATGTTATTAGTCACTGGCAATCTGTTGCAGCAAGGAATCTCTCAGCCTCGAGGAGTAAAACCTTAAATGAGTGTCCCCACACAAGGGGAAATCCTTGTGTGCAGCCTGCTGCTGTGCAGGAGAGCTCAAAGGGCTCTTGGGCTGTCCACTATTTATAGAGTAAGATAATTGACCTATAGTCATATTTGCATGGGAACAAAATATCTGAGTCCCCACTCCACACAGTGTTTTGGTTGCGTTGCCAGCCATCCCCCAAAATCTAGATGCAACCCATCACAACTCCCACTGATAGTTATGGCTTGAGCAGGAGCCGTATCAGGGAAAAGGGGAAAGCAGACTGCTACGGTCAATTATTAATATGTCATATTAAGTACTAAATTCCAAATATATATTTCAACTGTTTTCTTTTTATTATTCTGATTACTGACTTTATTTTATTCTGCCCTTAACAATGACATTTCAGAGTAGAGCTAACATGCTTTCTGCTTCCGCAATATTTTGTTAAACGTGGTCATTATGCAAGACCGGGTCTAGCACAAGTAAAGAAAATTTATTTCAAAGAAAACGTAAATATCTGAACGACTTTCAAGCCTAAAGTTAATATGGAAAAGAGTAGGCCCAAACAAAATACTATTTAAAAATCTGACTCCAACACAAGACCATTAGAGGATTTCTGAAGTTTTAGGACTAGTTGAGATTACCAGTGGTAATCAAAGTTCTCTGAAGGTTTTAATCTTTTCTGTTATGAAGACATACACTGCTGTAAGTTTCTGTGACAGAGGACCTAGAGATATTTGAACATTTATTAGAAACCTACATACACTGGTTCAATTCAAATGGAATAATTTTATTGCAAACATTGGTAACATTTTAGCTTGTTCTGTGTTCCCATGCACTGAGTTCTATTCTGTTCTGATGAAAAAAATGAGACATCACAATAGCCCCCAGGGATAGAATGTATTCTAGTAAATGACAGGAATAATTATTCATCATATTTTTAAGAAATTTCACTTTTGCTGGCTATCCTCTACTTCCAGGTGCTACAGCAGCTGGTGATCACACCTGTGAAAGCATGAACACACTATCTTCACCATTTTGTTCAGCCTTTAGGTCACACTGGCTGCTACAGTCTAACGAGTTCCAGGGTAACTTATGGTGATAAAGAACAACTGGTAGAAGTCATTATTAGTAACTCTTAAAGTTTGCAAGGTAAATGTTAATATGTCTTTCTTTACTCTTTTTAAAAGAAAGATACCCAATTTTCCTTTACATCTTTTCATTTTCCTATTTTTGGACTACTGTTAATGTATTTATTTCTTTTTCTGGTAGGTTTCTATTCTCACTGTGTTTCACACTATAGTAATATTCTAGGTGAACATTACTATTACTGTCCATATTACTATCCATTCCATATCCATATTACTACTGCAAAGAAGATTTTAAAATAACTTTTATTGTTTTATTGGGTGTAGGTGTGAAGGTGCTGGCAGCAGGATGCTGTAAGGTGGTGTCTGTGTGAAGAGGCCATGGGCTGCCCCATGTCACACACATCTAGTCCAGTGGATTCCAACAGACCTACCAGAGGGCACAGCTGAGCTCCTCAGCCAAGATGATGATGATGGTTCTGGGAAAACACAGTTAAGAAAGGATAATAAACATCAGGCACAAAAACATCTGATGGGCAGAGGAGGGGAAAAAAATTATGGAGAAACAGCATATGGAACACCAAAGTCAGTGAAGAAGGATAGGAAGGAGCTGCTCTAGGTGCAGAAGCAGAGAGTTCCCTGTAGTTGGTGGAGGATCATGCCAGAGCAGATATCCACACTCCAGCCCATGGAGAACCCAATGCTGGAGCAGACTGATACTTTCTGAATAAACTGAGGTCTGTGGAGAGCCCATGCTGTAGCACGCTTATACTGAAGGACTGTAGCCCATGGAGAGGACCTACGCTGGAGTAGGAGAAAAGTATGAGGAGGAAGAAGCAGCATAGAACCCCCTGTTTCCCCTGCCCTGTGTTGTGCGGGGTAGGGCTAGAGGATTTGGGAATGAAAGAGTGAAGTTGAGTCTTGGAAAAAGGGAAGAAGGGAGAAATTGTTTTAATCTTTTTTTTCTTTGTTTCTCACCATTTTATTCTATTTTTAATTGTCTATATATTAAATTAGTTTTTCCCAAGTTGAGTCCATTTTGCCCATGATCACAATTTGTGCGTGACCTCCCTGTCTTTATCTTGACCTGTGAGCCTTCTTATCTTATTTTCTCCTTCTGACTTGTTAAGGAGGGAGAATGAAAGAGCAGGATGGGAGTTTGGTCAACCTATCACATTTATACATATGAAGACAAATACTAACATTATAAACGGTGTGAGTTTTTGGTATCTCTCATTGGACACAGATAACATTGTATACTCTTTGTGTTGTTAATTATTTATAGAGAGAATACAGTAACTGTGGAAGGATTATATCTGATGTATTCTACCAATCATTGCTGTCAGTAGCCCTTACAAAAAAAAAAGTATAGTTTATTTATTTATTTGTGGCTTTAATATTTGTTTCTTTCCTGAACCAAACTTGTGCAAGCATAGCCAGATCAAGAGTAAATTATGAAAGGGGAAAAAAGTAAATAAATAATTATGCAAATAACATGCTTATCATTTCCAAGCTTCAGGAAGACTGTTTAGTGCAATTTTGTAAAACTGAGCTCTCAGAAGTAAAGACCTGGAGAACCCTGCCCTGATTGACAGAGCGAGTCAATCAGGAAGGACCAGGGGAGCAGAAACAGTCTCTGAGGTTTTAGTAGTAGTACACTCATAAAATCCAAATCTGTAGGAAAAGAACAAAGTCTGACCCTGTTTATCTTACTAAAGCATACTATGGTTATATTTGTTAAGAACTAGAGATCTCAATACGAACAGGAAACATATCACAAAATACTTTGGGGGCTGTTGAGACATCCCCAGACATTTAATTTGATCCTGAAGAATATAAGAATAACAGTAAGACAAGAAAAAAACTCTAAACAAAGCAGAATTTTTTTTCTTTTAGATTAGGCTTTAAACATAAAAATACATTTTTATACAAAATATTTGGAATGTTTGTACAAAAGAACTTTTAATTTGATCAATAGAATTCAAACAAATGAAACTTTTTGTTGAGCTAAAAGAGCTATTTTCTATGCCAAAAAAACGTTACTTAATATTCCCTTCATCACAAAAGCATGCTAAAAACCAGTCACAAAATGTGACCATGCTCCGTGTGACAGATTGTGAAATACATCTGTGTTGAGCACAATATGCTGAAAATGTGATTTCTTTGTAGCTACATTTCACCATAGGATTCTCTTTAATATTAGTCCTCTGATACTGCACAAAATTCATGATCAGCTCAGCCGTAGGCTGGTTCTGATTAGGCAGCACCAAGCAGTTATCACTTCTCTTTTCTCAGTCATTGTTCTGTGAACATGAAAGTGGAACACCATTTTGTGATGAGCTAGGAGACTGCTCAAATCAGGAAGGTAAATTTTCATTTTAAAAGGCAGAAAAGAATGAGAATACATATAAAGCAGCTTTCAATCTGTTCCAGATTGGAAATGTATAGAGAGTTAAACCATAGTAAATACTAAAAAGGAAAGAAGCTCATTAACATTTTGAGCTGACATTCTCACCTTTCCTGGCAGCAAAATAAGAGTACACGGTAAGACTTTCTCCTGTAATTTTAATAAGCCTCATGATATCACAGCTAAATGTGTTAGTGTGGAGAGTACTAGTGGTCACTAGCAGCCAGCCTAAAACTCCCTGAATCTTAGTTGTCTTTTGTTTGTATTAGCCAATAATTAAATGCTTTATATACTAAGCTGTATATGTCCTGTTTGCATAGTGTCTTTGCATCCTGCTAAAGAAATATGATCAAAAGCCAAATGCAAAACAGGTCCTGCAACAATGCAGCTAAGATCTTTGGCTGGGTGTCATATATTCCTATTATATGTTGTCTATATAACCTCTTGTAGGCATAAGTATGCCTACAATCCTCTGCAAAGGTATAAGTATGCAATCTCAGAATACGCTTCGATATACCTTAAGGTAGAGCAAATACAAAGTTGTCTTCAAACTTTGTTTGCTTTTTCTCTGTTTACCATGATAGGTCAGGCAATATCAAACTAGAAAATTTTTCTCAATATAAATATATTGCAATTCGGCTGTATGTCCTCCTTTAAACAGTGTAATTGAGTGATCTCATAGTTTTTGTTTTAAAACATCTCTACGTAATATCAACCTGTATGGGCTTAGCTTTTTGGTTCCTATGTTCTCTTTAACACATGTGCAATGTTCTTTAACACTAGCATGTGAATTTAAGGTCAATTAACCCCAAATTCAGTATCACTAATATGTTATTTATTTTAATCAAGTTAAGCTGTGAAAAAATAATAAACCGTATCACTTGTGCTCTGAATGTTTGAAGAAAATGTCACTGGTTTTCTATCGGTTTGTATTAAATTCTTTTTCAGTCTATAAACACTTAACATTGATGTTTAAATATCAACCTCTATTTGCATGGGGATTATCATTCAGTTATAGATTTGTTTAAGGAGAGAAAATACTTTAGAGATTTAGGATTTAGAGAAAGAAGGATCTAGACAAGAACTGTTTTGCAGAAACTACACCCCAAGAGCTTCTTAGGTTGTTGAACCAGGTGGATCAGAACTGATTTATGCACACTTTTAAGAGTTGTCTTCTTTTGTTTCTGGACAACTGTCTCAGCATGGTCCTCCCTACATAATCTTCATAGCATAATTTTGACATTAACATTTGTTCGACATGTGACCTCAGGCTACCTGGGATCATCTAACCAGAAGAACTGATCGCCCCTCAGAGGGGCTAGAGCCCCAAAAGAAAATTGCAGAGGCAGTGGGATGTTTCCAGGTATACTGCACAAAATAATCTGAGGAGGAAATGTGCGATGTTAGTTTAAAGTTTTTACCTTAGAATAAAGATTACCAGAATATTTTTGATATACAGAACATAGGGAAAATGAATAAATGAAATTAATTTCTTCTAAATTTTATAACCTAAAATGTAGTTAAAGACACTATCTCTTGTTTATTCAGTTGCTTAGACAACATCTCTTTTTTATTCAATAGCTCATAATTATTTAATTTCTTTGTGTAGTTTGCCCCCAAATGGTGCATTAATGCCTCTTTGTAAATTAAGAATTCCCTGAGTGTAGATTCAGTGGAGACATATTCATCTTTCTAAGAAATGACTTTCTGATGATGAACCATAAAATTTACTGTATTAGATCAGTGGGCTGGTCTAGCCTTCTCCTATTAGTGTTTCAATTATTAAAGGTCAGAGTCTATTTAGGAAGATACATACAATTTCTAACATCGTTTTACATTGATTATACACTACAGTACAGATCATTTCACTGCATGTTCTATATCTCCAACACTATACATCTCCATCTCTATATCTCCAAATACAACTTGCCTGTGAGATGAGGCAACAGACAGTCTCTATCTCCTTTTTTACCTTATGCATATTGTTCTTCTGCTTTATATAAATTCCCTTCAGTTGATTCAAAGATTTAAAGGAATGACAAGAGTATGTGTTGTATAATACCTGGTTTTTTGATATTTCTTCCAGAAAGCATCTGTGAATACTCTGTAAATCACCTGGTTACAAATTTCTCCAGATCATAGAATCATAGAAAGTTTTGGGCTAGAAGGGACCTCCAAAGGTCATGTAGTCCGACTTTCTCACCGTCAGCAGGGACACCCCTTACTAGACCAGGTTGCCCAGGGCCTTGTCGAGCCTCACCTTGAATATCTCCAGGGAAGGGACGTCAACCACCCCCGTGGGCAACCTGTTCCAGTGTTCTACCACCCTCACAGTGAAGAACATGTTCTTAATATCCAACTAAATCTGCTCTTCTCCAGTTTAAAGCCATTGCCCCTCATCCTGTCACTGCAGGCCTTTGTAAACAGGCTCTTCCCAGCCTTCCTCTAGGCCCCCTTCATGTACTGGAAGGCTGCTATTAGGTCTCCCCAGAGCCTCCTCTTCTCCAGGCTGAACAACCCCAGCTCCCTCAGCCTGTCCTTGTAGCAGAGGTGCTCCAACCCCCTGATCATTTTCGTGGCCCTCCTCTGGACCCGCTCCATCAAGTCCACGTCCTTCCTATATTGAGGGCTCCAGACCTGTACACAGTACTCCAGGTGAGGTCTCACCACAGCAAAGTGTCTGAATCACCTCTCTGGATCTGCTAACAACGCATCTTTTGATGCAGCCCAGGATGCGATTGGCCTTCTGGGCTGCAAGTGTACACTGCCTGCCCATGTCCAGCTTCTCATCCATCAGCATCCCCAAGTCCCTTTCCTCAGGGCTGCTTTCTAATACCTCACCCCCTAGTCTGTACTGATGGCGAGGATTGTTCCAGCCCAGGTGCAGAACCCTGCACTTGCCCTTGTTGAACCTCCTGAGGTTCACCTGGGCCCACCTCTCCAGCCTGTCCAGGTCCCTCTGGATGACATCCTGTCCCTCTGGTGTATCAACACCACCACACAGCTTGGTGTCATTTGCTGATGGTGCACTCAATCCCTCTGTCTATATCATTGATAAAATGTTAAACAGTACCGGGCCCAGCATGTTGCGAG
>QJSC01015144.1:323952-370951 GCA_003697955.1 Calidris pygmaea | reverse complement strand
ATTCTTTTATGCTCATTTATAATTAGCTCATACATATTGCAAAATGCAAGCTCATTATTGGTTAGTTCTATAAAAGTCAGTTCCGCCCATAGTTCCTTTATTATGGTTACATGTTCTCCTTATCGCATGCAGGAGCAACCACAGACACCTTGTTGTTGGACAACAGCTGCCGTCAAGGACAGAACGTCCTTGCAGTGCTAGAAGCTAGATAAACTGAGTATGGTGCTTAGCAAGCTCTTGCTGGGCTAGCTGATTCATGTCTATGTGACCCTTCTCAGCTAGCCAGTCTCCCACACCAGCACAGACCCTTGAGGGACACCGCTTGTCACTGTTCTCCATCTGGACTTCAAGCCATTGAGTACCACCCTCTGGATGCAACCATCCAGCCAGTTCCTTATCCACTGAACAGTCCACCCATCAAATTTGTATCCCTCCAATTTGGCGAGCAGGATGTTGTGGGGGACGGTGTCAAAGGCCTTACAGAAGTCCAGATAGGTGACATCCATAGGTCGTCCCTTATCTACTGACATAGTCACTTAATCATAGAAGGCCACTAAGTTAGTCAGGCAGGACCTGCCCCTAGTAAAACCATGCTGACTGTCCTGAATCATCTCCCTGTCCTCCATGTGCCCAAGCATGGCATCTAGAAGTATCTGTTCCATGATCTTCCCAGGTATGGAGGTGAGGGTGACAGGTCGGTAGTTCCCAGGGTCCTCCTTTCTACCCTTTTTAAAAATGGGTGTGATGTTCCCTTTCTTCTAGTCTACAGGGACTTCACCTGACTGCCATGACTTTTCAAATATCATGGAAAGTGGCTTGGCAACTACATCAGCCAGTTCTTTCAGGACTCTGGGATGTATTTCATCAGGTCCCATGGACTTGTATATCTTCAGGTTTCTCAGTTGATTACGTACCCTGTCTTCACATACAGTCACCTTGGTCTCCAACTTGTGGGCCATCAACATGAGAGCTAGGAGGAAAGAGGCTGCCAGTGAAGACTGAGACAAAAAAGTTGTTGAGAACATCTGCCTTCTCCTTGTCCATTGATACAAGTTCCCCACTGTTGCTCATCGGGGGGGTACATTTTCTTTAACCTTCCTTTTCAAGTTAATGTACCTTTAGAATAGATATCCCAGAGTTAAATATATTTTGATTAGAGTATATCAGGACATGTGGGTTCACGCATATGTGAGTAGACATTACATTGATTACAAGTTGCAAGGCTATATTTACATAGTAAGGACATCATGAGTGATGACATAAGTAAAACTGTCAGCCAATGGTCTATTACTGCTAACAATTTTATTTAAAATTCAAAAAGGATATAGGTAAATTATATCTTCAGCCCCCATTTTAAACCCCTTTGAATCACATCTTCACATCTCTCTCAACTGTATAAATCTTCCCTCCTAACATTTCTTCCAAGATTGACCAAAAGCCTGTTGATAATTTTTTGCCTCTCTATTTATAACTTAATATACTCACAACTATTTTTTTTTGGTCAGCTTATTCATAGCATGTAAAATCACAAAGGTTATCCACTTCAGGAGCTTTCCACATACAGGTCCATGAAGTTTCATAGTACATAATTTACAAATTATACCATTACACCAATGTATAATTGAGGATGAGGTTCAATAAGGCCAAGTGCCAGGTCCTGCACTTGGGTCACAACAACCCCATGCAGTGCTATAGGCTTGGGACAGAGAGTTGCCTGGCAGAAAAGGATCTGGGGGTGTTGGTCAACATCAAGCTGAACAAGAGCCTGCAGTGTGCCCAGGTGGCCAAGAAGGCCAACAGTATCCTGGCCTGTATCAGGAACAGCGTGGTGAGTAGGACCCAAGAGGTGATCATCCCCCTGTACTCGGCACTGGTGAGGCCCCACCTCGAGTACTGTGTCCAGTTTTGGGCCCCTTACCACAAAAAAGACATTGAGGTGCTGGAGTGGGTCCAGAGAAGGGCAACGAAGCTGGTGAGGGGTCTAGAGAGTAAGTCTTATGAGGAGAGGCTGAGGGAGCTGGGGTTGTTCAGTCTGGAGAAGAGGAGGCTGAGGGGAGACCTAATCGCACTCTATAACTACCTGAAGTGGGGGTGTAGAGAAGTGGGGGTCGGTCTCGTCTCCCAAGTCACAGAAGATAGGACAAGGGTAAATGACCTCAAGTTGCACCAAAGGCAGTTTAGATTGGATATTAGGAAAAATTTCTTCACAGAAAGGGTTATCCAGGGCTGCCCAGAGAAGTGGTTGAGGCACCATCCCTGGAGGTGTTCAAAAGACAGGTTGACATAGTGCTGGGGGACATGGTTTAGTGATGTTTTTTTATCCAAGTTAGGTTGATGGTTGGACTAGATGATCTTGAAGGTCCCTTCCAACTTAGATGATTCTATGATTCTATAAGTCCACTGAGGATAACACTTTTAAAACCTTTCTGGAATGCCCTTGAAAGACATAATGTACATCCAAACCCTTAGGTATCATTAGTATTCTGTGAAAAATAATCTTATGCGTAGAATAGGAAATAGAAAGGAAGAATTCACTTTAGTAGACACGTTCTCAGAACTAGCAGTCTGAATGGTAGGAAAACTGAAAGTTGCAAAACTGATATAGATACTATCAGCTTGTTTCATGCCTGAAGCACTGCTGATTGTCAAGGTGGGGACCTTTAGCTGTTAACACTGTAAGAGAAAACTGTTATTCAAAATATTGTCATTGATTTTACTATTCAAAAAATAATTTTAAAACCACTGTTACTTAATATCTGAGTTAACTGCTATTGCCATGCCAAATTTCTTGCAGATGCACACACAATGCATTGTAAGACAGAAAAAAATTATCTCTTTAAACCCTCCGTGATGTCTCGGGCATAAAATTGAAGGATGGCAAAAAAGACAGAAGGGAAGATAAGTTTGATCTGATAACGATGAAAAAATGACATTGGAACTCTCATCCCTTTTAATTGTTGTCTTTCTAAAGAACAGGAACATTTTGGGGGAAATAATGAGATAACATTGGGAATTTGAACAACATATTATAATTAATACATATATAACGTGAGACATTATTTTCTACTGTCCTAAGGAAATTTAGAAAACAGTACTTTTGTAACAGTTTAAAAGACTTAAATTATCAGATTGAGAATGCCAGACCTAATGACAAATGCAGGCCTTAGGAGAAAAGAAAACCAATTGAAAAAACTTTTAGTTAAATGTATAATATTAGAAGAAAATTCATACTAGATGTTTTCAGGTAACCAATGTATGCAGTCTTGCTTTAACATAAAAATAAACAACATATAATGGCAGAAATTAAGGAAGGAAAATATTTATTAGCTTGTTCTCCAGAGATGGTGAGTTACTGATGCATAAAACACTTGAACCAAAGACATTTATCCCATTATTTTGAATCAAGCCATTATCACTTAAATTGAACAAATGAAGGAATGAAAAATTTGCTTTCTGTGTGATACCTGCAGACCAGAGGCTGAGAGAAGAGTAGTTTACCACACAATAAGATTAAAACATTGTTGGTTAAAAAGAAAACCAACAAAAAAAAAACCCAACAAACAAAACCTACCACCACCACCAAAATACTCTTCCAAAACATTAAAAAAACCCAAACAAAAACTAAACCCAAAAAAACCCCACAAAACCGGTCTTTCGGTATGATTGTCCATGTGCTTCCATTTACTGTAAAGCTCAAAGCCTAAATGTTCTACTTTCAGAATTTACTACCTAGACATTTTGCAGCTTTTCTTGAGACCCCTCCTTAACACCATTAATGGGGCCATAATGGAGTTGAATTAAGTTCAGAGCATTTTTAACAGAAAAAGTGAAAGATTGCAATAATAGCTTTTTTAAAATATAGCTATCAGTTTAATAAAGAAAGTTTTTCAACTGTTTGTAACTTAGCTCTGTGAGGTCTAATAAACAGAGAAATAACATAACATTAAAAATTTATATAGAATTAAAAAACATTCATAAGGATTCCATGATATAAAAAACTTACCAGTATCTTACAAATACCAATAAATACGTTACCATGTTTCTAAGGAAGTTAGACTGATCGAGTGTAAAGTGTGGCAAGCTCCTTTATCTTGATCACAACTGGGTCAACCCTAAGAATGTTCATACTAACTTATTATTTTGGTCTGTTCAGCTATTATTTTTAGCTTGAGGAAAAAAAAAAAGATAACCCATAAGTGTGGGTTTTTTTGAAAGTTCATGTGGTAATTTTATGGATTGTTTAGGAACAAATTGAAACAATTTCTGTGTCCTGGGAATTATTTTCTAACCAGTTTTCAAAGACCTGTGACTAGCAATACTTTCTAGAAAAAAATAAAACCATTTTTTAACATATTTAGGAAACATCTATCAGTAACACTGACAGCTTTTCTTACACTATTATGAAACACTTCTACATGTTTACTAAATATATAGGAAGTGTGTATTGGTGTGAGAGAGAAACAACAAACATCTATTTGTCCTGAGAGGTTAACAAGGATATGTGAATGAGAGTAGCACACAATTTGCATTGCTCACTCATATTTGGATAATGTGGATGGTCTACAGCTCTGTCTCATACCTTCTAGTAAAGTGGAATTGTAAAAAGAGTGAAGAAGGGTGATAAGGTTGGTCAAAACACAGATTTAATAAAGGGAACAACTGAAAGTACTAAGTTTCTTCAAACAAGAAAACAGGTGACTAATGGCAGGAATCATAGATGACCATGGAGTGATCGGCAGCAATTGTTCAATACTTATTCTTATACTGGAAGTGGGGACATCACAAGAAACTAACAGAAGGCAATTTCAAAACATGTGAATGAGAATTACTTTTCATGCAATAGATAGCTGAGCTGTGGGATCCTTGCTGTGGCAAGCTGTGAACACTAAACTTCAACATAAATTCAAAAAAGGACAGAAAACCATCATGACCATTCATTTAGTTCAGGTATTCTTGAGGTGTAAATTGCTAAAGGTTAAGAGAATACAGAGGGGGAGCTACCTCTACTTGTCCTTCCCTTTAAAATTTCCCTGAGCTTTCACTATTAGTTACTATTGATGAAAAGGTTCTCAGTGGATCCTTGGTCCATTGAGACTTTCCTGTCACTAGGTTAATTAAAATCAACACAAGTTCACTCCCTAGTTTGGATGAACTTCAGATGAGTTCCACGGTCTGTGAAGAATAGCTTTTTCGTCTTTTTAGTAATGATTAATTTTGTCTACATATGGACACAAAACTAATATTTAATTTATTCTGAGTGATCCTACTGGTAAATTGCCTTCAGCTGTCTTAATGTATTCAGGGTTATACGGCGATAACTAGCAGAGAAAGATACAGATGCTATACTTTGTAAGATATATATTTTCCAGTAGTAAGATTTGAAATCTGACCGTTTTGTACCAATATCCTGCAGTAAGCAGTTCTGGCAGATACAAGAACTGCTTTCGTGCTCTTGATGTCCTAAAGCAGCATGCCAGACATCTGTTCTTAGTCCTTTAACCAGCTTCTTGTGGTAGAAAATATTATTCCTCTTACATTTGTGAATTAAGCAATTACAATTGCAAATTACAATTTGCTTTTATGTGTGCATGTTCTAAAGGAAGTTATATTTAAATTCCAGGTACACTGATAAGTATCTTTTCAAAATATATCGTGTCGGGGGTGGACTAAGAGTTAAGCCTGTGGAGGAAGAAGGGTGAGGAAAGAACTATTCATAAAAGCACAAAACTGATGATGATTTCAAATAAGAGAGAACAAATTTTTGGAGATATAAGGAAAATTAAATAAAATATAACCTTTCTTTATCAAAGCTAGATCAGGACAGGACAATTCAAATAATTTTATTAGATAACTATTTTCTTGCAAAGAAAAAATATGGAAAATTTTAGAACTTATATGAACTGTTGTGTGTTGACTCAAGCCAGCAGCTAAGCACCTACACAGCCCCTCGCTCACTCTCCCTTCTCCCTGGGGGGAGAGAATGGAAAGAGCAAAAGTGAAAAAAACCTCATTAATTTGAGGTAAGACAGCTTAATAAGTAAAAGAAAGAGGGAAAAAATACTGGTGCAAAAGCAATCACTCAACTTCTCCCACAAGAAGATCAATGCCTGGCCAATCTGAGCAATGTCTAACTTGGAAGACATCCCCACCTCCTCCACTTGTTATTGCTGAGCATGGCATTATATGGAAATATGCTTTTGGTCAGCTCAGGTCAGCTGTCTTGGGTCAACTATCTTGGCTGTGTTGCCTCTCAACTTCTTGCTCACTCACTGCGCGGGGAGCAGAGAGAGAACCAGAGAAAGCCATGACCCTGTGTAAGCACTGGTCAGCATTAAATGAAACATGGGTGCATTATCAGCACTTAGTCACAAATCCAAATCACAATATCCTAGGAGCTGCTATGAAAAAAAGTTAACTCCATCCTAGCCTAACCTCAGCCAGATCCAGTACAACAAAGGTTCACAGGAAAATGCTATTTAAACTAGAAACATGTAGGAAATAAAGTTGAAGAAAGACTGTTCTCTGAGGATATGAAAGTGAATGACATTGTAGGTCAGTGTCATACTGAAAGGAGATGACTAATGGGCAGGTCTTCAGGGGTAAATATGGTGACTAATTTTTATGCATAAGCTAATAATAATCTTGAAACACTAATGAAGGTCTGGGAAACACCTTTGAAAAGTGAATATTCCCCTGGGAAACGGAAAGCAAAGCAAAGCAAGGCAAGGCAAAGCAGAGCAAGGCCAAGGGAACCAAATTACATTGCAGATTCAGGGTAATAAAAATGGATGGCATATAGATTCTGTCACATTAAAGGACAAAAATACCTCAGTGAATTCAATCTAGCAAAATGGATTTCTGTCCATAAATGTAACAGAAAGGTAAACACAAAGGAGAGCAAAATCCTTTTCTCTGATGTCCTACCCCTCGGTTATATATACTAACAAAATGTCACTGGAACATGTATAAAAACTAATAACAGTCTATCCATAGGCTAAATTTCTATTAGGTTCTGGGACAATCTTTTAGAAGAACAATTATGAGACAAAAAAATATCTAACTACTTTTAAGAAGGGTTCTGTGAGTAACAATAAAGAGTACATGAAGTGTTAGTTTCAACAGCTGGGGAAACATATGTTACCAACATGTATAAACTGCTGTGTGAATCAAAAGAAATACTTGCAGTGCCAACATTAATAATTTCTGCTGAAAATAGCTTTCTTTAATGAAACGAGGGCTAAATAATATTTCTTCCACAAATCTGCATTAGTTTTTGCTCATCCAGGTTGAAAAAGTGATTATTTCCTCCTGTCTAGCCTCTCAGTGTACTAACATCACTAAATGTTTCACTTCGTAATTCGTTTATTTCCTTCTCTGAAAACAGCATGCAGAGTGTTTCCATTACTTAATATAAACCCCAATTTATTGGATTCTTTTGTTCTGTCTGCAAGAATAAATTATTTCAATGGCACATACAATGTTATAGCCATCTAAAAGGACATTTATGTTGTAAATAGACACCTCATTTAAGTGGTTTCTTTTGCATCATTTTTACCTGAGTTTGTGTTCCTTAGTTCTCAGAGATCACTTTCTTAATGCACTGATGTAATAATACTATTACTGTTAGACATGATGAAATGGGTATATTGCATTTATGTAATTTACAGTTAGGAAGTTATGAAGGTGTATTTCTGTTTAAAAAAAACCCAAACAAAACAACCAACAAAACAAACAAACAAACCACTAAGTATTAAGATACAAGGAGTGGTTATAACTTTTATTAAACCTCCTTCTTATTCCTCTGCAAAATATAATAACTTATTTAAAAATAGTTCTTTCAGATTTGTTATTACTATTTGTGATTGGTAAAAATTCATCAATCAAGTTGAAATAAGTGCTTAAAGATTAAGTTTTTCTTAACATGATCCAGCTCTGCTGGTCTGCTCATTTGGTGTTTCGCTGTCTCTCAAAGCCGCAGACGTATTAAGACTGAAGAAAACCTTCTTCTGTTCTTTTTGCTACAGAGCAATGCTGCTAGCATGGAGTTTTTGTTTGATGAGTGAAGAGATATTTTCTCTGAATTAAATCTATTCTAATATTTCTGTTTATGAAGTTACAACATGTAACCCTTGCAATTACATATGCATTTCAAAATGGTTCACTTTTCCTAATAAAAAAAAAAAATGTTTACAAATGACTGCCTGAATGTATTTTGTACAGTCTCATGCAAAACATAAGGAGAATTCTGCTATAACTGATGCTAGATCACCTCTTCATTCTAGCCAAATACCTTGAAAATTTAGTGAAAAATTATATGAGCAATACTAGTGACTTCTCAGGTTTTGATCCTTTCAGTTCTGGAGTTGCTTTTTTATGATAAGGACTGTCCCCAAAAGAAAAAGTAATTTATGGCTATTCTAGCTGGAATTATGCATGCAGCTATTGAGAAGGACCAAGCAACACCCAGCCAGCAATTCACTTCTCAACCAGTACTCAATGATATAAAAAATTAACCTTGTTCTGAATAAATCTCTCATTAGCATACATTCATTATTTATTTTACAGTTACTCCTATAGAACCACTTGTGCTGTTGAGAGTCATGCAGGTATATATCAGGAAACCCGTGATCAACATGGGGCTAATAATGAGAAAGCTAATAGATATTTTTTGGCATATTTTATTTAATATTTATAATGTACATACAATAAATAAAATATGTCATTGTTAGGCATTACTGAAAAGAATATGAGCAAGTCAAGATAACTGATTGATCTTTTTGGGTGATGTGAACAAGCTCAGTAGCTTGAATGCCGTCAGATGCCAATTTACATGAACAGGGAATCCAGAGACTAAAGGGGAATTATTTTGTTGGGTTTTTTTGAGAGAAATAATGAAGAACTTCTTGTTCCCACAATAAAAATTCAGATAAACAGAATAACATTTCAGTTACAAGGTTCTTGACCTACATAGATATGTTTGCAAGAACTATAAATTATAGATTATCCAATAATTTATTGGAACACATTCGCAGAAAACATTGTTGACACAGAGAGTAGAGACCAACAGATTCTTCTACATTTGATTCTGAAAACAGGGAAGATGTCCCTGCAAGATGTGTGATTGCATTCATAGAATTTAACAGAGTTCTTCATTTTCAGGAATCACAGAATCATAGAATGGTTTGGGTTAGATGGGATCTTAAAGATCATTAAGTTCAACCCCCCCTGCCATGGGCAGGGACACCTCCCACTAGACCAGGTTGCTCAAAGTCCCATCCAACCTGCCCTTGAACACCTTCAGGGATGGGGCACCCACAGCTTCACTGTTCAACCTGTTCCAGTGCCTCACCACCCTTAGAGTAAAGAATTTCTTCCTGATAACAAATCTAAGTCTCCTCTCTTTCAGTTTAAACTGTTACCCCTCATCCTATCGCTCCACTCCCTGATAAAGAGTCCCTCACCATCTTTCCTGTAGGTCACTTTTATGCACTGGAAGGCTGATATAAGGTCACCCTGGAGCCCTCTTCTCCGGGCTAAACAACCCAAACTCTCTCACCCTGTTTTTCCTGTCCTCAGATCATCTTCATGGCACTCCTCTGTTTTCTCCATCAGGTCCTTGTCTTTCTTGTGTTGGGGGCTCCAGAGCTGGAAGCAGTCCTCCAGGTGGGGGTTCATGAGAGTGGAGTAGAGGGGTAGAATCATCTCCCTCGACCTGCTGGCTATGCTTCTTTTGAAGGAGCCCAGGATACAGTTGGCTTTCTGGGCTGCAAGTGTGTATTGCTGGTTCATATTGAGCTTCTCAATACCCCCAAACAACACTCTCAAGCCCCCAGGTCCTTCTCCTTAGGGCTGCTGGAGCCTCTCCTTGTTGATTAGAACAAGGTCTAGCATAGCACCTCTCCTCATTGGTTCCTCTATCACTTGAAGATGGTGATATCCTCTATCCTTGGAGAAGGAAGTTATCATCAATGCACTCCCATAACCTCCTGGATTGCTTATTACCCTCCTGTGTTGTCCTCCATGAGGACCAAGATCTGTGAATGTGAGGCTGCTCCTATCAGTCTGTAGAGTTCTTCATGTGCTCTATCAGCCTTCTTCCTGGGGGGGTGGCCTGTAGCAGACCCCCACAGCAATGTCACCTGTTGTTGCCTTCCCTTTAATCCTGGCCCATAAGCTCTTAGTCGGCTCCTTATCCATCCACAGTCAGGGTTCCATGCAGTCCAGCTAGTCATTGACATAGAGGATGACACTCTCTCCTTGTCTCCCTTGCCTGTCTTTCCTGAAGAGCATGTATCCTTCCATTGTAATACCCCAGTCATGGGAGACATTCCATCCCATCTCCATGATTCCAATGAGATCATAACCCTGTGGGTGTGCACGTGTCTCCTTTTGTTTATTCCCCATGTTATGTGTGTTTGCACAGAGGCATTTAAGTTGGGCTCTTCATAAAACTGACTTACTGGTTGGAGTGGCTGGACTTCCTTTGTGCTGCACTCCAGGTGCTCTCCTGCTGACCTATGATCCTTCTCCAGGCTCTGTGCATCTATTGATGGCACTGGCATCATATTAGCCTGAATAGAATGCATGAAGGTTCCCCTCCTGCAGCAACTTCTTTAATTTAAAGCCTTCTTCACAAGCTTGGGAAGCCTCTGACTGAAGATACTCTTCCCCTTCTCTTACAGACAGACCCCATCATCCCCCAGTACATTTTGCTTCTCAAAGCAAGTCCTATGGTCTAAGTAGCCAAACCCCTGGCTGTGGCACCAGTCCTGTAACTATTTGTTGACTTGACAGATTCAACTAGTCCTTTCAAACCCCTTTCCTTTGAACATAAGAATTGTTGAAAAAACTATCTGTGCTCCAGAGTCCTTCACCACCTCTCCCAGGGCTCTGTAATCCTTCTTGATACTCCTCACTGCTCTTGATTGTATCATTGGTACCCACATGAAACAACAGCAGCAGATAATAGTCAGTGGACTGTACAAGGCTTGGTAATCTCTCAGTGACATCCCTGATACAAGCCGTACAGTATGCAGTACACCTCTCTAGACAGTGCATCAGATGGGCAAATGGGTGCCTCCATACCTTTCAGAGGAGAATCACCTACTACTATTACCCATCACTTTTTCTTAGTCACATTTGTTTGTTAAACAGGGAGCAGATCAGGCTGCCCTCCTCACTTTTGTGTGTGTCGGTGGGGGAGTTTTAGGTATTTGGCCATGGGCTGTGGGTCTACTGCCGACTATGTTTGGAGCCAGCTATCTAACTCCATTTTAGCCTCCCCAATGTTACGAGGCTCCTCACCACCTTCTGCAGCCCAGCTACCTTCATAAAAAGAATGGCTATATCATGTAGATGTAAAGTAAAAAAACATCTGCTGGAAAAGTAGCATGGCAAGCTCTAGGCAATCCAGGAGACTCTTGGAGTGGATCAAAGATAACTTATTAAGCCAGGTAATAGACAGCTCACCAGAGATGCGATACTGGACCTGTTGGTCACTAATGTGAGCTAATCAGTGACACTGAGATTGGAGGAAGCCTGGGCTGCAGTGATCATGCACTGGTCGAATTCACAGTCCAGATACAGAGTAGAGTCAGGACCCTGAATTTTAGGAAAGCAAACTTCCAGCTCTTCAAGGAGTTGGTCAATAGGATCCCCTGGGAAACTGTCCTCAAGGACAAGGGAACAGAACAGAGCTGGCAGATCTCTAAGGATGTTTTCCATACAGTGCAAAAGCTCTTGACTCCAGGTGTAAGAAATCAGGCAAAGAAGGTAAGAGACCAGTATGGCTGAATTGAGACCTGCTGGTCAAACTAAAGGGAAAGAAGGAAATGCACATGCAGTACAAACGGTGACAAGTATCCCGGGTAGAGAATACAGACACTGCCTGCTTGTGTAGGGAGGGGGTCAGGAAGGCCAAGGTGCAACTGGAGATAAACTTTTCAAGGAATACAAAGAGTAACAGAAAGGGCTTCTACAGCTACATCAGTCAGAAAAGGAAGGTCAAAGGATGCTTTCTCCCCCCGATGAGCAAGACTAGCAAACTGGTAAAAATGAACAAGGAGAGGGCTGAGGTACTCAACAATTTTTTTTGCCTCGGTCTTCAGTGGCAACCTCTCCCCACATCTCTCAAGTGGATGAACCACAAGGCAGGGACTGGTGGAGAAAAGTCCTTCCTACTGTAAGAGAAGATTGGGTTTGGGACTACCTGAGGAACCAGAGCATACAGAAGTTGATGGGACCTGATGAGATGCAACCCAGAATTCTGAGGGAAGTGGCTGATGTAGTTGCCAAGTCACTCTCCATGTTATTTGAAAAGTCATGGCAGTTAGGCAAAATGCCCAGTGACTGGAAAAGGGGAATATCGCACCCATTTTAAAAAAGGTAGAAAGGAGGACCCTGAGAACTACCTACCTGTCAGCCTCATTTCTGTGCCTGGGACAGTCATGGACAGAGAGGCGATTTGAGACAGCCAGCATGGATTCACCAAGGGCAAGTCCTGCCTGACCAACCCAATGGCCTTCTATGATGGACTGACTAGATGGAGTGGACAAGGTAAGAGCTACAGATGTGGTCTATCTGCACCTCTCTAAGGCCTTTGACATGGTCTCCCCCAACCTCTTTCTCTCTAGATTGGACAGGAATGGATTTGATGGCTAGACTGTTCAGTGGATGAGGTTTTATTTGAATGGTCATATTCAGAGTATAATAGAAGTTCAGATGGAGACTGGTGACAAATGGTGTCCCTCAGGGATCCGTATTGTGACCTGTACTGTTCAAGATCTTCATCAATGACACAGTCATCAGATTCGAGTGCACCCTCAGCAACTCTGCAGATGATGCCAGGCTGAGTGGAATGGTTGACATGCCTGAGGGAAGGGATGCCATCCGGAGGGCTCTGGACAGGCTAAAGAAGTGGACTCATGTGAAATTCATGAGTTTCAACAAGGCCAAGTGCAAGGGCCCACACTTGGGTCAGGGAATCCCTTGGTAATGATACAGGTTCAGGTACTGGTGGATTAAAAGCTGTACATGAGTCAACAGTGTGTGCTCACATCCCAGAATTCCAACCATACCTTGGGCTTCTTCAAAAGAAGCATGGCCAGCAGGCTGAAGGAGGTGAATCTCCTGCTCTACTCTCCTCTGGTGTGACGCCACACGGAGTGTTGCATCCAGCTCTGGAGCTGTCAACACAAGAGAGACATCGACCTGTTGGAGCGGGTGAAGAGGATGGCCACAAAAATGATCAGAGGGCTGAAGGACATATCCTTTGAGGATGTGCTGAGAGAGTTGGAGTTTTTCAGCCTGGAGAAGAAAAAGCCTAAAGGAAAGATGGAGAGGAACTCTTTAGTGGGGAGTATAGTGATAGGACAATGGTAATGGCTCTAAACTAAAAGAAGGAAAAATTACACCAGATATAATGATGAAATTTTTCACAACAGGTGTTGTGAAACACTGGAACAGGTTGCCCAGAGAGGTGGTAGATGCTCTTTGACGATTCTCTGATTCTATAAAAAGCCAGTAAGACACAGATTTACAATGAGTGGAATGTGAGGCAATAAAAGGAAATCATTCTAGAAATACAATTTTATGAGTGAAAGACATAACTAGTCTATTTAACAGGTGCCAAAATGAAGTTTTAATGTTTCTTAGCATCAGTATACATTGTAAAAAACCCCAAACAAATAAAACAAACTACAAACCAACAAAAGCTCATGATTTTCTAAGTAACAAAATAGATGTTGACACTTTTACATGTGCTTAACCTACACTGAGAAAAATAATCAGTTTTAAAAAATTACTGGGTAGATGTCTTCAGTTTAGTAACCTTAATAAAGTTTATTCTTCTGTAGTGAGAAATCTGTCTATAGCAAATTAGAGCCATTTGATTTTGAAGTGTAAGGAAACATAGATGTCAGGTGAGATTATTGAACATAGATAAAACATGAAAATACTGTCCAACTTTAAATGAAGGTGAAGCAGGACTACAGGAAACAGAAGAGACATTTGAATTTCCATACATGGGAAATTAGTGAGAACAGATATGTCTATATGATTAAATGATAATAACTATAGATATAGAATACATATATGCCAAGAAGAAATTATATTCAGATGAGCTAATTTCCTGACCTTATTTACTAAGCTAGTTTAAGAATTTACAACATGTATGGTTGAATATGTTATTCTCATACACAATATAGAGAAACACAGACTGCACAAAATTATTGAAGGGATAGTGGAGATCTCATTAAAACTTTTCCCAAGCATTCATATTCTAGCTAGAGGATTGTATTCAGCAGGTATCTTTGGGAGATCTTTTGGATCTCTTATTGTTTAATGTTCTCATAAATAACTTAATGCAGTACAGAGCATCCTTCTTCAAATCCAGAGATAATAGCCTGGGAAAGGAGTAGGTCAAAGTGATAAAGTGAGGCTACAAATACTTCCGAAAATATTAGCATTAAATAACTTGCTCAACTAAGTGAAGGGTCTAAATAAATAGCATAAATTCCACTAAGGATTTGTGTAGAGTTGCAGTGGACAGCAGAAATGCCTCATAGGGAAAAGACTGGCAAAACATCAACATCAACTAAGGTCTTGTGTCTATACAAGAGTGTACAATCTTTCTAAAATAAGAAGAAAGAAAAAAAAAAAAAGGAGGGAGCTAAATGGGAATAGTTTTTTAAGACTGTTAAAGTAATCTTCTATTCTTCCCCCAAAAGGTCTAAAGTGGAGTACTTGTCTAATCTTCTATAATCTCCTTAAGAACACATCAACAAACATACAGTTCAACTAAAAAAGTGTGAAGTAGTTCAGCAAATGTGATTAGAAATCAAGAAACAAGATCTGCTAAACAAAAAGAGTTGGTGTGACTTAACTTTGAAAACAGAAGGTTGAGGAGAGAAAATAATGTCTTCAGATATCATAAACGTTGCCAGAAAAGAAGGCAACAATGTGTTGGCTGTGTTCTTTTAAAATAAGACAAGAATTAATGAGCTTAAACTGCAGAAAAGGAGATTGTGGATAGAATTATGTAGTACATTGGTTAAGACGATTTCATGACCTGTACTGCAATTCTTTAAACAAGATTTATATACTGTTGATCTAACTTCAGAACATAGAAATGAGTGAGTTTCTGATATGCTTCCACTCCAGTCTTCTGTAATGTGACAATGGTACACAGTTACAAAGACAGAAGTGGAGGGAAAAATATTCCTATTTAACAATCACTAAGTACTTTCTCCCAGTAATAATTTATGTCAAATTAAATCCAGAAAGCATGGAGCTCTGACTAAGTTTGGATGAGTTAGAAGTCTAGAGAGAACATGAACTAATTTTTCTATTAACTTGGATTAACTTAAGTAGTAATACACAAGTAAATAAAGAAGTCACTCTTCAGTCCCTTTAGACTTCTAATCAATGTACAGCAGGATTTGCAAGTTACTGGACCATGTGGTTTTATTCATCAGATAACTGATGAAGGCTCTAAGTTAAGAAGAACGACAGGACTCATAGGAAAGAATGGGCCTTAATAGAGGTGAAGAAGTGACTGGACTCACTTTAACTCCACTAACCTCAGGACTGAAACCTCTCAAGCGAAAATTATAGAGATGCTTAAGATGGCTGCATGAAAGCCAGCATGAAGCAGTATGAGTTGATTTCATATTCCTGTTCAGCATGAATGTGGCCCTAAGCCCTCATAATATGTTATTCCTTTTCCCAATGCTACAAGCCTCTCCCTCATCCCTGGAAAGGTGATAGAACAGCTTATCCTGGATGTCCTCTGTAAGCATGTAGAAGAAAAAAAAGGTCATTAGGAGTTCTCAGCATGGATTCACCAAGGGGAAATCATGTCTGAACATGATTGGCTGGGTTGATGAAGGGAGAGCGGTGGATGTTGTCTACCTTGACTTCAGCAAGGCTTTTGACTCAGTCTCCCACAGCGTCCTCGTAGGCAAGCTTAGGAAATGTGGGTTAAATGAGGGGACAGTGAGGTAGATTGAGAACTGGCTGAAAGGCAGAGCTCAGAGGGTTGTGATCAGTGGTGTAGAGTCCAGTCGGAGGCCTGCAATAAATGGTGCTCCCCAGGGATCAGTACTAAGTCTGGTGTTGCTCAAGATATTCATCAATGACCTGGATGAGGGGACAGAGTGTACTCCTAGCAAGTTTATTGATGATATAAAGCTGGGAGGAGTGGCTGACACACCAGAAGGCTGTGCTGTCATTCAGCAAGATGTAGAAAGGTTGGAAAGTTGGACGATGATGAACCTGATAAAATTCAACAAGGACAAGTATAGGGTCTTTCACTTATGGAGGAATAACCCCATACACTGGTACAGGTTAGGGGCTGACCTGCTGGAAAGCAGCCCTTTAGAGAGAGACCTTGGAGTCCTGGCGGACAACAAGTTGACCATGCAGCAGCAATGTGCCACAATGGTCTCCTGGTGTGCATAAGAATGAGTGTGGCTAGCAGGTTGAGGGAGGTCATCGTTCCCCTCTACGCTGCTCTGGTGCATCTGGAGTACTGTGTCCAGTTCTGGGCCCCCCAGTTGTCCCTGAAGCTGTCCCAAGAAGGCCAGGGAATTACTGGAAAGAGTCCAGTGGAGGGCCACAGAGATGATCAAAGGAATGGAGCATTTCTCTTATGAGAAAAGATTGAGAGACCTGCTTAGCCTGTAGAAGACTGAAGGGGGATCTTATCAATGCTTATGAATATCTACAGGATGAATGTCAAGAAGATAGGGTCAGGCTCTTCTCAGTGGTGGCCAGTGACAGGACAAGGGGCAACAGACACAAACTGGAACACAGGAAGTTCAGTCTCAACATGAGGGAAAACTTCTTTAATTTCAGGGTTCCAGAGCACTGAACAGTCTTCCCAAAGAGGTTGTGGAGTCTCCTTCTCTGGAGATATTAAAAAGCCACCTGGACGCGTTCCTTTCCAGCCTGCTGCAGATGAATCTGCTTTGGCAAGGGGGTTTGACTAGGTAATCTCCAAAGCTACCTTCCAACTTCTAATATTCTGTGAAGCAAACAATCAATCAAAGAAAAAAAATCCTTATAATACTGCGATTTTAACTTTTTGTCAGTAAACTGTAAAATATAACCCTTTTCCACTCTCAGTCTCAAAATGCTATGAGTCAGGAATTTCTATGTGATCATTTTGGCCCTATTACGTAGTGTAGTATAGTATCATATCGTATCGTATCATACAATTATATTGTAGTATATATATTGTATTATTATATATCATACTATATTATACTAGAGAATAGGCTTTTCTTTACTGTTTCTAAAATTGCCGAAGGTCAAGGTTAAATCACAGAGATTAGGAAATCAGAAAAGTGTAAATGTGTACTTTTCAGTGGTTTCTTAAATTTTATTTCAATATTGTTATGATAGCAGTTATTGCACTATGTATGTTTTTCTTTCTTTTTCGATGTCATGCTTTTGATAAATGAAACAAATTATTAGCAGTCAAAACTCTAGAGGCTTCAAGATAACATTTATTAAAGGAGCAGAGTGTAGAGACTTTGCTGAAGCTGCCTACTTTTGTTTTAAAATGTCATCTGCTGATTTTAAGTTACAGTTGCACGAATGCACTACATTGTGTGCTCCCGTCAAACAAATTGAAAGGACTACAGGTTACCATAGAAACAACATCAGGACAAGCCTGTGATATTGTAAAAAGAAAGCAACAGTTGCAAAATCATCAGCTTGAATCACAAAAACACATGAAATGCTGAAGAATCCCTTTATTTGAGAAAGGCCAAGTGTTTAAGGATCAGTCAGTGAGCTGCTCATCAGAGATTCATACTGTGGCAAATAGGTCCCTTCAGACTCTCTTACAAAGCTTCCAAACACAGGCCAAAATTTATTTGTAAAGTACACAAAGATCTAGACTGAAAAAAAAGAAGTGCATTTCAAGGTATTGGGTCTGCATGGTGGAGCCAGTTAATCAACGGGGAAATGAAAGCTCACAATCCCATGAGTCATGACTAAAAACACTTAAGAACTGGGCATAAAAGGAGAGAAAAGGATTAAATGGAACAGGGAAATAAAATCAAATATACTTATAGGAAATGTTCAGAGAAGAAAATGAAGCAAGACTGCTGGCCAAATATTTAATAACATTCCCATTTCGAAGATATTGGTTAGAAATGACGGAGATATCTTCTCTGCTGTCCTAAGGACAGTAAATAAGAACTCAGGTAAAACAAAGCTAGCACAGCAAAGCAACTGAAAGAAAATGGAAGGGGAAAGAGGAAGGGGAGTAAAGGAAAAATAAGAATTACTACTTCTACAGCTAAGAGTCTTCAAAAGAAAGCATCATTTGAATTTTTAACTACTTATCTTATTTTCTAAGTACAAGATGATCTGCTCTCACCATAGATAGTGTTAATTTTAATTGTTAAAGACAGAAAAGGGATCAGCACAATATAGATGCTTGAGACTGTGTTCAGTAAAGTATTATTAATGACTATCAAAATAAACTTTAGAAAATACTCATGTCTATTTTATTTGACTTAACACATGGACACTTAGATCTTGGCTATACTGCTGAGAGCTTCACATAAGTTTGTTTATAGGTCAGTATGTAACCATTGAATGCTCTTCAGTGTTTGAATCTGACTAAATAATTCACTAAGTATAAACTTTGTACCTTGAGGCTATCCTCCAGCAAACAAATGTTCTGTGATGTCAGAACTATACAGATGTACCAAGCTCTGTACATGCCAAGATGTGTGCACTCACAGTGGTAAACTGACATTCTCGTTTGTCATTCTTTCTGGCTTTGTTGTGTCTAGAGTCCATAGTGATTTCAGTTTTTCCTTGGATGTTGTGATTACTTTCGACATGAAAATGTTTTGTGTGTGTTATTTTTGAAAGGGATTAATATTACTTTCAAAGGAAGTAATAAAGTGCTGTAGTGAAGATGAAGGTACACATTGACTAGATGACTACATTGATAACATATCTTTGCATTTTCCCAAATTTTTGCTTTAAAACATGTAGGCAGATTCTTAATGCCTTTCTAATATGATCAGAATTGCTATTTAGATGGTAGAAGACATGTGAAACAAAAGATTTAAACTCTATTTCAATAATGTAACTTGTAGTCCCCCCAAATTTGAAAAAGAATTTATCTTGTCAATGAATTGTGAATTTACCTGATTTTTTTTAAACTTAAAAAGTGCCATACATTTAAGTTTTCTCCTTATCATTGACAAAACATCCTTCATAAATCAAAGATGTGGGAGAACTATAGATCTGGATTTTCTTTTTTATTTTTAATGTCACTAATATTGTTTCTACAATAGATCATGTATTTTTTTGTTTGCTTGTTTGGTCTGTAGATCACAGACTCAAGACACAGAAGCTCAAAGTATATTCATCATAGCTATGTGACTTTTTTAATCAATTATGGGAAACATGTCAATGGGGTGACTTAGATTATTGATTATAATTGTACAGTGGCCATGTTGTAACCCAGAAATATCAAGGTAGTTGATGTCAATTTGGTTCCACACAATTTTGCTGAAGACTAGCAACGAATCTCATATCTGGATATTTATCACTGCATTGTCTCTTTTCTCTTGCTTCATGTATGACATGGGACCCAGAAATGTCTCCTGTCCCCTGAGTTGGACTGTGAATGCTGATTGTTCCAGATTTGTGAAGACACTAGTTAGAAGACTAACTCCTTTTCTGGGATGGAAACACAAACCCATGAACTGAAAACTCCACAAAATTGATTTGCTCCATGGTTTTGGCATAACTTCTGAGAGATATAAAATCACTAGTTTTATATATTTACTTATTAAATATATCCTGCCTGGGTATCAATCCCTGAGTAAGAGACATAGTCTATTCCATGCTGAACTAATACATATCTATGTATGTTAAGCCTAGGGATATCTGCTTCTTTTTAATTCTTGTTACTTCAAAGCTTGTTAAACTCTTTTCTTTAAAATTAATCTAAGCATATATCTATAGCTTGAAATTTAGAGACTTGGGGTGGTCATCGCAAAGAAAATCTGACAGACATACACATGTACATTTAATACTTTTTTATTGTCAACAGTATTTTTATTTTTATTGTCAAGAATTATTACTTTCTATTGTCAGCAAATCTACTTACAGGTACAGCCCTTCATACATAGAGCCCTACACAAGTGTCATACTGGGTTCACAGATATCTAATCATTTGGGCAAGGACAAGAACAAATTTTTGAGGTCAGGAACAAATGACTACAATATTGAAGGTATGACTATTGCAAACTCCCTTAGCCTACTATGACTTTTAGTAAGACTGCATTCATAAAACACATTCAATGTTGTATATACAGTGATGAAATATTTCTGGATCTTAAATGTCATAAATAATTTTGAGAATATAGGTAGGGATTTCATGGAAGTGTACTATGCATTGACAGTATGTCCTAACAAAATAACACCAATGAAGGGGTATATCTTTAGGCCTTATACCTTGAGTAATCACCTATTCCTTTGTAGTCCTATTCATATCAATGGGATGAGAAACAGAATGAAACTTTTCTCAGTGCAAATAAAACTACCAGCATAAGAGTTTACGCGAGTCTGATGCAATGTCTACTGAAGTTGATAAGAATTAATATGATTTCAATTAAAGAAACTTTTGAGACTTGTTACCTCCCTCCTCTACCTGAGAAACAGAAATTGCTGTAGTAAAAACTCATGAAAAATGCTCATGTTTACTAACACTCTAATAAAGTAAGAATACTTGTCACCTGGAGGAGCTGAAATCATAGTTTTTAGCTTTTGAGAGGGAAAAAAAAAATGACAGAAAAAAAGATTTAAGATTTATATGGCCAGAAACACCACTATGATTTCTACTTCAAAGCATGCATTCCATTAAATGTTATATTTTAAAAGTTTCTGAAATAAAAAAAATATTATCCAATAAAACATTTTAAATCATTAAAGCTGTATGTAATAATTTACATCTTTAATCTTTTTTAATACATGTTCTTAAATGAAAACATCTGTTTTCACTTCAGTTAAAACTAAACGTTTAGAATTAATTTATTAAAAGTAGGTAGAACTTTAAGATTTTAATCATCAAGAATTTGATAATAAAAGACACACTTTTGACTCCTGTGGAGATTTCCTTTATTATTACAGTTTCTCATTAAAATACCTTCATTTAATATACATATTAAAAAATGTTCCTAAAAGCTTCCATGTTGGATTATTTATTTGTAATTTTGCACCATTATTTAATAATTCAGCTTGATAATACTAGTACTATTCTCTGACTATGTTCTGCTTCTGCTCAGGCAGACTACAAAGTCGTGTTGCCTATGCACCAGATTCTTATCTGTAAATTTTATTTTAGTCATTGCATTTATATATATATTATGGTGGTGAGACACTGGAGTACGTGGACCAGAGAACTGCTGAGACCCCATCCCTGGAAGTGTTCAGGACCAGGCAGGATAGGGCTTTGAGCAACCTGGTCTAGTGGAAGGTGTCCTTGTAGATAAACAAGTTAGGGAGAAAAAATATGATCCAGAAATGAACAGGTTATCAGAGTGTATGTGTTAACAGAATGGATGTGTGTCCTGGTTTGAGGTGGAGCAGAGCCAACTTTCTGTTCGGTGTTTTTGCTTCTTGGCTAAGCCTCTAATTCTCTGAAACTTACACTATGTTGTACAGAAAACAGTTCATTCTCGGAGTGATGGGACCTATGCTTATAGTTAATGCCGAGGAGTGGTGTGTAGAGAGGCTCTTGTTTATATTTGTTGCTGTGGCAACCAGGGTCAGCTGACTTCGTTGTTTGCCCTGTGGAGGGGTCAGACCTGTGGGGAGGAGTGGACAGGACAGGTGACCCAAAACTGACTAACAGGGTATTCCATCCCATCTGCCCCACACTCAGTATAAAAGCCGAGGATCAAATGATCAGCTCTTACTTCAATGGTTGACACCTCAGGAGGACAGTGTCTGTTTGTCTGCCTTTGATCCCGATTCGGACTACTGAAATTATCAGTCTTTTAAGACATGTTGCAAGACATGGACTGATGTTTTTCCAAATATGATTCAACAGAGACTTAACAAATTTTTGGCTTCATTCTTACTTTACGTTCTTTCTTTAGCATTTCTGGATTTCTCAGGAGGCCTTGAAACTCAGCTTATGTAACAACAGTAAAAAAAAAAAGAAACATACCCATTATATGTATGGGTATATGTATATGGAGTTATGTATATGTGTAATGTCTTTCTAATTACTTGCTATTAGCACTTTATTATCTATCTAATTACAGCAACGGCAATGGTAGTTAACAGTTTGCTTAAACCTGTTTGACTCTAGGCTACAGCAATACTCTTGAACATCCTTTAAACAGAGTTTTAGGTTTATACATGCTAGAATGTAGTATTTATTTTCACACCTACCATATTACTAACTACAAATTACGGAGCTATATTCAGTGCTAAGGAATTTAACATTGAACCCAAACTGTATAGAAATGAAACCTAATAGAATGTCTATCAGGCCTAAGAAGCTTTCAACCATTTTGTGCTAGACCAACATTTCAATAGCCTGTTCTGATGTCCAGTTAGGGTTTTGGAATAGATTGACTGTTTCAGTAATTCATTTGACAGTGTGGCACCAGGAAGAGTTTCATTAGTAGAACTGAGGAGGTGATGAGTTGTGGTTTGTGAAAAAATGGAAGGAATCTAAATCTTAATAAAGATTTTGAAATGGAATTTCACTCATACTCACTCCGCTAAATTTTGGAACCAGAATGAGGTCCATAATGACCTCTCCTTTTAAAAAAAATAAATCTAAATTATTTGAATCATCAGTAACCAGACTATTTTTCTTAGTCATACGGAAAATGAAAGTTCATCTTACAATTTAGTTCCCTTGAGTTACAGCTTTCCCAGAAATAAGGTAGGTGTTTAAAACTTCATGACTAATCCCATTTCTTATATCAGAAAATCAGTGTGTGAAGATAGATGTAAATAACACATCACAGGTGACCAGTGAAATCACAGTAAAATCTGACTTTTTATATTCAAGTATCTGATTTACAGATACTTTGAATGTGTGTACAATTCTCCATTGTTTAGCTTCAAAGCTGTAGTTTCTCTTTGTGTGACTCTACTGGAAAACAACCAAAACAAATACTTTAGAAAATTTTGTAGACAAACATTACTCTGTTCTATCCTGGTGGTTTCAATAGAGACTAAAAACATTCATTTCAAGCCTAAAACCTGTTTGGAATTTCAACAGTAAATTGACCCACTCCTTTCACAGCTGATGCGTTTTTTAAATTGTGTTATTTCCTTTCATATATTAATTTTTTATTCCTTTCATTTCCTGGCAAAAGGACTCCATTAATTTGTTTCAGGGTTCTTATGTTTTGAGAACTAAAGCCTTTGCTGCTGCATTTAACCTAGAATTGCTGCTACGTTTCTTCCTGGGAGGAAGGAAATTGTTGCTGAATCTGTGATGTATTTTGGATCTAAGCAAACACTATATAAGAGTTCAATCAACGACTTAAGCTTTTATGTCAATAGTCTGTGCATGGATAGCTTACAATGTTTACTACATACATTCTATGTTGACATTTATGCTCCAAGCAAACTCCAGCAATAATCATTTGCCTTTGGATTATATCATAGGCTCTGTGAGTGTTGGATCATCTGAAATAAAACTGTGTTCTTTGGTTTTGCTTGAATACATAGGTAGTTTCTTTTCCTTTATAATGGCATAAAGGATTTTTCTGGGATCCAGATTTCCTATGTAAATGCTGCAATGTGTTAAAGATCATTCCATTAATGGAACCTTTAGTTCCATTAACCATTTGCCTTTGTGAAAACATAATTTCCAGTCAACTAATTCCATATAATATATACTGGAATGTCATTAGAAAAGGTGCATAAACACAGCCAAGTAAACCTCAAATTTTATTCCAGGAATTGTTTCCTTAACTTTTTGTGTATGTGTGTGTTTGAAGCATCACTTCTCCTCACAAAGACCAAATTTATCTTTCCACAGAGGTACAAAAATATTAGTGATGCTCAGTGATTGATTTACACTGACTTCTGCAAGTATGCTTTCTCTCATGCATTCCACAGCATTTCTGAACTCCCATTTTTACACATAACATTATTCTTTCTATTTTTGCTTTGGTTTGTTTTTTTTTTTTTTTTGAAATTGTGCAGGATTTAATACAGCTTTAGTTCCTTATGTAGTGAAATTTAGTCTTTAATCTTTTAAAGGTTTTGATTTGCCCAATAGACAAGTTAGTGACATTGTTTTAAATAGATATGTTTACTGGGGAACTGAAAAGACTTTAGTCTTCCTCTTACCACTGCCTTCTGTGTTTCTGGTCCAGTCCAATTTTTAGTCTTCACAGATTGTGTGGGAATGGAATAATCTATCTAGGATTTTGGGATTCAGCCTACCTCTGTTGGGAAAAAAACTCCAGCTGTCTGCCTGCTACCCAGAAAACCCAAACAGCCAGTACACAAGTGCAGCTCCTGCTCAGTGGCTCTGAGCTATCCAGAACATACTCTGCACACACGGACCACTTGGTCCGTCATTGCATGGTCAGATTTGCAGTGGACACCAAGGGTAGGCAGTGGTTGCTACAACTTTGTCCAGTGTAAATACAAGGGCCACAGTACTGTGCACAGTATTCCCTGGACTTATAGATGGATTCACACAAATCAGAAGCCTCTCCTGTTACTTTTTGGCCTATTCAAGAACCAAAACAATGCCTGTCTGCCATAAATTGCTCATTTTGTCAAAGTGCCTGTGATCCTTTCTGTCTTTAATCTGAAATGGGACCCAGGACTCCTTCCTTTAACAGAAGTGCTCTCACTACTAGGCTAATTCTATCAGCGTTTACCTTTTTGAGTATTGTCATTTTAATTATTTACACAACTGTTAAAACATTGATGGGATATGTTAAGAATGTCAAACTCATCCACTACAAAGACTGCAATGTAATCATTCCAGGGTGGGTTTTTTGTTTTGGTTTGTGTTGGCTTTTTTTGTTTGTCATTTCTTTTTGTTGTTGTTGATGATGATTTTGTTGGTGTTTTTTTTTTTAATCCTGAGAATGAGTAATGCATATGAGTTCTTACAGATGTCTTCATACCTCAAGTCAGTGTTTTTATTACAGTATAAAAGAACACTTCCTCCTACTGCAGTGCCTACAGACATAGCCATCTAACTGCAGGATCTAACAGTTCTGAACTAGGAGCTCTGAGAGGTCTCCAGACTAGTCTTTCTAACTTTTTATGTGTGTGTGTGCGCGTTTAAGACCAGTATAAGAGTCAACATCAACAAATGCTGGACTTGAAAAAGTTCCAGCTTTGACTGGAAGCCTGTAACAACTCCATCCTGAAATCTGTTGTTGGCTTTCCACATGTCATAAAACTGAAGTGAAAGAGACTTATTAGATATATGTGCTGTAGTCTGAGTATATAATCTCGATAAACAGGATATGGCCTGATTGCAAAAGAAAACATATTATGTGTTGAAATATGTGTGTGTGTATATTTTTACAGAGCCAGAGAAGCCAGTATACATCTCTTGCTGACATTTCTCTGAAAAAGACATACTATCATATATTATAAGACATTGTTTATAATGTTTATGATGTATATGACATAATTTATTATATGATAATATACATATATTACATATATGTATAAAAAATCAATTATAACTCAACCCTTTAATCATTTTTGTTATGTTAAGAGTTGCAGCAATGTAAGAAAGTAAAGGACAACAATTTTACCCTTGCAATTTCCCAGACTACTTGGGTAGAGTAGAATGCTTTCATATTTCATCAATTGTTTGCAAGAATAAACCTTATTTTCAACTTAGTAAGCAGCAGCCTTACAAAAAAAAAAAAAAACAACCAAACTTTTTTCACTTTCATTTAAGAAAGGCAACTCCTATACCTCAGAAAGTCAGCTGGAAAATTATTGCAACCCTTCAAAAATATATTTCCAACAAGCACATTTTCATCTGCTACACAGATTTCCTAAGAAAAAGAAGACTCATCAGCTATGATAATACTTGCATTGATTGGGGCTGGTCCCCTGGAAAACTGTGGTTTTTTATTTATCAAAATCCACAAGCTTAAACACTTTTTTATGGCCCTGCTACGTTACTTGCAATTTTGATACGATTGGGAAGATAGTTGTTCCTTGGTACATCATTTATTTGAGTATTAATAGAAAACTACCTCATGAGCACTGAGATTTTGGAACTAATATTAAACTAAGGTGACTGCCTGAGGACTGGTATGAATTATAATTCTTAGTATAATTTAATTTAAATAAAAATACCAGGGCAAAATGAAACAGAATAGTTTTAGTTGCATTACTTCAGATCTCACCAGCTACATAAAAGGAATCTAACTTTATTAATTGATCAAAATTCATTATAACAGATACATAAGTCAGATTTTTTTACCTTTTCGTTTTGTAGTTCTCCTATATTATCGAAAAACCTTGTTAGTCTGACACCCAAGGGGAGGCATAATATGTTACAGAATGCAAGTGCTAAGAGATTTCCAAGAAATACATAATGCTTTAGGTAGCTGCCAAAAAATTAAGGAGTTAGTGCTAGCATAGTTACTAAACAACCCTGTCTCTATTTGGCTGAAGTAGTTAATTATTCAACAAAGAAAGTACTAGTACCAGAAAGTACTTAATTTTAGAAACCTAGGTAGTTTTACTATGACATCCAAAAATTTGAGAGTTTATAGACGGATTTCCATTCAAGCACAAAACAGAAATTTAGTAATTACTTGACTTCAGATTCACCATCAGAATACAAGTAATCTTTTATATCACATGCAATTCAGAGAGATGGAAGAAAGAAGTTATCTAAAGAAAAATTAAAGTTCACATTTTATATTGCAGTAAATTGATTGATTAAAACAAAACAGTATACAATGTGAAACTGAAGTTTTTTGGAAGGTCTACCTATTTGGGATCACGCTAGTAGGAATATAATAACTACTTTATAGTTAATTTATTTTCACTAAAAAGTACCTAACAGAGGGAAATACAGAGAACATCTATAAATAAGTGGTTGTCAGCAATAGACAGACAGTTTTGTATTGATTTTAACCTTTTATAATTTTTTAAGACACAAAAATCCTCACTCAAATTATAGAACAAGTGTAATAAATAATAATTAAGAAATCTTGCAAGCAAAACACTTTTTTTCACAAAACTTTGTGGCAAGAGAAATTTTCTCATACTTTCCCTTATATTATAAGGTTTGAGAAGAAAGATCGGGAAATAATGAAAGACAATAATTTATTAGAATCATAGAATCATAGATTGGTTAGAGTTGGAAGGGACCTAAAAGATCATCTAGTTCCAAACACCCTGCCATGGGCAGGGACATCTCCCACTAGACCAGGTTGCTCAAAGCCCCATGCAGCCTGGCCTTGAACACTTGCAGGGATGGGGCATCCACAACTTCTATTGGCAACCTGTTCCAGTTCTTCACCACCCTCACTGTAAAGAATTTCTTCCTAGTATCTAATCTAAATCATCCCTTCTTCCAGTTTAAAACCATTGCCCCTTGTCCTTTCACTACACTTCCTGACAAAGAGTCCCTCTCCAGCTCTCCTGTAGGCTCCCTTCAGATATTGGTAGGTTCCTATGAGGTCTCCCTGGAGCCTTTTCTTCCCCAGGCTGAACAACCCCAGCTCTCTCAACCTGTCCTCATAGGGGAGGTGCTCCATCCCTCTGATCATCTTTGTGGTCCTCTGCTGGACCCATTCCAACAGATCCATGTCCTTCCTGTGTTGAGGACTCCAAAGCTGGACACAATACTCCAGTTGGAGTCTCACGAGCGCAAATTAGAGGCGTACAATCACCTCCTGTGACCTGCTGGCCACGCTTCTTTTGATGCAGCCCAGGATGCAGTTGGCTTTCTGGGCTGCCGGTGCACATTGCCGGCTCATGTTGAACTTCTCATTCACCAACATCCCCAAGCCCTTCTCCTCAGGGCTGCTCTCCAGCCATTCTCTGCCCAACCTGTATTTGTGCCTGGGATTGCCACATCGCAGGTGCAGGACCCTGCAGGGACCTTTATTAGGGATGTCAGCCTATAAGTCTTTTTCACAAAAATGTTTTATGTAACTTGAACATAGAAATAAATTGGGACATCTCAAGGAGAGTGTTCCAGACCAACAGAGACAGCAGTGCTGTCTTTAAAGCAAGTAGCAACAAATGGTAGAATCAGAAGAAACAAAGGTGGGAAGCCCTCCAGCAATCTCTTTCTTCACTATGGTGAGTCTAGATATTTTAAAATAACTAAACTTCAACTGTTTAACAAGTAACCATTAGCATAACATTCAGTGACCAAATCTCTATGGTCTGTCCTAAATTTTGACCTGTAGTTAGATGCCAAAATATCAGCTGTTGATGCAAAATTCCTATCAGACCATGGGCAGAAAGATGTACCTGATGTTGGTGATCCATCTGCTCCTAGGACTGGCACCTGAAACGGGTGAGATGATAGCTCACACCTAGGTGTATAATCCTCAGATGTGAAGCAGGGTAAGTCAGCTGATTACTGTAATCTATTTCTAATACCATTGCAATTTAGAAAAAAATTTAGTTTGGAAGCAAAATGTTTGATTCGTACCAAAGAAATGGAAGACCTGAGAGGAAATCAAAATGAGTAGTGTAAGAAATGGGGACTTTGACAGAAGGGCCAGATTACATCTATAAAATCTGGATTCCATTATCATATAAACTTCATTTTTTAAAATAATTTTTGAGATTTAGAGAGAAGGTGACAGATTGAACAGTTAGATGTGAAAAACTGAAATAATCTTCAGTTTTAAACTCAATGATGTAATAGAAAAAAAACAGCATAGATACAACCCTGAGATAAAAAATAGTAGGTTTAGAAAATGACATTGTAGATGTTAAACTAGGGACACAAGAGAAGTATTTAAATTGTTAAGCAGATGATTAAGTAGAGTTTGAAAGGTATGGATGCAAAATGGGAAAAAAAAGATGGTATTTTGCTTGGTAGTAGTGTAGCAATGACAGATAAAATCACGGAATAAAATGAAAAGTAGACCTTTTTTTTTTTCAAAAAAAAAATTATCACAAGTTTTTCAAACCTAATATTGATGATAGTATATAAGAAGTCACAAGCTACCCCTTATTTCATAGAAAAAGAATACTTGGGATATGAGCACACTCATGGTTGATGCAGTTTCCACTCCAGTAAACTACCCAGGAAGAAAATGCTATTTCAGTATCAGAAGATATTGCCTTAATTGTTGGTCATTGCAAAAATTATTTTCTAAGGAATTATGAGTTTGCCTTTCAGAGGTTGCTATTTTTTCTGGAAACTTGGCCTTACTATAGTTTTCACTACCACTGAAAGAAGAGTTAGAACTATTCCTCTTGCTGTCATGGACAGATTATATGAATGACTAGAACTGGTCACTTAGACACTGCTCTGAAATGTTAGACTTTGTTTTTCCTAATCCTCTCCTTAAACCTTGTTGTATTGCTACATGAGGCATTAAATTGCCCCACCCCTGGAAGTGTTCAAGGCCAGGCTGGTTGGGGCTTTGAGCAACCTGGTCTAGTGGGAGGTGTCCCTGCCCATGGCAGGGGGGTTGGAACTTGATCTTTAAGGTCCCTTCCAACTCTCACCATTCTATGATTCTATGATTCTGTGAAATTCTGTAAGTGGGTTGTAAGGGAGAGACGAGAGAAAAGTGACAGCGAGCTTTCAGAACTTTGTCTTCCTGGCTTATGCTATGTGGTGTGCATGGCAGGGAACCTGGGGGCTGTCTGGCTTGGGTTTAGTTTCAGAAACTCAATGATGATAATTAGCAAGCAGATTTGGGGCATGAGGATGACAGTTTACATGACACTTTTGAAAGTCTGATAGATATGTTCACAACATGTGAAATGCTTTAGTATCAACAAGGTGAACACGGTAGATGAAGAAGAGTTAAAATTAAGGAAGGTTGCAAATTCTCTTGGAACACACGCTTTTCAATACTGAACTTTGCCAAATTCTTCTAAATAAGGTGATAAACACGAATGAGTAGAATTGCTGTAATGGTGAAAGTCAGACAAAAAAAGGACATTAGTTTCTTTCAAGGCTTGAATTTCAAGCAAATGTGTAGCATAGGAGCTAGACTTGTGTCCACAGTATTTTTACGATATCCACATCCATTTTTACGATGCTTTGAGAAATGTTAATTTATAAGATTTAGTAAATTCAGTATAATTAGTTTTTTAGGTTTTGTTATTTCTTCATAGCAATAAATTTTAATTAACATGGAATTGCACATTGGATATTTACTGTTTTCTAATGTATTTATTTATTTATTTATTTTTCCTCTGAATGACTTTAGGCTTTCACCAAGTAACATAAATAGACCCGTACCAGATGCTTTCTGTGCTCAATTCTGTAATCTAGGTCATACAGGCAGTATTCTCTGCATGTACAGTGGTTCAACAACCCTAAAGTACCGCTGGACAAGAGTGGATAAGAGAGTGAAGCAGATTCATTCCTTCCTGATCTGATAAGTTTTACTGCAAAAGACTGTGATAAATCTTCTGATAGGGCAATCTGAGCACCAGAAGAAAATGCGATGCACGTTCAATTTCTTCATCTGTCACTTATTTATACTTATGAGCTCTCTGTATTACCTATAATTTAAATCCTAGAGGGCAGTAACTTGGCATTTATATCCAAAAGTGCCAAGCATACCTGTATTCGAAATGTTTAGTTATTATCTATCTTGAGATGCGCATGAACCTTAGGAACATTGCCAGAACTCTGAGAGTGAAACATAACTTGAATTTCTGTAAACTCTTATGGCCACCCCATAGATGCAATATGCAATGCAAAATGAGACACTCTCAAGGGTAGAATCCAAATATTTAGGACTTATAAAATTTCCATTTTTTTTTTCCCAGAAAAGAAAGATAAGCACATGTATACTCAGAAAAAAAAATATATGTGAACATATATGTGCATCTATATAAAATAATGCTTATAGAGAGAAAGATTGAAACATATTTGGAAGAAATATAAATTCCTTTATTCTTACTTTGTATTATGTATCAAACAGTATGTTCTGGTCCTCAATTGTAAGTCAAAGTGTATAAAACCTGATTTTGTTTGACTTACCCATAGATTCAAATAATTGCTGTGATATGCATGTGCATTGCAAACTTCAGCTCAATTCACATTTGCTAAAAAATTGTTAAGTCTTCGGTGAGATGAAAACAAATTTCTATAAATCTCCCATGAAGTTGGTGTATGTCAGTTTGAACTGAATCTTGCTTGGAGATTTTCTGCTCATTTTAATTCAAAGTCTAATGTGAACTCATGAGATGCAAACCTAAGGCAATAGAAATGGCTAGATATATTGAACAGATGTCTCACAGGATTTTTTTTTAACTGAATTATTTTATTATATCTCTGTTTCAACATGAGAAGTGAGACCTTAGCATTGGTCATGTTCAATAATTAATCTTAAGTAACTTTCAATTTCTAGAATACCTCTTTTGATGAAATAGTTTTCTGAAGATCATTTTTTGGTAGCAAACGAAGGAAAATAAACACATAATCAACAATTAGGAGAATAATACAGAAATAAATTGCCTTAAACTGAAAGGAGTTGGTAACAAGGTGGGGGTTGGTCTCTTTTGTCTAGTAACAGGTGAAAGAATAAGAGGAAATGGCGTCAAATCATGCTGAGGGAGGTTTAGAATAGATATTAGGAAAAATTTCTTCACAGAAAGGGTTATCAAACATTGGAACAGGTTGCCTGGGGAAGTGGTTGAAGCCCTGGAGGTATTTAAAAGACAGGTAGACGTGGTGCTTAGCGACATGGTTTAGTGCTGGTTTTGGCAGTGTTAGGTTAATGGTTGGAATCGACTATCTTAGAAGTCCCTTCAAACTAACATGATTCTATGATTCTGTGATTCTAAAGCATAAGAGCAGGTTTATGACTGCAGGAAGCATGGAATACTCACCTAATCAGAAGGCTATAAAGGTTTTCTACCCATGCTTTTACTTTACTTGCCACTGTGAACACTAAAACATTATGATGCTCGTATGTTGGGAAGGTGCTAGAACTCTATAGTAGCCTGTTACCATATGAGTTAATAGTTTAAATCATCCACTACAATAAAAGAATATTGTACAACAAACAGAGAATTCTGCTTACTACAGCTTACACTACTTGCCACAGTTCTATCAGTAGTAATATTGTGAATAATGGAACACACACCTGTTATATTCTGGAAATCCTTTGGAACTTGAGGAAACTGAGCCAAAAGCAAAAAACAAATAAATAAAAAAATATTGTTAAAATAAAAATAAAATAAAATAAAAATAAAAATAAAAAAATCACAAAACCAAAACCCAAGTGTGTGATTACTCTGAAACCCTCCATCCCCCTAAAAACCCACATAAAATCAGAGTTCACAACTCCTATGGGCCTCATTTCTACGTGTCTTTGTTCTGTTCTCAAATTCCCCGCAGGCCTGTTCTGTCTAAATCACTAAAAATGCACAAATGAAAACAGCTGTAAACCTTCTCTGAAATATATCTGTTTAATACACTGAAGTCATTTCAAAGGTTGTTCAATTTCAGTGCACCTGTAATTTTGGCTTTTTAAAAATTTTGCTTCATTTCCTTCTGTAATAGTATTTAAAATTTGAAGAATAACAATAAAAATATTTTTAATGTTATCAATGTGCTGCAATTCAGCATTGCTCTCTATCACTTTACTATTTGAATTTTTCTTTAAAAGAACAACCCTCAGCAGTGAAGTTATTTTTATCTTGAGATCAAAAGAACAAGAACAACAGTAGCAACACCACTTGTTATTGCATTGAACCAAAAGGAGTAAAATAATTTACAAGAAGAATGTCCAGAGTAGGAAACTTTCTTAGACCTTTGTTCAAACATATTTAATCAGTGATGAAATTTCAGGAGATGCAATTACATTTTAAGTCCTTACCATGTTGACTCTGAACTTTACATAGTTCCTAATACAAAACTCCCTAAAGAATATGTAGTTGTCATAAAATCTCTGAGACATACGTTTCTCATGAATATGTCTGATCTAGGAGATCAACACTTACATTTTCAACCAGTTATAAACCCAGATATGTTTGTTTTGTTCAATTCTGAGAAAAAAAAATGTGTTTTATCTAGTAGCTATTTAATTCTTAATTTTCTCGGTCAGTTCTGCACAAGCATAAAAAACATTCAGATTCTTGATTTGTAACTTTCAGTTCCTCTTGTATTATGGAGCTTCCCAAATTGGATTTTCTAAAAAATGTGGTGGTTTTTTTATTATTATTTTTGTCTGTTAGTTGCTTAACAAAGCCTTCTTCTTTTTTTTTCCTTTTTCTGAGTGTTTTGGACAAAGTACAGGATTACTTATGTCATGTAACTTACATGTGTCTATACTAAAGTAAACTTGAGAGAAGAAATTTCTTTGACATTTTATAGTCAAGTTTTAAATGTGACAATGTTTCCCTTGTAAATTAGTCTTTCAGAATTGTTCTCTGGACATGTTTTATAAAAAATGTTGAAATCTTCCAATAGGAGACTGCTTTTGTCTCCAAGGAGGTGTTTTCCCCTCTAGGCAGGCAGATGTGTAAATCCAGTTTTGGTCTTGCATTATAGGCATTCAGCATGCCGTATTGAGACAAAATGTGTAGCAGATGCTCTTCATAGAATGTTAAATACCTGTCTTGGCTTTTTGAAGTTCATTTTAATACACAAATAATATGGTCATATCATATTTGTATTCGGTGTCACACTTAATCACTTCCAGCAAAATCAATATTTTCTCTCTGAATTTAATAGGAACCAGTGAAAATAAGTAGGAAACCTCTAGTAACTCTAGTAAAAAACAATAAGTAACATTTTGCTTACAACTTTATTCATACCACTTTCAACGTCACTGCACAAGACATGACCTCATGGACTTGAATATATTTACCAGGAACAAAATTCCAGTCTCGCAGCATTAATCTGTGCCCACAGTGTTGCCTAACAACTCCCGACACCACCTGCTTCCACCCAAAAAAATAACTCTTTTTAACTGCAAAATGTTATTTCTGAGAGTAATGCATTTCGGTACTTTATATGTCATAAAAATACAATAGGTTGTTAACACAGAGCTGAGGCTATTTCACAGACCTTAGCTGGGAAAAGCCTTTTTAACAGCTCAGTCATGTGATAGGACAAAACTGTGGCTCTATTAAGCTAATTGTTTAATGGGTAGGTTTATAACAACACACTCTAATCTGGTTATTTATTACATCTTTCAAGTTCAGCTAAAATTATTGTATGTTCCTCCTTCTTTAAGACCTATAGTTGCTGTTGTTGCTTTGCAATCATTTGCGAACACATTCTAGAAGTTGCATGTATGATTCATAGCCAGCTCTAGGGACAGAGAACTTACTGCCATCCCATTATAGCCAGTTCACGTAAGAGCTCTTCACTTGTTCCAGTCTTCAGAGAAATCTCATTAATAACTGCACAAGTTGTCATATAATAAATAATTTGAAGGGAGAAAGAAATCTCTATAAATACAAAAAGTATTTCATGGTAAGTATTTAGTGTTGTTTAAACAGGCTTATTTACATTTTATTTACTGTCACTTCAGATAATTAGTGATATTTAAGCTTTTAAGACTTTATTTCTTTTGGAATACATTACAAATTATACGCTAGTATCTTTCTGGTAAATATGATCTTAACAGGAAGCGGTTTCCCTTTTCCTACATTCATGTGAACACAAGATACCCACCTTGAACAAACAGCTTTATTTTTCACTACAGAATTGTCTTGTGTCACGACAGCAATAAATGGGTGTGTTGGCATTACTGTTTGTACATCTACCCATGTATTACTGAGTCTGGGAGACCATCAAACTATAGCTTGACACTGTGAAATTTTGTGTTTAAACTCCTTAGATCTGGGCAATATTTTCGTATGAGCCAAGAAGATGCCTCTCTTCTCCCTCTCCATCCCAGTGAAATAATTCATGTGAGTCACCCTTCACACAGAGGTGTTGGTGCTGTTTAGGAATTCTCCCTTAGCTGCTCTCTGCTCCATCCACAGATAATGCATGGATAACTTCACAGATAACTGCTTTATACAGGTAATGCTTCAAACAAAATCTTGACATTGCAGCAGCACGGCACATGGCAATTGTCAGTGTATATGAGTTATCTGGTATCAGATTACTCCTTAAATTGAAAGCATACTGGTTTCTTATTATCTGTGCTACAGTTCAATATTTACCCATCACTGTGATCAACCTTTTTCTTTAGTGATAAAATGCAAGACATTATCACCCTGTGGCCCTGTAATACACTATTGTCATTGCTAGTGAAGTGCTTTGTACTGAATCTGCAGACCCTCAGGACTGAGTTTTGTCAGGTTTCCTCTGAACTTTTTTTGTCCTGCCTGCAGCCTTGATTTAACTGTAACAGCAATTTTTCTATTTGACCAGGTGTCTATGGCTCATTTGTTTTACTTTTGTATCTTTATGTGGTACAACCATAATTTTGTACACACAGCAGAGATAAGCAGTTATTCTATGTAGAATAAGACATTTACAACTGATGCAGTGTAGACAAAAACATGCCTAGTATGATAGCAGAGGTCTTCAAAAAAGCAGAGACACAGCGTTCAGCATAGAGATGCACCTGAATGGGAGGATTAGAGATGGGGCACAGGACTGGATCTGGGGGCCACCAACTGTGAGCAACTCACTAATTGTCAGTTAAAGAAATGCAGGCCTGGAGGTGGGCAAAACTTGGTTTTGGATAGCAAAGGAAATGAAGGAATAGTATCTAACATGCACAAAGGCACCTTATATAGTACATTTTGATGTAGTAAGGAGGTGTAGATGAGTGGAGAATGCGTGTAAAGACTTCAAAAGTGTCTCATATAGTGAGGAAGAAGAAACCGTCAACATGAACATCATATTCCTCTAGTGAAGGACTCCAAATACTAACAACTCCCTGTAATATGCTCCACAGCCCCACCCCACCAAGAATATGACATGAGAGGAGCCAGAGGAATGTGGAAAGAATGAGCATAAAACCAGGAAAAGGAATAGAAACTAAGAATTGTGTGCATTACATTTTTAATTATATTATTATTACCAAGAATTTTTATGTATAGAAGTATTCCAACTGTGCTATTCTTCTTTTTTTCCTGTAAAAATTAGGTCTATATGAGTAAGGATTCTTGAACTAGACACTTAAGATTTTGATTGTTCTAAAAATAAGTGTTTGGCTTTGTATATATACACATATATGCGTATATGTATATGCACACATATGCTATATACATATATATACATATATATGTACATGTAAGGTGTGTTTATCTCTGCCTACAAAAACGATTTTTAGCATAACCACACAAATTCACAAAAAGACATGCACATACAGCATTTTGTCTTAGGGAAGGTACTTTGATCAGTTTTTCTTTTTGTCCACACATAACAGTACACATCACTGCTCTTACACTTCTATCACTATATCCACTATATGCTTGAAAAGAAAGACTTACTCTTTATTAATGTTCCTGCAGTAAAATGTCAGGTTCTCAGCAATTTGATTTAGTACTTAAATTTTGTCCAAGATCTTCCGTTTCATATTTCTTTATGTTGATTGGCATTTACATATTTACAGCATCTATCTGTACCATGAGCATGCATAGGTTAGCATATTTTCTTTACCCCTACCATGGGAGATAGTGTCTCTGAGATATTCTTTTTTAGGATATTCTTCCTCAAATGATTTATTTTCCACTGATCAAATAGCCTTTCTAGCATGAAATATTATGGCTGGAGCAAAATACTCAGTACACAATGACCAGCCTTCATGGCTTTTGGCTTCCTGTACACTGAGCACTTATCTCCTTAGCAAAGGCAGCTTACCACATCTTTTTCTCACTGCTGGGGGCATAAATTCTTACATTTTTCTGGAAATGCTTGACTTGAAATATAACGCTATTGTAGTTGTCTTTTTCACAGAGATACCACATTGTCTGTTTACTTATTAGCAATTAACATATCCAAGTTTTTTTAAGCTACTGAGATTTCCAGTTCTTGACTCTATAGCTTACCGCTGAAGTCTCAGAAAAACAGTTTCTTATATCTTGACAACAATAGCTTAGCCTAACAAGTATTATTTTTTCATAAAACCAGATCTAGAGTGTTCATACATCTCAACAAACCAAAAATTGTTCCTTTACTTACTAAAATTACCCCTGGTTTGAGCTATTGCCTGAATATGAAGATATACTTGACAAGGAAGTCTTAATTACTTTTGGCAAATAATTTGCTACCACCCGTAATGGTATGGGAGAGAGAAGAGTAGTGTTTCCCTTTTATTTTCATTTTTTAGTATTTTTTTTTCTCCCGCTATTTCTAAAAGGTTTTTCTTTATCCTGTTATTATTATTAAGATATTAATGGAGTATTGCAACTCCACAAAAAGGAATGGGATTGGATTGGTGACCAGCCAATCTTACTGTCTTCTTTAATACCCATTTCTTTAACCTCAAGATTCATTTGAATTTTCCTTAGGTTTGATAAGAGAACATTTGAAAATATAATGAATCAAAACTATTTTTTTGCTTACATATAGCTGCACTTAACTGGAAAAACCTGTTCACAAAAATGGTACCAAACATGTAATCTGATGATATAACTATGACCTGTTGGTACACTAAAGAAATTAATAAATTTATTTCCTTAGAAGAATCACAGAAAATAATATAATAGGTCACATTTTAGTCAATTATTCCACAGATTCACGGAGGACAAATTAACACTGAAGAAATTTACTTACAAGTAATACTCTCCAGTGATTTTGAAAACACCTGCCTGTATAAGCCAATAATATAAGAATAATATAAGAAAGCAGGACTACTAATACAAGAAAGCAGGACTTCTAGAGTCATGCTTTTTTGCTAATTATATGTGAATTGCTTCCAATTATATGTGTGTGTATATATATATACATATACATATATATATACACACAAACAATTTTGGCAGTATAAATGCAATATGATAACCATATACCATTCTTGATAAAGTTGTTTAGGAAAATAAATTCAAATCTGAGCAGAATCATATATCTCCAGCATGCACAGTGGACATGTACATATATGTGTGTGTGTGTACATATATGTGTTTCCTGTGTAAGGTTTTTTGGCACAAAACACGTTGTCTTGAGTCTGAAAATGAGAGTATGAACTGGTACTGAAACCTATACAAGAGAATAATTTACCAACCATATTCTTATTCCAAGAATCTGTAATAGAAAGCAATAATTTCAAGAAATAGTGTATGGTAAAATTAACTTGGTATTGAGATTTTTTTCCTTTTTCAAATATTCTTACCTATATTTAAAGATCAGTGATGGCCCATAGGGCCAATTCAGTAGATTTCTAGAACAGAAGCAGGTCAGATGCAACAAAAATGGACATTAACACTGTAAAACTATGCAATTAACATACTGATTTCAAAAGTCCTATAATACAGCTTGCTAAAATATAGATCCATTTTCTAACTATTACTTTATGAAAAAAGCCTGACTCCTGCAGTTGCATTGGGTGAACTTTCAGCAAAAATGTTAAGGTGATAATAATACACAGGATTGGTGAACTCAGCTCTTGATTTATAACACAGCATCCATTTATACTTAAATGAATGTGCATGGTGCCTTTGTTCTATTTCTTTCTCCTGCTTTGTTAGGCAAATGGCAGGTTGATTTGAAAATTCTTCAGTGTTTTACAAAAGCTTGAATCTCACTTGAATAATTTCTCTGGGTGCTTTTTTCATCCCCCACCTCAATAATGGTAAATTTGATATGATGTTACTGAATTGTAATGTTCAAGAATTTAAAAGCCTCAAAACAAGCCTTCAAGGTTTAGCTGTCATTTGAGACAGCTAAAATAGGTACATGTGTGTAGTGTATTTGTCTTCTGTCCATTCTAGAGCAAGTTTGCCCCCATTTAACTTAGGGCATATACCATGCAATACAGCCTTTTGTTTACTTCAGGATGAGGATGTTCAAAAAGGCTATTATTTTGAATAGCTAATACATCATAATTGTTACCCCAGGATAACTTGCTCATGTCTATAACCTCACTTAACTGTTCTACAAATTTAAGTCACACCTATCTACTTATCATTCTAATATGAGTAAAGTTCTACAGCCTTTGGGACATATTTGAGTACTCTTGTATAATACTTCATTCTCTGAATAAACCCATTGGTTTCACTTTAAAGGCCCTCAAAGACTTCAATGAGCTGTGAAATTAAGCTCTACCCATGTACTCTTTTCAATCTGAGTTTCATAATGGACATTTGTACAGCTGTTTTGTTGTATGAATGTTTGTGGAAGAGCTTTTTAATTCACCTGAATCCCTGATATTCACACATGAATGACCATATTTATAATCCCACCATATAAACATGAAATTACTAACAGAGTTTGACAAAGCAAAGTTGAATGAAGGTTGTGCAGAATAGACAGTCATATTTAAACTGAGGCTTGGGGCTCCCTAATACATAATTTTTTACTGGGTTTACTGGGTTTTTGGTTTGTTTGGTTTGGGGGTTTTTTGGGAGTTTTGTTTTGTTTTTTGTTGTTTTTTTTTTAATCTAGATGAGAATCATTATGTCCTACATACAGTATGATGTCATGTTTTTTTATACCTTACAAGTACCCAATATTAATTGTGGAAACATTACTGAAATTGGTAAAAATGGGTTATTTCACAGTAACTTAAAATTTTCCCCTAGAAGTTGGGGAGAGGAACAATATTTAAACAGATTTAACCTAAAGACTAGAAAATCCAGAAAGAAATAAAGAATACATTTGGTTGTTGAAAAAATGTCTTATTTTAGGACAGTGTTATGATTTTCAGGGAACCCAGTTTGGATTTTTGATGATTCTCAGTAGTAATGCTATGTTTGAAGGCCATGGACTGGCACTATAGCACTTTGTGATGTTCGCCACACCAGCTGAGTATCCTGCTTGGTGCTAGCCAGAAGCTATGCAGAGAAGACCAGAAATAACTTTCAAGAAATACTGGGTTCAAACCCAGTAACACTTCCAATGGAAACATTTGGGAGAGGGAAGATAAGAGAGGAGTGTGTTGTGTCAATGAAACATGAAAACATAGGGAATAAGAAGTCTGTGTAATAGCACAGCCACTCCTCTCTTGGTAATCACCAAAATCTATTACTTGCAACTATTATACACAAAGTCCGCCTGTACTTTGTAGACAGAAAGACAGCTTCACCATGTGAATAAACAGCAGCATGCATGAAGTGTCCCACTATGATACGATAATCAATCCTCTCAGTCTGTCTTATGTATATTAGAAACTCTCTGGCCAATTACAGTTAATGAGAAAATATTTACAGATCACAACTTGTCCATAAGGCAGATGAACAGGGAGAAAATATACCTATATTTTATAGGTGTATACCTATAATATACATAAATTATATACATAAGGTATAAATACCTATACATAAATTATATATACACCTATAATAAATATATTATTTTATTAGCTCAGAGAATGTCCTGTCCCAGTAAAATTGGAAGATCTTCATGACAATGAACAAAAGAAAATCTAAGATACAAGCACTTGAGTTTGAAAATCCTAGTAAAGATATGTTTCAGTAGACAGAAATAGCAAGTTTGGACTGTTTCAGACCGAGCTTACTCTTTATAATTCTTTTTGCATGTTTACTTGAACAGAACTCTGGTTAAAACATGAAGATTGATGAAAAAGGTACATAAGTTTCTTTCAGAGAATTTTTGCCTCATTTGAGCCAGAGTGCTCCAGCCACAAACTGTAACACATTTTGGAACAAGGTCAGTAGAGCTGATATTAATCCTGACAGAAGTGGATGACTCTTATAGCCATACTTAAAAGATCATTTCCTTATGAGAATTTGATGATCTTCTGGCACCTTCACAGTCTGTTACAGAGTTTGAATATGAACAGAATGTATTTTTATAGTATGTATGCATTATGGTACCTTTTATTTGTCTCTTAGTTTCAGACCCAGTGCTCTGCATATTTGAAACACAGTACAGCCAACATGGTTTATTTGAACATTAAGCTTTATCCTATAGTTTGTTGATAAACTGTCGATGAGGAAATTTAATCTGTTATAAAACAGAACATTGGAGAGCTTTGTGCTGAACATTTATTTTAGAAGTATTATCAGTAGTGATATTGGTGATTAATATTTTTTCCCATTGCAGTGTTAAAAAACACTTTTTCGTCACTTGAAACATCCATTTATTATAAACTAAAGAAGCAGGGTCTGAATTTTTAGGAAATGGCATATCTGTTGCATACACACTGGAACCTGCAGTTTGAGAAGCCAAATTGTCATCACAATTCTTTGATGCCTTTCATTCCTGAATATGGGTTTGAAGGGGTGATCTTTGAATGTTTGTCCATCTGTCTATCTATACATGAATATTATAAGATATATGAAGGCATTTTTTACAAATACTAAATTTAATTAAATGCTCTCAGAACACCGGCAGATAATACATGTATGTCATTTGTTCTGAAGTATTGGCTGGCTTTTCATAGCAGCATGTGTGGCTACAGTAGGTATTAGCAATGCTGCCAGCCTGACACCTGCACTAAGCCACAGACTCACCCTAATGTAATTTAATAAGATGTCTTTTGTTATTAAACCAAGAATTGTATGTTGCCAGCCGAGGTGGAAAATAGGTCCCAGAGGTTGTTCTCCCTTGTTCCATCTGCAGTTATTTTTAGGGGGCTTTAATATTTAAAAGTCTATTACTAATTTCAGCGTTGCCCGCACAAACCTGCTTTGTAGTTCTATTGCCAAATTATCCCTTGAAGGCAAGTGCTGTAAATAATTTCTCAGTTCTGTTCCTAGACGCTTGCCAAGGTCATTATCTAGCTTTCCCACAATCCCTCTATTCTGACTTTGATTGTGAGTGGTAACTAAGAAACAGTTATGAGATGCAATCACAAGCTGTGGCAGTCTTATCAAAAGCTGAAGATGGTCCCCGAGCACTCTGATGAAGCCAGTGGCTCAGCTGCTCTTGCTTCCTTAATACTTCATTTATCTTTCGATTTGGTCAACCAACAGAGCAGCAACAAGAGCAAATATAAAACAGGCGCAAGGAAGCAGACGTGACAGCCAGAGAGAAAGGAGGCTCCAGAAAACCAGCTGGCTGGAGCTGATTATAGAATTCCAACATTTAGCTTTTACACAGCAATAATTCTTTCTTGTGTTCTCATTCTTTGCTTCCTTATCTCTCATATTGTCAAAAGTCTGACATAATTTTTAAAAATGTAAATAATTATTCCATGAAAAGTTTTTCTTGAGTTGAGGCATGAATTTCAAGATCAAAATAACTGCGATGTAAAGCTGTCCTTGTTTTATACAGACTTATGATAAAAAAAAACACCAAAATTGCAGTATCACAAATTGTTTATTTGTGAAAGTCACATGTTTACATATGTTAAACATAGGACAAAAAAAAAACAATGTTGATGTGCAAATACAGACATCTAGTTATACACTGAAAAGTGATGTTAAGTATCCACTTGCAGTTCAGGTCCTTAAATTTAGGAACCATGTAATGAGATATGATTGCAGTTATTCAAATTCACATTGCAATTATGTTAGAATCCTTAGAAGATTCCAGCTGGTAGCCACACATCCTGGCATCACTCTACCCCTCGGAATATGAGAAATACTGTTTTTTTCTAACTCTAGACATTTGACCTTTACAGATTGACAAGCTGAAAATTAAAATGCTTTACAAGATCCTGGCATTTTAGGGTGAAATCTCATTCCAGTAGTGAGAAAAGAATGTTTACCCCATTTCAACTGTTCACTTCAAGGAGAGATGGGGAAAACAAATTAAGAAGAAGGAGAACAGAAAGAAGGAGAAAAGATAGAAAGGAGGAGGGAAGGAAAGAAGGAAATAAAAATGGAAAAAAGAAATATCAGGCTTCTGACTTTGAAAACTTCAATTCTGACAAGAAATGCATTACATTTTTTGACTTTTTTTGGTAAATAAATTATGTATGCAGTATTTTAGTCGTAGGCTACTTAAAATTCAAAAGCTAAATCTCTACTATTAAATTAAATAGAGTCAGGCAATGTTCCTGGGAGCTGGAACTTGGTTGCGCATATTGTTAAATTTTTAAGGTAGGATCTCACACAGTTTTTTGTCTGGGCCAGTCAGCATGCTTCTAAACAACTTCTGGGCACAGTCAGAGTTTTACTAAGGTACAGGAAGGTCTCCACTGCTGAATAAACATTTTGCATAAGGCCGTCTTCTTTTAGGAGATGAGAAAGTGTAATAGTACTAAAGCAATTTCTCTATGTCTGTTCACTTGAGTGTTAGAGAATATTTCTAGCACCTTTTAATTTATTTGGAGAGACGCAATCGCACTACTATTTGAAAACCAGAATGCAATTACATTATATAAAATAAATAGATATTCTATACAGCAAGACTATATTCAATCCAGTTACTGTATTTTTGAGCATTTCATTCTGAAAAAAAAAATAATTAAATTTTGTTTTAATCCATGCAAAACAAGAGGAGAATCTCATCAGCACAATTTTAATTTGCATTCTTCCATGACTCAAATTGGAGCAACACAGTAAATACCTCTGTATTAAGATCTATATTTATTTTACAGGTGTGGATGATTCATTTCAAAATTTTAACCAGCCCAAAATAATTTGTACAAGGGATGAAAAATATTTGGTACCTCTGTGCTTCTTATTGTAGTATTTTGTCCTTAATTAAAACTGTTTCAGTAAAAGTATATCCAAGCAGTTTCCTTCTACAGTTAGATAATTAGTTCTTTGTGAATGTAAAGTATCAAATTTTCCATGTGAATACATCTTATACATTATAAAGTTACACATTACATTTATCCTTTGATATCCATACAGGAAACATAAGCTCATCAGCATAGGTCAGGGTTTGGGTTAATTTCTTTTTTTCTTTTTCTTTTTTATTTTTTTAAATAAGAATGCTATATTTAACTGAAAAATACAATTTTGAGCCACCTAAATTAATAAATACACCAAATACTTCTCAGCAATATATCAGGGGAAAAAAAAAGAAAAAATTGCAGATAGAAATATTAATTTTTAATTGAGTTATATTTATTTCAAAAAGGAGGGTTAGAAGAGGTTCATATGTACAAAATGGAACCTTTCCTGTTTCAACATAACAATGAAATTTATCTTAACTAATAGTCCCTCACTTCATTTTCTATCCCTTCTTTACCATTTCAGATGTTCTGCCATCGCATTCAAAAAAAAAAAAAAAGCCCAAAGGCCAAAAGACTGAAACGCAAACAAACAAACCAAAAATCACACACACCTCTGATAATTAACTCTACAGCTGCAATTAAAGAAAGATGTGTGGTTAATTTCATCTTGTATTCTGTGGATGCTGTATTTTAAGTTGATTTGTCACTTTGTCATTGCTTTTATATCCTTTGTACTTAGTAAGCACTGATGAAATTGCATCACAAAAGGTTGAAAAGAGAAATGGAGATTTTTTATTGATCAGTTAGAAATCTCAAGGTTCAGGCTAGGTCTATCCTTCAAAGATTTCACAGAGTGGTTCTGTCAGATAGAATTGTTAGTACAATAAAATTGTACTCCTAATTTAGAGCAGCTACTGCCTACAACCTATACCATCTCCAAGTCCACAAACTCAGTGTAAGTTACACTGACATGAACTTTTTTGCAGTCAAGTACTCTTTTTTGTAAAAATTTGTAAAAAAAGCTTTTTGTAAAAATTCACTTTCTTATCACTGGTAAACCCAAAATGTGCATCTGAGATTTCATATCTTACATTTAGTAGGAAAGCACTCAAACCAGTGCTCTTAAAAACACCTTTCCTCCCCCAATACTTCTTTAAAACTTTAAGATTCAAATTTATATCTGTCCCTTCCATTAATTTGATAGGAAATCAGTGTCTTTCATCTGTATGTTTTTCAGGAAATTCAAGAGAGTGACTTTATCTAGCTGTACTCTGGCTTTAATTGATGTTAGACTGTTTTCTCAGTAAGCTTAATGAAAAGTTGCTTGTTAATGAAAAACTCTAATAATTTTTGACTCAAGTGTTTATAGGATTGTTTCACATGCTCATTTTAATTTTCCAAAGAATATCAGACAATAAGTAGAATATAGTGCAACACAGGCTTGCCTATAGGCTGGAGGAAATCCAATAATTTATCATTCATTTCAAATTCACTCATAAAATCATATCACATGTCAAAGAATTTTTTTACAAAACTACAGAAACAACTCTTTGTGTGTGAGAGGACCTTGTCACATTTCAGCTAAGTCATTCCACCTATTTCACAGATAAACCTATTTATTTTTTTCTCATCAATGGCATGTGAGATAACCTTATATTCCATTACTCACAGGAGCTACTGAAATGGTGCCCTCTCAACAAATGAGCTTTCAACTACTTTTCCTTAGGTGTGGGGATAAGAGGAGAAAGTTAATCTCTCTTCAGTTTTGTTTCTTTTGTGCTCATGAATAATTAGCCTTGTTATCTCCCTGTATTCTATTAATTTTTTTTTATAGAAGTTGGTCATATTAATATGGTTCTTTCAATGACAATTTTTCCTGCTTAAATTAAAAAAAAAAAAAAAAGATTAGAGGACAGATTGTGTCTGCTGCTTCATGACCTGCGCTCTCACCACTCCATTACCACACAGGTTCAGCCTTTAACTCCATGGCTTACAATTCAGTGAACTTTCAGGCACCTCAGTAGTTGTATTAGCATGAAAAAATCAATGCTTCTTCAACTCTATTAGCTTCACTATGTCACTGAAACACCACTTTCCTGATGCTTGTGGTCCGCCTGCAGCTCAGCTACAGTTAGCCATTAATGCCTCAAAGGCATTAATATTGAACAATATTAACAGGATGTTTTTACTAAGGATTTACTTCATGAGGAGTGCTGAGCTTTCCTTCTGACACACTGCATACCTAAATAATAATGCCTCCCTGTTCCTAGTTCTGTGCTAGAGGATCCATTTTTATATCTGTGTCCAAACCCTGTCTGAACTCTAACTTTCCTCAATGCTGTAAATCTGAAGTTACTGGAAGAATAGCCTGTTTTTACTGTTCTACAGTAACGTAAATTAGTGCCTACAGAAGCCCATCATCTAGCAGCAGTACAAACAAAAAACTGTTTCAATACATGGGTGAAATTTTGGGCTAAACAAGAAAGAATCATAATTTGGGAATCCATAAAAACAATATAGAAGAATATGACACGTAATGTCACATGCCAGAGAAACTTAAGGTTAATTCCAAGATCAGCCTGACTGGATATCACTCCAGTAAGAACATAAAAGCCTCAGTGGATGTATGAAAAAGGATAAAATTAGGAATATGCACACTTCCGTTTTATGAAGAGCTGGGCAGCTTACCCTGTGAATGCAAATGCCCATATGAAGCACGTGTTTACCTTTATTCCCGCAGCAATTAACTTAATATGAAATTTTCTAAGGATTCTCACCTATCATTCACCCACAACAATCTACTATAGAATCATAGAATCATAGAATCATAGAATGGTTAGGGTTGGAAGGGACCTCAAAGATCATTGAGTTCCAACCCCCCTGCCATGGGCAGGGACACCTCCCACTAGATCAGGTTGCTCAAGGCCCCATCCAGCCTGGCCTTGAACACTTCCAGGGATGGGGCATCCACAACCTCCCTGGGCAACCTGTTCCAGTGTCTCACCACCCTCATAGTAAAAAATTTCTTCCTGATATCTAATCTGAATCTTTTTTCTTCCAATTTAAAACCATTTCCCCTTGTCCTATCATTACACTTCCTGTCAAAGAGT
>QJSC01015144.1:179652-323942 GCA_003697955.1 Calidris pygmaea | reverse complement strand
TGCAGAGTAGAGGGGCAGAATCACCTCCCGAGACCTGCTGGCCACACTTCTCCTGATGCAGCCCAGGACACGGCTGGCTCTCTGGGCTGCCAGCGTGCACTGCCGGCTCATGTTGAGCTTCTTCTTGTCCATAAGCACTCCCAAGTCCTTCTCCTCAGGGCTGCTCTCCAGCCATTCTCCACCCAACCTGTATTTGTGCGTGGGGTTGCCATGTCCCAGGTGCAGAACCCTGCACTTGGCTTGGTTGAACCTCATGCAATTTCCATGAGCCCACCTCTCCAGCCTGTCCAGGTCCCTCTGGATGGCATCCTTTCCCTCCAGCGTGTCAACTGCGCCACCAAGCTTGGTGTCATCATCAAACTTGCTGAGGGTGCACTCTATCCCACTGTCCATGTCTCCAACAGAGATGTTAAATAGTACTGGTTCCAATACCGACCCCTGTGGAACACCACTCGTTACTGGTCGCCACCTGGACATTGAGCCATTGACTGCCACCCTTTGGGTGCGGCCAGCCAGCCAGCTCCTTATCCACCGAGTGGTCCATCCATCGAATCCATTAGTTTCCAATTTTGAGACCAGGATGTCGTGTGGGACAGTGTCAAATGCTTTGCATAAGTCCAGGTAGATGACGTCAGTTGCTCTGCCCTTGTCTATCAAGTCTGTGGCAGTATCATAAAAGGCCACCAAATTTGTCAGGCACGATTTGCCTTTGGTGAAGCCATGTTGGTTGTTTCCAATCACCTCCTTATTTTCCATGTGCCTTAGCAAGGATTTCAGGAGGATCTGCTCCATGATCTTGCCAGGCACATAGGAAGCATGACCCACATCACAGTGCTGCTTTGGTGATTTTTTGTACATTTAATAGGCACAAAGAATAGATATGGTGATAATAGAAATTTGCATAGAAAATAAATATTCTGCCATGCTAAAGAGTTATCAGTATTTCAGCAATAACCCTAAGGAGTTTTACCAGAAAAATGCCTTATAGGTGTTGAATGAAACTAACATGTTCCCTGTCCACGGAGAAATGGCTACTTAGTCAGAGATCTTTTTACTCTTCCATTTTTCAGGAATAATAGAATTGGGTTTTCATTCCTTAGAAATTCAAAGCAGCCTATGAAATTTCTGACCAAGGTAACTCTACCTGCATTCCTCCTTAGACACTCTTCATATCCATCTACTAGCCATTTTCTGATACACAATGCAGAAATAGCTTTCTTTTATAGCCAGAAGTTTTTCACAGTATGGTCCGAGTAAACCACTCCATCTGCTAGTCTAGGATCTGCAATATAAGAAGTGTCCTAACAGTCCTCACACTGGCTGTATAAATGGACTGTGGAGTAAAATCATATTGCGTACCACTTATCTGCTCCTTGAGAAGTAGAAAATCAGATGGGAAGAACACGGCCGATTGTTCATTGAAACAGTCCTGCAACAGCTACAAGACTTCATTCAGCAGATGTAAATATATCTGCAACATGATGGAATTAGGGAAGTAGAGATAAGAGAATGGGAAAAAGCACTGGAGGAGAAATTGTCACTCTTTCAAGAAAAGCTGAAAACAAGCATAAAAGATGTTCTTATTATGTACAGACCTTGTGATACTGCTCTATAAACATTCCCATTGAGGTTTTGAAATCTCCTAGAAGGTATTTAATTATCACAAGGTTTGGTGCAGCTAAATTTAGCAACCACTACTCTCTAGCACTTACTGTCTGAATAGAGATATGCACAAACCCTGGCAGTCATTATCTTCTAACAAAATTTTACTGGGGAAAAAATATATTTTTGGAGTTCATATTTAACAGCAGAGACTTGTGTACTGAATATATGCACTTCTGTTAAATAAATAAAAATTAAAAAAAAAAAAAGATACTGTTTTCCTCTGATTTTTTAAAGGAAACTAGGAATTTTTTAACCCAGTATCCTGAAAACGTATTTATTTTCAGTCTTTTTCTAATTCATTTCATCTTCTAGTTGTCAGCAGCTAGTGGTCCCAAAAGTCTTTCATGTCAAATATTTCTTCGATGTCACATACAGGGCAGAAGGGGCAAAATCTCCAAACTGTCAAGCTAAAGAAGGACCACTTCAGCAGCTATAAATAACGAGAATTTAAATTTTCAATCGACACACCAGCAAAGTTCATTTTTTAGGAAGTGTGTCCTACAAAATCAACTCATCTGGTAGTCTCAGCCCCAAATGAGTATGTTTAGTAAATCTTCAGAACGTTTAAATCCTCACATAGGAACAAGAGGAGTGAATCTCATTCTTACCCAGCCTTTGCTGTCTACATGGAAACTGCTGAAGATGAGTTGGCACTGTTAGTGGTATTCACAGCTGTATAAGAAATGTTCCTAGTGTGAAGGAAGTGGAGGCTATACAGTGTTCCTTTGTAAATATAGAAAAGGTGTGAACAAAATAAATAAAATTAAAATTTTAATGAAAATGAAAAAGACTTACATGCATAAAATGAATGTACCTTTATTAACTTCTGACTTAAAACTCTTTTATGCATAAATATCACTTGTAGTATTACTTTCCCATCCACTACTTTGTAAATGGCAAGTGATATTAATGTTAATTAATATTTGATGTGATAGGCATGCTTTAACAAGTGGGGAAATTGTCTCTTACTCAAAGCTCCTTCCCTGTCCCCTGATATTCCACATGCCATATCAAAATATCTCCATAGAAACAGAATTTGTTTTTTGATCAGATAATTCCCTACTGTATATAATCATTTTTAGAACTTATACTTTGTCAGCATTTCCTGGTGCAAGAATAAGGGGCCTAATAAGTGACAGACATAGACTGCAGTCTTTGAAAGAAACTTGAGCCATTACCTTTCTTCTAGGCCCGAGAAAATTTTTGCTATTGACGAAGGTCAATTAATTTTTAATGCATTCCCTCATATAGAAATACTTACCTCCCACTGTTGTTGCTCTGAAGCATACTCTGGGGCATATGTGGATTTATTTCAGAAACACCAGCCCCAACCCTAGCTGGATATAAAGAGAACCCAGCCAAAAAATGTGTATACTACTACAGTTTTCCAATAACTGATTATAACAAATATTTCACTGCTGGTGGAAGTTAAATTCATCTGGTATTATTATCATGGACATATTCCTTTAGCCTGTGAACTTCAAACTGCTGCCATCTGCTATCCAAGCTCTTGATTGTTTCTTCCTTTCCCTGCTCTTCTATGCTATAGAAATGTTGAGAACTACTCAGAAAAGATAGTAAGGAGTAGGTCTTTTCAAAGACACAACTAGTAAATTCATTAGAATTCACTAAATCATTCACTTCAGAAAAATTGCTAGCATATCCAGACATTGAACAAGTGGTAAAAACAAACTATGGCTCTGTCAAGTAATCCAAACTCTTGGCAAGTTTGATCTAAAACAGGTACAACGGTCGGACTCGTACAAAGGGTCTTTTCCAACCTAAGTGATTTTAGGATTCTATAATAATAAGGAAACAATTTTCTTAAGTTCCCCTTTAAATATTTTCTGAACCATTAGCATCTAAGAGGAGACTGTATTTTGCAAGCCTTAAATAGAAAAGTGCATTTATTTATCACATCTCGGGAACAGATCAGTTGCCTGCACTATATCTCATTCTCCTTCTGCCTTTATCTGTGTAACAGTGTCATAACAGATTTTGGTAGTTTCATGCTACAAAGCCCCTCCTTACTTCTTATGCTCCAAAACATGTCATAAAAGGGTTTCAGTGGCATGAAGGTAAATTTAACATGATAATGTGTGATTGTTCCAACATTTGAACAGTGATGGCATATAACCATGTTACAACATATAGAAAATTTCCATAGATTCTTTTTTAATGAAGCTTAAACTCGTCACAGCTTTCTTTTGTGTTTATGCATCTTCACATAACACCAAACTTGCAGAGGGGAATTCAAGGTGGACATTTTTCTGCTTTCCAGCATATAGCAGCCATATACTATGATCTTATTAATATTATATAGAAAAGGAATGATGTCTGTCTCTACACATATAACATACTGCTTTCTAAAACCCCTATTGGTGTTGTATCCCTGCATGTCACTGGTAAAATAGAATGTCAAAGAAAGAAATTATTAAGGAAACCTATGGCAAGGATGACCTCACCTTCCCCAAAGAAGGACCAATCTCTCAATCAAGGAAAGTAATACAAGTAAGTGAAAGATAAGAGTGACTTAAGAGGAACATTATTAGAACATGTTGACTGAAAGGCTGCTTTGTGTCTTCCTTTTTTTTTTTTTTTTTTTTTAATTCCAGTTCCAAAGTTTTAATCTTTACTGTTTGGTGGAGCTTAGTCATAGTATAATTAAGGCAAACGATGAGGATTTAGTTTCCGTTCAAATTCAAAATTTATGATTGAAATACAAAAATCAGGAAAGCAGAAGAAATGTAGTTGAAAATGAGACTGAAGAGTTTGATTGCAGCAAAAGGGAAGTTCTGTGCCATACAAAACACTCTATCATGTGATAGATTTTCCTCTGGAAATTCCAAAAGGGTGAGTGAGAAGGGTGCGTATCTCTCCAAGATCTTGTGTCAGCCTCATGTGGATGTATGCTAAAGGCATACAAAAGAGTATTGTTGGCAAGAACATAGAGAGGGAAATCTTGTCCTAGAACCCGGTGGCAATAATGAGAATTTAGTTTCTTTAACTAGCATTTACCTGTAAATATAAACATCTGACTGTAGAAGCTTAAATTTAGATACCTGTATCTACAGATGTCTCCCACATCTGGGGCTCTTTTCAATTTCCAAAACACAGGCAACCAGTGTCACTTGAGGTGGTTTAGGACAGGTTTTGCTACGTAAGCCATGGAGTGTATAGGAGACATGGAGTGTATGGAGTGGCCAAAGGAGGCAAGACAGGACTTGCTAACACATCTCCAATGACATATGTGTTATTAAACAGACCACTTTGAACCTCTACCTGTGTGCATTTCTCTAGTAACATTATAAAATACAGAACTGTATTATTAAAATGTCTATAACTATTTCACATATATTTGAACTATTTTCAATCGGACTATTTGCTGATACAGTTAAGGGTGAAGAAAATGTCACCGGATGACTGAAAATAATTTCAGATTTTCTTTCTAATTGTTGAATGAAAAAGATATAAAAAATAAAAGCCTGAAAAAAGTACATTCTTCATTGCCATTATTAATCATAATTCTCTTAAGTTGTAAGAGACTACTCTGATCTTACTTCGCATAGTTTTGTCCTAAACTTCTAAAGTTGCTTAATTTTTATTTGCTGTTTCTTTACTTCTACATTTAGGTATAGATTCATTACCATAGTCTACATTTTTTACAGATTTATTACAAATATTTGGAATTTGGTGCATACGTTTAATGGATCTAAGAAATCTAGTTAGGTTGGGTTACTTTTTGAGTATATTTTTGTGATTTTCCCAGCACTGTGATTTTTCACACAACTGTACTTCTGCTTCTGGGCTGTGCTAGCAGCAGTTGTATCTGTCTTGACTTCTTAACAACTTTGATGTACATTAATCCATAACCAGCAGCTGGCATGCCTGTGTTGCCTTTTTCTTGTACAAGTCTGCAGTATGCCTGCATCCATTTCTGCTTAGTCAGCCCATTGATCTGAACATAAATACCCTCACAGAAGGAGACAAATCATTGGTAATACAACTCTTCTCTCAAAAGTAAATATTTCTCATCATGAAATAAGAAATGTTATGATTTTTTAGAGTTTTATGGCATGTCCATATTAGAAAGTGTGTATTTTTTCCTTTCTCTAAAAGATTTTAGTAGATTTACATATATTTATGTAAAGCAAGCTACAAAATAATCTATTTACACATATAAGTGTGAACATATATATATATATATGAGAATTTGTAGCTTGTTTTCTTTGTAGATTTCCATGACAGAGTTTAATGATTAGTAAATACAAATCAAGATACAAGTTTAACTAGCTCCAGGCTAGGTCCCAAAATTGCATACGATGATGTTAATTTTGTTCTCATTCTAAATAAATGTTCTTATTTTTTTTCTGAAAGTACAATGTTCTGATGCAGTCAGTTTCTTAAATTGATGTAGATTTTGCTGTCTTTAGCTCTCTGCACAATACTGCCATAAATGAGACTGAGAAAGGGCTTGCTTCTGGAAATTGACTGAGAAAATAGTATATATTGATATAGCTGTGATTTTTTTTATCAGTGCACATCAGCCTTTCCAAAGGTGAGTGAACACATTAACTGCTTTTACCCTGTGATACACATACAAAAAGCCTTAATGTACCTGAGATGCACAAAAATTCATCATGTAACTTGGAAAGCTGAGGCTGCGAAGAGTTCTGAGAGAGATTTCTAGGTTCACTCTGACAGTATCCCTGGAACACTACTCACATTGTATGGTACTGAGCTGCTTGGGCAGGTCACATCTACAGATCCTGCAGCATTAAATGGTATTAGCCACTGCTGCTTCCCTTTCTCCCACAGCAGGATATTTGGATGGCCCAGAAGTCCTATACCAACCTAACTGATGCAATTAAAAGTCTTGTGAGTTGGATGAGGCTCAAGAGCCACAGTTTGATCTCCTTTATGCAGCATAAAAGAACATAGAAATCGCATAAGTGTAATGGCTTTGTGAGGCTTCATGGTGAGAATTTTCCAAACCACATAGAATAACTGGATGTCTTGATTACTGCTCTCCCACCCGGTCTACATTTTCAACCAGAACAGCATCCGAGAGAGTCACATAGAATAAAACATTTAGCTACTGTTGGCATCTTTGAAGGTAGTTATGATCCTGATCCCAAAGCTGCTTGCTGTAAGTTAGAATTTCCCTATACACTGTATCAGACTTGCCAGACAGAAAACTCTGGTATGAAACCTTTTCTTTCCATTAAAAATGTGCACATAGTTTTTAATGGCTAAAGGCACAAGCTTCCCTGTAATGGAGTTGGCACAATGCATGAAAATATTGCAGTCTAGAAAGACTCCATATATGTGCAATTTGGTAGCTTAAAGGAACTCAACTGTGTTGAGTTTGTTGTTCGTTCTTTGTCATGTAATAATGTTTTCTAATTTAACACACCATAATCCACTTTTATCATACTTCATACAGTACTGTTGTTAAAAGACAAATTTTTTTCTCTAACATCAGCCAGAATATTGTGAAGGAGAAAATAGATATTACCTGAAGTCATAATTTCCTTACTAATGGACTAATGCATTTTCAGCTTTTCTTTCTATATAAAATCCCCTATTTAAAGTGCTTTGGTTTCCCCACCACCTCCACCACCTCTGTCTGCAAAATACACCTAAAGGGTCCTCTCTATGTAACAATGTTTTGTATTAAAACAACCAAAATATTGCAACTGGAAACAATGATGGATTTATTTTTAAGTAATTTAGTTCCGCAAAGTCAGATTGTCCTCTTTGTCCTACCAATCTCTTTTGGGCTTCTGCTGGTCACTGCTAGGAGAACTAAATCTAACCTCAACTTTTCATATGTATAAATAAAAATTAGACTTAATTCTGAACTCCTCTTGAATCCTTCATGGCAATGAGATGATTTATGCAGGTTTAACAGAAATCCTTTTGCTTATGCCTATATATGTCAACATTTTTATGAATACATTCTAATAGGCTTACATTTCCACATGAATTGACAGGGTTTTTTTGTCTAATTTTTTGTTGTTTCAGTCCTTCATATCTTAGTGTACCTTGTGGAAAATAATAACAGTCTTTTTATTTACTTTTTACTAAAATTGTGTTTTGCTTTAATTATATGTTTCATAATATATGATATAATATAGTGCTTTAATAATGACAAATGATAGAATGGCACTGTAAGCTAAAGGTATTTGGGAAAACAAATACATCAGCCTCATTTTCAGTAATGCAGCTGATGGTTAATCTTATTCTGGTCATATTTGCATGTTAAGTAATATGTTATGCTAGTTTTAAAAATTTCAGCACTTAATATGATCCTTCATATGTATCTAAAAAGAAAAATTAATAGCCCTGTGTACACATGGGAAAAAACCACTTCTGTATTTTCCTCAAAGTGAAAATATTTTATCACATTTGCAGAAGTCAGGGCTGTTTTCTTTGGAGAAGAATTGTCTTTGGAGAAATAAAGTCTTCTAGGAAGAATTTGGATTTCTAAAAGTGTAACACTGCTGTAAAGGCTGCTTTGAAAAATGGTGGTATCAGCTATAAAGATCAGTTTCTCATGGTAATTCCCAAACTGGCCATAGAAAAGGCCCTGCATACGTTGCTAGAGATTTACAGAGATACTAGAGATCAACAATATTTGGAAAACTAAAAGCATGAGCTGTTTTGTCCCGTGACTGTGAAGTGGTAACAGGCTAAGTGTGTAACACTAGAAAAGAAAGCTCTGCAATGGCTGTATGAAAATTAATATTCACTGAAAGAGACAGTAGTTGTGAGCAAAAATATTATCTGATTTTGTATGCAAAGACTGTATCAAATTGTATTTGCACAGGCAGGCAGATTGAGAATGCTGTCATCCTTAATTCTGAAATCTCTAACTTTTGAACTCTGACATTCTTTTAACATAATTTTTCAATATAATGTGTAATGTATAATGCATATATGCAGAAAAGGCAGTTCTGACAGTAACATGTTCTCACTTTATCTGCTGTTAGGCATTTCTTTTCTCAGAAAACTAATCAAAGCCAAAAGCATTTCGTAATTTGCAACAGAAGTGAATTGACTTTCTTCTAAGAGTCTTAATTCTTTTTGTTACTTTCAAAACAGTTATCTGTGCCAGCTAATGTTACTTTGACTGGCATTCTTATTTTTGATTGTCTGAAAGGAAAGGAAAATCAAATACATAAAAAGGTTCAATTAATCTCTGTCTGTTCTGCACTCACAGGTATGGTAAAAGGTGATGCTTTTAAAGGAACTTTTTCCATTAAAAAGGTGTCTTATTCTATTACAAAGGTGATCTGTAGAATCAGGATAAAGATTTACTAAAATAAAAAAAAAATAATAACTCCTAGGAGTATCAATCAGAATTGTCATTTAATTTGTATTCCACTAGAATATTTTAAAATGCAATTTTATTTCAGCAAGCAGATGGGGTAGCGTTCAGCCTTCAGCTGCTGGGAATGTCAATGGTCTCATCTTTGCACAGTTTTGTATTGTACTTTTAAAAGAATAACACTTTACACTAATTGACAGAAATTACACAATTCAACTACACACTCAATTCTCAGCACAGAGTGATACATTATGTAAAGTGTTTCACTAACTTCAGTTAGTAACTCCAGTTTTCTGATAGTCTGGGAGATTTCAGGCCAAGAAACATTAGTCATTTTGTGGATTTGATTTACCTGAACTTCACCTGTTAAAGACTAAATGTCGGAGATCAGTTTTATTTTTTGTTTTAATACATAAAATGTGTAGATTGTCCACACAGTTTGAAGAATTTACCTAGTTTAGGGGAATCCTGGAGATTTATGTACATATCAGTAAGAACATATTGTAACTGCAAAAAAAAAGTGCTTTTCCATATCTTTAATTACTGTGATTTTAGAACATATAAGAAAGTTAAGTTATGTAAGAACTGATGTGTTTCTTAGTAACCCAACTTTTGAGACATTGAATCCTGTTTTCTCCTTCCTCTGCTAGGTGTGTCCATGATATCTTGGACTTTTATTACAAAAAGAAAACTCCTATATTGCTCAAAGTACAGGAAAAACACACTTCCACTTGAAAAACCTTCTCAATGATAAAATAGATCCTACTTTCCCCAAAATACATACTGCCTGAAGCAAACAATTCAGTATAAAAGAGGTTTCAGTCAAGTGTTTAGAAAGAGTCATAGCTGAAGTCCGTTTTAAAAATGATTTGCTGATTTTACATACAAGATTTTGAGCAGTGTTTAAACAGTGAACCGTAAAATATAAAGTTGCAGTAAACAGAAGAACAGAGATAAAATAAGGTTATGTTACTGATACATAATGACGTATTATCCAGGAGTTCATTGACTTAAAAGGAGATGATGTAGAACACAAACAATATCCAAACCTTTTTTCAATGAAGGGTCATTTTTGAAAGGAGCAACTAATGGAAGTGCAATTCTTAAGGTTCTTATGCAACCAGTTAAATCCATATTGTACATATTTTCTTGGCATATAACAATTTAGGGTTTTTTTTTTAGCTACGTTCACTTAACTATATAATAAATCTATATTCACCACATAGAAAAATAAATTGTTGGAAGAGAATAGTCTGATTATTAACTCTTCAGCATGGAACTTCTAGACCTGTATTAGTATTAGCTCTGAAGCTCTTTAATTATTCATCTTTCCTAACCTGAGAAATTTACTGTGCAAAAAATGACTGTGTTGTTTGGAAAAACAAACAAACAAACAAAACTGAAAAGCTATGTGATTTCTTCAGGAGATGATGTACATATGAGAACACAGTGAAAATGCCCAATGATAAAGATTGTTGTTCTTAGGTTACCAGGTTATTAGCCACCTGAATTAAGTGTTTTTAAAAATGGTATTTGCCAGGTTAAAAATAAGTAGACTAGAAAAGATCAGTGAGCAGGAGCAGAGAAGTGATGTTGAGAAAAAAAAAAAAAAAAACAGAAAGAGGAGAAAAAAACTTTGAGAAGCATGATGACACAAAAGTGTTTATACCAACTTTAAAAATGAGAGGAAAAATTTATTTTCTCTGTCTAGATAAACAGCAAGAGAGGACTCCAAACCTGTTCTGAAAACCACTTTTTTTTTTTTTTAAGTTAATATGCAGTTTAAACTCTATTGGTTTCAAGAAAAGTACACACAGCTGCAAAGATGAATTAGATTTTTAAGATTTAAGATTTCTGTTAATTCAGAAATACAAGTTACTAAATAAAATTGAATATAATTTTGCTATTGGTTTTGGTTTTAATATTTTAATATAAAATAGTTTTCCATGGTATTTTTCCAGTTATCCAAATTTCTTACCAATATCACTAAAAGGCCTCAAACTTCTTCATCTTTTCTCTTAATTTGAGATTACAATTTTGAAAGGATTTCACTGCAAGTCTACAGAGAATACATTGGTATTTTCAAGTGTTAAGAGAGTGCAATAGAATGATATTACAGGGTGAGATAAAAACAGTGAAAGAAATTCAATGCAAGTCTTTAATGTTTATATTATCAAGATTAATGTACCATTGTCTATATGAAACCACAAGACTCTAATAAAATTTTAGAGCTTTTTCTTTTCTATACTTGTTCAGAGTCTCAAATTACCACTGTGTTTTTTTTTTTTTATTAAGGACTCTCCAGTGTGATTCAGCAAGGTGCTCAATTTCAGCATGCTTTTAACTTAAAGGGTATGAACAGTCTATGTAAGTCAATATAACTACAGATGCTTCAAAGTAATTACTATTAATGATTGATTTTTCATGGCATAAAAGTTTCAAATGTGGAGTCCATATTGTGTGATGATAGAAAGAAATTAAGATATTTTGCTTGGTATTGTAATGTGCAAAATTTCTGCCTGGCCCTTTTATACAGCTTTTTTATCATATACATCTATTCTGTAGAATAATTGCATAACTGAAAACATTACCATTTCATGAAGTTTTCTCAAATATTTGTTAGCTGTATGTGTATATTATCTGCTTTTCTTCAGTAAACAAAGTTGAATGGACAAACAGTCTATAGAATTGTATTGCAATTGATGTAGCTGAAATGTAGTGCTTTCCCTCTCTCACTACTTGTTTTTTCTCTTTGCCTGAATTATTTCTCCAGTTTCCCTCCAAGAACTTCCTCCCTAAGAATAATCTTTCATGTATCTTCATGGTTTTTTTTCTTTTCATGATAAAGTATTCAATATGAAGAAAAAGGGGATGTTACACAGATGTATCAAAAACTTTAGCTTCTTCTAACTTTCAAAACACCTTCTAATTAAAGTATTTGGAACACGTGTTTCTTTATATTAGAGCTAAAAAATTCGGAAAGATCAGCATCCAAGTATGATTGAAGAAGATGTCTGTACACTTGTGCTAATCCAAAGCTGCGTATTTTATATGATGGCAAAAATATTAGATGACATTTAATTAACCATATATTATTTTTCTTAATATTTATCACATATTTCTGTTATTGCATAGTAGTCCCAGAAAACGCATCCATAGACTAAGACATGACAGTTCCAGCTGCGGTAAAAGCAGAAGAACAAAAAACCCTTTTTTGTACTCCTGGAAAATCCTTGGTATTGCAGGCGATAACATGATGAAGGAAGCCTTGTGTAATTATGGTATAAATCTCATAAAAATATATTTGTTTCAGACATAATATTTTTTAAACATCTTTTACCTGAAAAGGAAGCCTAAATTTTCTTTTGAAATAATGATATTCCAGTGAAATAGACCATCTCTTTATAACATTTTATGAAAGAATAAGTGCTTGTTTAATAAAGCAATGTTTAATCACAGCTCTTTAAATAGGGGGGGGGTGGAAAGTCTTCTGGAGTTACAAATCTCTTCCTGTTGTGTTTTCACAACACTTTGAGTATTTCAGAACTTTTGAAAACTGACAGGAATTTTAGAATTTTGCTTATCAAGTCTACATGTCAAAATCAAGACCAAAAACACATGGCTAAAATCTCTCCTTTACAATCTCTCAGTTTGCCTTTTTTCTATAGCATTACTTCTACAAAATGGCGACCACATTTCTAATCCAAAAGCAGGCAGATGATGTCGGAATTCAGCAACGCAGTGAAACAGATTCTCTGTTTACCCTGCTGATCCTGAAAACCTATAAAATGAAAGGGGTTTTGTAAATGTAAAGTAATATTACATTTGATATGTCAAGTGGATTTGCATAATGTAACTATTTAAATACAGTAACTGAAAACTTGTGGCAAGAATTTGCTTTAAATATGTATGGAAGTATATTGCAAAACATTTAGTCAGCACTAAAAATCTGTATTAAATATTCTTCCTACATTCACATTATAGAAAATATGTCTTAAGTTGTCTATATATTTTCTATATATTAGTCACCAAAATTTTATCAAATAAGCATCTCTACACCAAAATAAAACCTAGGTCCTGGTGGAGTTCAGGATTCCTTGAGGGGAGAACAGGGCTAAAAGCAGGATCACAGCCTTGGTCTACAGGAGAGAAGACTTTGGTCTCTTCAGCAATCTCCTTGGAAGAATCCTGTAGAATACAATCATAGAGAGGATAGAGTCCAAGAGAGCTGTATGGTATTCAAGCCTTGAAGAGCGGGAAGTCAAACGAAGATGGCAGGAGGCCTGCATGTATGAACAAAGGGTTCCTGAAAAAACTCAGACATGAAAAAGAAGTACACAGGTGGAAGCAGGGTCAGGTGACCTGGATGAATAGACACTGCCTGAGTGTGTAGTAATGGAGTCAGGAAAGCCAAAGCCCACCTGAGCTGGAATCTTGCAAACGATATGAAGGGCAACAAGAAAAGCATCAAGAGGTACATCAGCTGCTAAAAAACCTTAGGAAAACATGGGCCTGCTGCTGAATGCAGCAGGGCTCTGGTGACAGAGGACACAGAAGGATTCTGCCTTTGCCTCAGTCTTTCTTGGTAAGACCAGCCTTCAAAAGTCTCAGGCCCTGGATATCAGAAAGAAAGCATAGAGCAAGGAAGACTTACATTTTGTAAAGAAGGATTAGGATAGTGAAGATTTGAATAAACTGGACATAAACAAATCCAAGGGACCTGACAGGACTCACTCATGAGTGCTGAGGATTCTGGCCTTATTGTAAGGTCACTCTCAATTAACTTTGACAGGTCACAGTAGTTCAGAGAGGTTCCTGAAAACTCAAAGAAAGCAATCATCACTCTGATCTTCAGGAGGAAGAATCAGGCAACTACAGGCAGGTCAGCTTTAGCTCAGTCTCTGGGAAGGTGTTGCAGCAATCAATCCTGGAAACCATTTCTAAGCACATGAAGAAGAGAAAAATGATCTGGAGTAGTAAAAGTGGATTTATAATGGGAAAGTTGCACCTAACTAACTGTGGTGGTTTGGGCTGTAATACATAGTAGCTAGTATGGGGCTATATTTTGGATTTCTGCTGGCTAAGAGTCAAGGTCGTTTCTGCTTCTCATGCTGCCCCATCAGTGAGTAGGTTGGACATGCACAAGATACAGAGGGAACACAGCAAGGACAGCTGACTGCCAACTGACAGCCAACTGACCAAAGGGATATTCCATACCATATGACATCATGTGCAGCAATAAAAAGCTGGGGGAAGAACAAGGAAAGGGGGTACTTTCAGAGTTATGGTGTTTATCTTCCCAAGTAACTGTTACACATGATGGAGCCTGACTTTCCTGGAGATGGCTGAACACCTGCCTGCTGATGGGAAGTAGTGAATGAATTCCTTGTTTTGCCTTGCTTGTGTGCACAGCTTTTGCTTCACTTGTGAAACTGTCTTCATCTCAACCCACAAATTTTCTCACTTTTACTCTTCTGATTCTCTCTCCGATCCCACTGGGGGAGAACAACCAAGCAGCTGCATGGGGCTTAGCTGCTGGGGCTAAACCACAGCAGCTGCATGGGGCTAACCTGAAATCTTTCTACTATGATGTGACTTGCTCAGTGGACGAAGAGAGAGCAGTAGGCACTGTTTACCTTCATGTTAGCAAGGCTTTTGATGCTATCTCCCATGACACCTGCGTATAAAAGCTGACATTGGTTAAATAAGTGGATAGTAAGAGGGACTGAAAACTGGCTGAACAGTTATAAGGTTTGTGATCGGCAGCTGGAGGACAGTCACTAGAGTTATGCCTCAGAGTGTTGATAGCGTGTCCATTATTGTTTAAGCTTGTCTTTAATGATCTGAATGATGGGCTGGAGTGCTTCCTCAGGAAGTTCATAGAGCAGACAAAACTAGGAGGACTGGTACACCAGATGGTTGTTCTGCCGTTCAGCTGGGTCTTGACAGGCTGGGTAGATGAAGAGAAAGAAAGAAACTTGTGAAGTTCAACTAAGGGTAATGCCAAACCTGGGACCTGGAGAGGAAGAACCCTGCAAATCAGTGCATGCTAGGGGCCCAGTAGGCTGGAAAACAGCTTTTCAGAGAAGGACTTGAGGATCCTGGTGAACAAAAAGTTGAATATGGGCCAGCAACATGTCCTCATTGCAAAGAAAGCCTCCACCATTAGTAAGAATGTTGCTAGCAGGTAAAGGAAGATGATCCTTCTCCTCTACTTAGCTCTACTAAAGCAATATCTAGCTTGCTGGATCCAGTTCTGGGCTCCCCAGCACAAGAGAGGCGTGAACATATTTGAATGAGTCTAGCAAAGGGCCACAAAGATATTAAAGGGTTTGTAGCATCTCTCATACAACGAGAAGGTGATAGAGCTGGGACTGTTCAGCTTCAAGAGGAGAAGGATCAGGAGGACTTTATCCTTGCATATAAGTAGTTGACAGAGTGTATTAAAAAAAAGTGAGCTAGACTCTTCTCAGTGGTGCCCATGACAGGACAAGAGGCAATGGGCAGAAACTGAAATTTCACTTAAACACAAGTAAGTTTCACCACCCATACCTGAGGATAATTGAACAATATTATAGTTTGCCCAGAGAGGTTCTGGAGTCTGTCATTGAAGATATTAAAAGCTTGACTGGGCATAGTCCTAGGCAACCTGCTCTAGTGGACTCTGCCCTGAGCAGAGGAGTTTGGACTAGATGATCTCCAGAGTTGTCTTCCAGCTTCAGCCGTTCTGTGGTTCTGTGACTGCAAACATTGAAGTTGACTCTGAGTAGCAGGCTGAATAAGGCGGCTTCCAGAGATCCCCTCAACCTCATTATTTTGTGATTCTATGAACACATTTGTTAAACAATAATGTTGATAATCAATAGTGAAAAATGTAAGAATAAAAAGGATAGGTTAAAATATAGTTACATTTCCGTTACATTTTGTTTATTTGTTTCTTCTCTCTGTTTTTGATGACTGGAATTGTGTGAACAAACTTGTGTTTCTTTTAAGATGTTATTAATTTAACTTATTGGCTATCAAACATTTTCAAATAAAGCCTGAAGCAATCAAGCACTGTTTCATGTAACAAATGTAATATGACTCCATTATAAATTAACAAGCTTATTTCTTCTAATGGATAATAAATATTATTGCTTTTAATGATTACTTTCTAATATGTTATCTGATACTTTCCATTATACTTTTTCTTTAGAGGCACGAGGCCCCCTTCAGAGTAAATATTCATGTTGAAAATAGTTCTTAGAATGTCTTATAGAATTAGCTATATTATTTGACCTTAATTTATTTTTTTTAAATTTCCATATAGTGTCCAAAGAATATCAATTCATTTTTTTAAATGTATTTTCACTGGAAGGCATGAAATATATTGTTATGATACTGACAGTACTGACAGTTTGCATTCTGATCTCCTAGTCAGTGTGGATTTTAAAAGTCTTTTTTTGAGTTTAGTGCTAGTACCTTGTTGTGATACGTTTTAGGAGATCAGCAGGTACCTCAAATTTTGCAGACACAAATTATGTTCTCCAAAGGATGATTAAAGAACTATATGCTCTCTGAAAGTTTCTGTCCTTTAGTCCTTTTTCCAGCTAAGAGATTTAATTATTTTTGGGGGGCCTGCCATAAAGCTAGTGCTTGAATTTTCACAGACCAGGGTCAAGTCACCTTTTAAATTTTTTTTCTGATTAACTGAACAGATTGATCTTTTTTGTCTCTCTCCTTTTTTTCTTTTTTTTTTTTTGGTAAGGCTGACGTTCCACAGGTCAAATAATGTATCACTGCTTTACAGACTTACAATCTCTCTCATTATGAATCAAAGGATCTCATCAGCTTTCATGCCCAGAAACTTATAGAAGCAACTAATGATTACATGATTATTCACTATCATCCCTAAATCCCTTTTAAAGTCACAGCTCCTACAATAAAATGTCAACTACTTTTTTTTTTTAGTTATCAGCAAGTATATTGAATAACTCTGAACCAAAATCAAGGCTTTGTGTGACCTCATCCACAGAAAAGATCCCTTTCCCTATTTAAAGAGAGCTTGGAAGCTACCCTCTTGTCAATGGGGATTGTATTTTGCAAATACATCAGAGACTGTGTACAATACTAGATTTCTTACATAATAAAAGTATGTGTCATGCAATAGCGTTCACTGTCTCCAAACCCATATTACCTGGAAGACCTGTGAGATTCTTCTTGATTGTTAAAGCTATTATATACAGGTACATTCACTTCCACATTACATAACACAGTTTAGTCATGCAACTGTGTCGCATATTTGGGCTACATCTAAACTATGAATCTCTATTTTTTTAACATTTTTAGTCTAGATACTGTTGAGAAATCCATGTTTAGCACAAAGCAGAATGGTTTCATTTGAGATTTTTTTTTTAAATTTAAATGCATGATGTTGGCATTTTAGCATCTGTAATTCCATATGAATGTAATAAGGTAGCATGCAAAGAATGGCATTCAGAAGAATAATCTCTATTTTGCAAAATTTGCATGTAGCAGTGAGTAGAATAAATGCTACAGTTCATAGAATCATAGAATCATGGAATGGTTAGGGTTGGAAGGGACCTCAAAGATCATTGAGTTCCAACCCCCCTGCCATGGGCAGGGACACCTCCCACTAGATCAGGTTGCTCAAGGCCCCATCCAGCCTGGCCTTAACACTTCCAGGGATGGGGCATCCACAACCTCCCTGGGCAACCTGTTCCAGTGTCTCACCACCCTCATAGTAAAAAATTTCTTCCTGATATCTAATCTGAATCTTTTTTCTTCCAATTTAAAACCGTTTCCCCTTGTCCTATCATTACACTTCCTGGCAAAGAGTCCTTCTCCAGCTCTTCTATAGGCACCCTTCAGGTATTGAGAGGCAGCTATAAGGCCTCCCCGGAGCTTCTCTTCTCCAGGCTCAACAATCCCAGCTCCCTCAGCATGTCTTCATAGGAGAAGTGCTCCATCCCTCTGATCATCTTCATGGCCCTCCGCTGCACCTGTTCCAGCCGGATGGAACTAACATGTTCCAGCATGTCCTTTCTGTGTTGAGGACTCCAAAGCTGGACACAGTATTCCAGGTGGGGTCTCATGAGTGCAGAGTAGAGGGGCAGAATCACCTCCCGAGACCTGCTGGCCACACTTCTCCTGATGCAGCCCAGGACACGGCTGGCTCTCTGGGCTGCCAGCGTGCACTGCCGGCTCATGTTGAGCTTCTTCTTGTCCATAAGCACTCCCAAGTCCTTCTCCTCAGGGCTGCTCTCCAGCCATTCTCCACCCAACCTGTATTTGTGCCTGGAGTTGCCACGTCCCAGGTGCAGGACCCTGCATTTGGCTTGGTTGAACCTCATGCAATTTGCATGAGCCCACCTCTCCAGCCTGTCCAGGTCCCTCTGGATGGCATCCTTTCCCTCCAGCGTGTCAACTGCGCCACCAAGCTTGGTGTCATCAGCAAACTTGCTGAGGGTGCACTCTATCCCACTGTCCATGTCTCCAACAGAGATGTTAAATAGTACTTGTCCCAATACCGACCCCTGTGGAACACCACTCGTTACTGGCCGCCACCTGGACATTGAGCCGTTGACTGCCACCCTTTGGGTGCAGCCATCCAGCCAGCTCCTTATCCACCGAGTGGTCCATCCATCGAATCCATTAGTTTCCAATTTTGGGACCAGGATGTCGTGTGGGACAGTGTCAAATGCTTTGCATAAGTCCAGGTAGATGACGTCAGTTACTCTGCCCTTGTCTACCAAGTCTGTGGCAGCATCGCAAAAGGCCACCAAATTTGTCAGGCATGATTTGCCCTTGGTGAAGCCACGTTGGCTGTTTCCAATCACCGCCTTATTTTCCATGTGCCTTAGCAAAGATTTCAGGAGGATCTGCTCCATGATCTTGCCAGGCACAGAGGTGAGACTGACCGGCCTGTAGTTCCCCGGGTCTTCTTTGTTTCCTTTTTTGAATATTGGAGTCATGTTCCCTTTTTTCCAATCAGTGGGAACTTCACCAGACTGCCACGATTTCTCAAATATGATGGAGAGCGGCTTAGCAACTTCATCTGCGCGCTCTCTCAGGACCCGTGGATGGATTTCATCAGGTCCCATGGACTTATGCACCTTCAGGTTCCTTAAGAGGTCACAAACCTCATCTTCTTGTACTGTGGGTGGTTCTTCATTCTCAGAGCCCCTGTACTTGCTCTCCGTGACTTGTTCAGTGTGGCCAGGGCCCCTGCTAGTGAAGACTGAGGCAAAAATACATACTGAAGAACAGTAACAAATATTCTTAAATCTGAAGCAAATTACCTATATTTCTCTTCAGAAAGGTATATATGGGTAGATCACAGAAAGCATATTGAAAATTTAAAATTGTACAAACTATGTACAAGGAGATTAGAATGATTTATATATGTGCATGTATATATATACTTATCCTCTTTTGAAAATTTCCTTGGGTTTTGCTCCAATTTGCATTTAAATCAAGAAAGATTTCCAAAGCAAAACATCAGAAAAAAGCAGATAGCTTCTTCAGCTAGAAACAGACTAATTTCTCCAGTTGTTCTCACAACATTGTGGGCACTGCACCGCATCTACCACAAAAGCTTCCACTGTCAGCTGAAGTAAGAAAAGTCGATAATTTTACAAGATTGTTCATTAAAGCAATAGCAATGAACAAAATACTCCCCATAAATTGCAAATGAATAAATTATTATACATTACTGTATGAAAAATACAACAGCAAATAGATGTTTAATTCTGCATATGGTGAACTAACATGTCAATCAAAAACTGCATTTAAAACAGGTGCTGTGTAAAGTCATTTTAACACAGCTGTGATTAATAAAAAAGGAATGGTAGATTTATATTATTGTGTTAAATGAAGGCTAAGCTATTTTGCTGTTCTTACCAAAACTTCCAAAACAGTAAAAAAACTCCCATTGACCTAACCCAGAACTTGATCAAGATCTGATCAAGTTCTAATCAAGGACTACATAAAAAAAAAAAAGAAAAAGAGTCCTAACAGTAATGTTGACTTTACTTACCTCTATTTGAATTCAATAACATACTGACACATGTTCATGTACCTGAAGAACATATATATGTCATTTGCAGTTGACAAGTGAAATGATAGAATTGTATTTAGATCATCAGATAAAGTACTACTCGTAACAGAAGCTGTGCTAGAAATCAAAGCAAAGATGCCATTTTGTAAAGGAGTCTTTAAATACAAAACAGGTGATGTTCTTAGTCATGAAAAGCTTACCAATGAAATACTCATTATACACAATTACAACTGTGCTGAAAGAGACAGAAAGAAGTCCCTTTACAACCTTTAAATAGGCAAAACGAACTTGGCATCCAAGCACATGACCATCTCCTCATCTGCAGTGGGTTGACCTTGGCTGGCTGCCAGACACCCACACAGCTGCTCCTCACCCACCCTTCTCAAACAGGAGAAGTTCATGTATTGAGATACAAACAGTGAGATCATTTATCAAATACCATCACAGGTAAAAGAGAATCATATTAAGTAAAATTGGTTTAATTTATTGCCAATTAAAATATATTGGAATTGTAAGAAAAAAACCCAACCAACCAACCAAACAAAAAAAATCCCAAATTAAACCAATATCTTCCCCACACACTCCCAGACTTCACTCCTGCACTCCAAAATCCTCTGCCTCTGCCCCGTGCCAAGCAGCACAGGGAGGAACAGGGAATGAGGGTGTTCTAGTCAGTCCATTAACAGCTTCTTGCTGCCACTTCTTCCTTCTCACACTTTTCCCCTGAAAAAGCATGGGTTCTCCACAGGCCACAGTTCCTTCAGGAAATACCCAGCTGCTCTGCAGTAAGGTCCTCCATGGGCTGCAGTGTCGATATCTGCTCTGGGATGCTCCTCTTAGAAATCGCATAGAAGCTGATGCCCATATAGACAGGGAGAGTGTTCCTTGAACACTGTTACTGAGCAAGAGTCTGACAAGCCTGGATAACAGTGGCTTACAATCACAAGCTATTTATTCTCTTTAGGGGAGCATATTGTGAACGGACAAGTTGCAGAACAGAAACAGAGACACAAATTTATCATTGCATGCCTTAGCACTATCTAATAGAAATATGAATACATTATGATCTGAACTGGTACTAGTCTGCATTATTAAAATTCAAATGTATTTGAAATATACTGTGCTATAAGTAATACATTCATCTGACAAAAGAAATACTGATTAAGAGTTCCTAATGAGATTTTTCACATATTTCAAAAGTGGACCTACTGAATTGTGTAAAAGATTGTGTTCTTAATGGTGTGGAATTAAGTATGCTAAATCTATGTCATATTTCAAATAACAATGCATTTTTTCTGCATTTTATCAGTTCATCTCTACATGGAGTGGCGAGTGAATTCTTCCAGAAACATCTGCATTTTTAAAAAACTTATATGTTTAAATGTGTATGTATATGTATGTATAACATTTTTCTCTGCTAAAGAGATAAGTAATACTCACATGAATTTCTGTAATTTCTAGAATTTGACCCAAACATAAAGCAAAGTTTAGACACTGTTACTGATGTCACTTAAGGAACCCTTTTCTCAACACCTGTTCACCCACAGAGGTTCGCCCACAGAGGTACAACATGTGGTTCTGAAATACATTTAATCTATTTTAACACAGATAGTAATCTCTTTAGAATCATAGAATCGTCTAGGTCGGAAGTGACCTTAAAGATCATCTAGTCCAACCATCAACCTAACTCTGACAAAAAGTAAATAAGAAATAAGCAATAAAAAAATCACTAAACCATATTCTTGAACACCTTCAGGAACACCTCAACCACATCCCTGGGCAGCCCGTTCCAATGCTTAATAACCCTTTCCATGAAGAAATTTTTCCTAATATCCAATCTAAACCTCCCCTGGTGCAACTTGAGGCCATTTCCCCTTGTCCTATCTCCTGTGACTTGGGAGACAAGACCGACTCCCGCTTCTCTACACCCTCCTTTCAGGTAGTTATAGAGCGTGATAAGGTCTCCCCTCAGCCTCCTCTTCTTCAGACTAAACAACCCCAGCTCCCTCAGCCTCTCCTCATAAGACTTACTCTCCAGACCCCTCACCAGCTTCGTTGCCCTTCAAACTTTTTCAGGCAGGATTTCTCAGCCCATTCTTATTTAATTATTGCTCAGAGTTTCATCAGGAAAACCATATTCTGAAGCTCACAGATTCAATCAAATGTGCCATATTTCTTCTGTACATTTGGTGTAGCAAGACTGAATAATAATTATGAGAATTAGAGGTATAATTCAACTAATAAATATTGCCATAATTATAATTGAGTTGTATAATTTGACTAATAAAGGTATTCTAGCCTAACAAATATATTTTGAATTTGGCTTTATAAAAAAAAAACCAAAAAAACCCAAAAAACCAGATATGCAGGTAGCATGGGTTGAGGGATGGAAATTACAGTCTTTTTACAATGGCCTGATGTAAAATTGGTCATATGTTCTTCTGTCTTATTAGCATGAAATGAATGAAATTTCATGATGGTCAGGAAAAAAAATTAAGTATAAAGGTCAAGATGAAATAAAAATGTTTCTGTACTGTCTAGCTCAAGTATTTCTATACATTAGAGCCAAAATCATCTTCATTGTTTATGTATACTTCTTTTATTGGTTCTGCCTCAAATGTTTTTGAAATCACAGAGATATAGCATGTGGAAAAAAAGAAGTACTTCAGATTCAATTTTACTCGTACTCTGTTAGGGTTTCCCCAAGAGTTATGCTGAGGAAAGAAGACAAGCCTAACAATTCCAAGACAATATGTTGTGCAAACCTTTATTCCCATAATGACTCCAGTCTGCTGTGATTCTCATAGATACGGAAAGTTTTTGTCAGCGTTCTTGCCTGGATTTTCAGTATTCAGTAGCTTGTACTTAGTTATACTTTTCCACAATTTTTAGCCAAAACAGAACATTCCACTTCTTCATTGCATGAGTTCTTATGAGGTAAATAGAGGGTTGGAGAATGAACAATCTCAACCATTGCAGTAACCATCCACACTGCTTTCACATTAGCTCTCTCCAACGTTCCTGTTTGAACTACTTGTGCTAACTCAATCTAAGGCAACTGTATTACAACGTTAGTGTAGACGTTAACCAAGATAATGCTATACTTCTTAGAGTCCTTGACATGAAGGACTAATCTTTTATTTATTTCTATTTTATTTTAGGACCACTACTCCAGCAACCTTTTATTTTGGAGGTGGTGGGGTGGTGGTGATTGTTCATTGGTATCAGTGTGATTAGGAATATGGTCCTCTCAAAGCAATAGAAAGATGATTATAAGTACTCAGATTTTTCCAGCTAATTCCATCAATGAACTTCTCAAGTTGGATTTTGCTAATGATCCGTAAAAGACTCAGTTTGTTGAAACTACACTGTGTGATTTCATCAGTTCTCATATATAAATACTCATTCTTATAAATATACATATATTTGTGTGTATGTGCCATTGCTTGCCCAGAAGTTCAAATGTTGACTTTGTCCTAAATGAGAATGCAAACACTAACCTATTATCTTCAGAAAACCTTACCACTTTTTAAGCAAAGAACAGTACAAGTTGGTCTCCGTCACTGAAGCTGGTCTGCCAGAGTGAATGTGATCTCTTCTGTTGTTGCATTAATAAGGTTCTTTTTTCTAGAGTAATCCTTTGGGATGTATCACTGTAATCCCTTTTGACATTCCTCCCATGTCAAAGACCAATTGTTATACAAGGACTTTTTTTTTAATCGTTTTTTTTTTCACTCGGTTTTTTTTTCTATTAGAATGAACTATACTGTCTTGTTGGCTCATGAAGAAAAAAAATGGAACACAGGAAATGGACCAGATCCAAGGTCAATCTATGAGCTATATGGAAAAGGAGATGCTTCAGGGAAGGTGTAATAAAAATTTGTACAGAGAATGCTGATGCTTAGCAATTTGAAAGAAGAAAGAAAAGAAAGAAAGAAAAAAAAAAAAAAGAGAACAAATTCAAGAAAGGGAATGGAAACAAAGTTTCATGGCTGTTGTGCAAATGTGCTCCTTCAGCAATGACAAACTCTGGTGTGAGGATCTGAGAGTAGTCCTGCAAGCCTCTCATGTCAAAAGAGGTGGGGAGCAAGCCAAAACCCACATGGGCTTGGAAACCTGCCTGACATAAGTTTTAAGAAGCTTTGCCAAGGGCTCTGTTGCACCACTGGCAAAATTGTCAAATGGTCTGACTTCAGTCAGAACAGATCTGCACAATAAATAATTATTTCCTGACAAAATAATGACACTAAGTTAAAAAGAGAGTTTATGCTAAAACTTCAACTATAGATGCTTATGCATTCATTTTAAAATGAAAATTAATTTTTAGCAAGGTTGGTAAGAATAGTGGGCATTTCCTGTGTCTATACATTTTGTCTGTAGGTCCCCCTTGGTAAGCTTGTGATAGACTGCAGGCAAATCAAAATGTAGTTAATAAGATGTAATGACGTTTCAAAGGCAATTAATTCCCTGTAAACTTAATAAAAATCGTGGCAGCCTGGAGATTAGTGCCTTCACTGAAGAAAAAAGACAAAGGGAATACAATTTATACATAATGTTTTTTCTAGCAGTGTCTAAAGAACAGTTTCTTTTCCTGGCCAGCCAAATTCGCTTAACTCTGGTCAACTTCTATCATCTGTTGAGTCTTCTGTGGTGGAAAGGATCACTGGTGACAACAGAGAACAGCAGGGAGAATTACCCTTGTTGAGAGCGAAGGGCGACAGGTAGTAAACTAGACAAAACCCGAAGTCATCTGCTTCTGTTTGCTCTGCTGTTAATGAAACAAATATTACTTTTCTATAGCCTTAAAAGCACCAAAGTATTTTATATATATTTATACGATTCATGTCTCTGTATTAATCTTATTTTCATGTTAGAACAATGTAATTTCAGTTTCTTTATTCTTTAAAAGTACTAACCTTTATTATGTAAAATTCACTCTAACAGTTATCACACAATTATAACTCTATTTAGATAACATNATAGAAATATATTTAGTAAGATAACTATACAGGATTATTTGTATTAAATTATTTTTTACTAATTGAGTCTTCAGAAGCCAGAAATCAGAGTTCAAGATCTTTTCTGCATTTTAATAAGAATAACTGACAGATACTCTGTCCTCCAAAGAATTTGTACTGGAGTTGGAAAAATTGGAGGTATTTTGAAATTATAATGAAACCATAGTCATATTTGCCTTTCTTGTAGGCTGGAGTTCATAAAGAGAGGTAGGAGTACATGGAAAGAGAAAAACTGTCCTGTCCTAGGAAACAGGTTGCATCCGTTGTATTATTGCCTGTCTTGCATGAAAGAGGAACATTCAAAGTGGTAAAGAAATACCCACTCCCCCAATAAAAAAACCAAACAACTTCAATCCCCATTATCCAGTGCATTGAAATTTTTTAGCTAGAGAGCTTGGCTGTAGCACAAGAAGCTGAAATTCAAAGAAACACTTCAATAATTCAGATCAGACCATTATGACTACTTCTAGTCCTTCTTCCTATAAATGAATAAAAGCATATTCAGTGGGTTTGGACCTTTCATAGCTAGTGAAAGATCCCTCTAATCTCTTGGTCGTGTTTTTTGTTTTTTTTTTTTACGCAGGTGAAAAGACCTTTCTATGGTTTTTAGACACAAATGACTTCGTCAAAACTAACATGCTATTGTGAAATGTTATAGTTTGAACATTATGAACATTTTACAACTTAAAACTGGTAAAAAATCTGGCCCATCACTGGTTAAGGATGAATTGCACACTTTCATATAGTCTTGCTGATTTACTTCAGGTAAGTATCAAAATCACTCCCAGTCTAGCTAATTAACCTATTTAGAATTTCTTGTAAACTCTTTTTCCAAAACTGCAATGGTGACAAATGGCTGGTGTTCTTTTCACTCTATTTCCACAAGAAATTAAAATTAACTTTTGTTTTCCAGTGAAAAATCTCATTTTGCTTCATAGATCCTTCTTACCCTGCATGTCTTGTTCTCAAGAGAATGTTTTCATATAGATCAACTGCAAGAATGTAACATTCCATATGGGGGGGGAAAAAAAAAAAAAGAAAAGCTACTTTTTCAGCCTTAAATGAAGCCTGAGCTTAGTTGTGGAGGGAATTCTTTTCAGTATTATTGCTTCATATAATATATTGACTTCAGAGCTGCAATCTGTTCCAAAGAGAATACTTCACAGGATCTTGTTTGCTCATGTTCTCCCCAGTGCTACTGGCAGAATGTGTTACATTTGTTCACAGTACACACCCAGAGAAAGAAAGAAAAGGGAAATAGTCAGCTAGTAACATTTAGTGCAACTGCTATTCACTCTCCAACAAAGAAGAAACGGTGAATGGGGAATGGAGAACCAGAAAACATAAAGTGATTCGTAAATAGAATCCAAACAGACATAACAGAAATCAAAGCTGAGACTTCTGAGAAAGCTTGCTCAAAATATCAAGATCATAACTGCTGGAAAAAAAGTACATTTAGGGATCAAATTAGGCTATGGTAAAGCAGTACTCGTGTTAGCAAGATGAGAGTAAAAATATACTGGTGTCTCAGCTTAAGCTGTTTCAGGGTCATTTTTGCTTGTTTGTTTTAAGAACATCCTCATTGTCTAAATACAGACGCCTGCTTCAAAACTACCCCCTCTGCTTTTGTACTCAACAGGCACCTACCAAGTACTAATCTGACCTATCTTAGACATCTATTTCAGGGTAGGATGAGTGGAGCTTTCAAAGTACTTCTTTTCTTCATTGCCCAGGGAAAAATGCTCTGGTATAAGTATGCATATTCAGTGAGATTAATTTCCTACCCCAAAACAACAGGCATCCAGCTTTCCTATTCTGCTGTTACTCACTCCTAGGTTATTGTAGCCAGCAGCAAAACTCTGGTAAAGGTTATCTTAATACAGAGGAATACAAAGATGCATTAAAGAACTAATTCAATACAATGGAATTTACTGCCTTACAACTCTGAGAGCAGGTATTTGACATTAGCACTACTGAGGTTTTTGTTTTTCTCTCAAATCCTTAGGACTTTGTAAATTTTTCAGTGGTAACATTGGTCACTCAGAGTTAAAACAGTTAAAATTTTTGGTTATTTAGGGAATGTCTAGAATACTGCAGCAAACTTGCCACTGAATAGACTTTCCATGATTGTTTGGGGTTTCTTCTGGTGGAGGTGGAAGGGATTTTCTTTTTTTTTTTTTTTTTTTTAAAACATCTCAGTACTAATAGAGTTAAAGAAGAACTGAGACAGATGAACTGTGCTGATCAATTGGCTGACTATTAAAAATGTGAAATTTCTTTTCTGTTTAAGCTTAAAGAGAGTGAATTTTAAATATTAATTTTCAAGTGTTCAAAGTATCTCATTTTAAACTCAATCAAATTTGCACACTGCATAGATTTGACTCAGTAAATGAAATTAACTCTTCAGAGAGAAGTATCTTCTATCACCTAATCATGATTATAACAGCACTACTACTATCCCAAAAATCTCACTTTCGAAATTCCACAGTGAAGGGATCTTTATTATAGGGTCAATATTTTGAAGCTGGGTTTCAGTGTTTATCCAGAGTTCCAAATTCTGTAGTCCTTGTAGGTTGCAACAGATCAGAGAAATTTTGGAGGTATTAGGAACTAAGAGTGACTGGATATGATGGTTACATTGTCTCCTCTGGAAAAGGTTACAGTCATGAGGGGACAAATGTATAAGCACCAGATGACAACTAGTTCATACATTCAGTAAGAATAACTACTTAAAGCAATGATAATCATCAGACTGCTGAAGCAAAAATGGCCAAATGTACTCATTAACAAAAACTTGATTAGAACTGGACCCAGAATTCTGTGAAGATAATGAACTACTTATTGATTGCAACGACATTTGGTTCTGACCAAAGATATAAAAATGTACTTGAAAATTAGGTTCAGGATGGCTATAAATAGCTTTTGCTTCCTGCCTAATATATTCTTTTTACACAACAATATTGATTTGGTAAGAATTTATTTATTCGTAATCTAAAATGGCAACTAATGTTACTACCACATCATATAATGAGTATCAACTATTCTTTGAAATAATTTGAATAATTTGGATACCTAAAACAAGAGATAAAAAGGAAAGTACACGTCTTTCTACGCAAAGCCTGTCTCAAATTGGGACCAGGAGACTGAAGTTCATTCCAGCAGTGATTACTATGAGCAGCATGGGTACACTTTGAAAGAAAAGGAAGAATAGTATTGAATATGAGGCTAATGAACAATCTGTCCTTCTCACAAAACATCAAAATTTCATCCTTTGCGGTATCATCTCATTATTTTTCAATGATTTTTGTGATCTGAAGAGTAACTGATTGTGCGGAAAAAAAAAAAAAAGAAAGGAAGAGAGAGAAAGACAAAATTCTCTATCTAGAAAGCAGCTAAAACAAAAAGAAGCATATTGATAAGAACTAGAAAACATACAATTTTACATCGCTAAGGAGGATGAGTTAAATCTGTACTATTATATTTTGTCCTATATTTTTTTCATCCTATGATTTACAACACTAGGAAGGGATTTTCTGATCCTTCATACATTCTGAAAGTGATAAAACTATAAACATCCCTTTTGTCTATAGTGAAGTTTAATAAGTTGTCAGGCAGAAAAATGTTTAAACAAATCCATACTTCATTACGAACATATGCAATACAGATGAAGTAGCATAATAAGACTCTAAATACAGGTATTTGTTTGCTTCCAAACCAAAAGTATTCTTGAATGTAACAGAAAAATTTACTTATTTCAATTAACAGTTTTGTTTCCTGTTTGGTTCATCTGTGTCACTTTGTATTTATTATGTAGGGAAACATAATTTTGAAAATGTTAACCATCTGTGGAAATATTTAATGAATTCTAGTTTTTCATCATGTCTATTTTATCACAGACTGTTTTGCTTCATATCATATACATAGAATTTTGAAAATACTTTTTCTCTCAGAAGTCTTATGACCTGAATATGAAACAAGGCAAAAATTATAATGACAGGTAGCTAGATGGGGTAGCTCATGAGGAAGCAGTCCTATGTGAGTCTCTCATAGGCACTTCTGAACTTCTGAACTTATCTCTTAATCTCGTGTAATTGCTTAATTTTTTTCAGTATATGGAAACTGTACTTAAGAAGTAGGCTGATTAGCCTCTGTTGCGTCTTATGGGAAAATAGAATAGTTTGAGATAAACATTTCTTTGCAGAAAAATTAAATGCATTTAATATTTCTGTAACTTTTTCTTTTTTTTTTTTGTTACAATAACTGAATAACAAATTCAAAACACATATCCACAAAAGCAAGTGTCACTTTTACATGCTTTGTTGTATTTCTTGTTCTGCTTATTGACCATTGAATCACTAAAAATAAAGTATTATAAATACGCTGCTTGATGAGTATCTTATTAACTGACAACATACTGAATTTTTAATATAACAGCCTAAAGTTTCAACATGCAATTGCCTAACAGACCAACCAACATTTCATATAAAGGCAAAAAAGTCCTAATGGTTACACAGACAGAAAAGTGGTAGATCCTTCAGAAAACTAATGTGTGAGTGTACACTGATATATCAAAGAAATTACAATATTCATATCTAAGTTCTGTTCTCTAAGTTTTGTACACATGTCATATTCACTACATGGAGGGTTTTATTGAAATGAATATTAAATAACCGTATTATTCACAAGTAACACTGTTAGTGAAACTAGTGAGGTTAGCACAAATGACTACCTATAAAACCTTTGATCCTGTCACCTACTATACCCCTGTAGGTGATGCAGATTTTACAGGAAATGAAAATATGAATAATTCAGGGAGTTCTTAAGAAATATATTAGCATTTTGGTTTTATCTTTCAGATTTTCAAAGCAATTGTTGTGAAACCATGATTTACAGGTGGGACATGAAAAAGTTAAACTTTTTAAAAAAAAGAAAAACTCATATGAGCACAGTGTTCCAATACATGGTGGTATCTTGACATGCTGTCCAACATTTAAAAATTTTCAAAGCCTTAGGAAAGAATTGTGTATTATTAGTAAGGAAAATTTAATAGTCTGCTGCCATATGATACTCCGCTATTCACAGTTCCATATGCAAAGCAACAAAGCTGAAATCAAAGGAAAACTTCTGCAAATGGGATTGCAAAGTCACTGCAATTGGAATCCAAATTTGGATATTTATGACAAAGCTCGATTTACTGTGAATCCAACCTCTATCACTCAGATCTTCTGAAGAACAGATTTTCCCAGGTATTTGATTGGGTTTTTCTCTATCCATGCCCTGTGGGAAATGAAACATAGAGCTTAAACTGTCTGCAAATAATAGTTTAGAATATATTTAGGCTAAGCAATTCTATTGTGCACTTAAAATTCCATCACATCATTGGAATTACTTTTGTTGGTTGTATCCCAAAGGGAGATTTAAGAACAAAATCAAAGTTCTGAGTTAAGTGAAGATAAGACCAGCCATTTTTAAAGTGCAAGGACATTTGTCTAAACCAGTCTGTATTTTCAAAATAAAATTTGCAACAAAGTACTGAACTGTAGTACATCTAAAGAATAAACTTCTCTTTCTGTAATGAATATGAAAAAAAGACTGATGGTAGTACATGTTAAAGAAGTTGTGCAAGTGTATTACAGGGGTTTGTATATGTTTTTTAAATAGTAGTTCTGTATGAAATTATACTTTATGTTTCTAACCCTGAAAACTAAATCATATAAGGGAAGCTGTATACTAATGTGCTTAATCTTTTTCGTTTTTGCAAGCCATTGTAGGACTTTGCCATTTGCAGGTTCAAGGCGGACTTGCTGGAAAGCACTTCTGAGGGGAACGATTTGGGGGTCCTGGTAGATAGTAAACTTTCCGTGAGCAAGCAATGTGCCCTTGTCACCAAGAGAGCCAAGGGGATCCTGGGCTGCATAGGGAAGAGTGTGACCAGTAGGTCAAGGGAGGTCATTCTTCCCCTCTACTCTGCACTGGTGAGGCCACAACTGGAATACTGCATCCAGTTCTGGGCTCCCCAGTTCAAGAGAGACAGGGAACTACTGGAGAGAGTCCAGTGTAGGGCAACAAAGATGAAAAAATGGTTAGGGATTGGAGCATCTCCCTTATGAGGAAAGGCTGAGAGAGCTGGGACTCCTTAGCCTGGAGAAGAAAAGGCTGAGGGGAGACCTTATTAATGCTTGAAAGTATCCAAAGGGTGGTTTGAGGGAGGATGGAACTGGACCCTTTTCAGTAGTTCCCGCTGACAGGACGAGGGGCAACGAGCATAAACTGGAACATAGGAAGTTCCACTCAAATATAAGTGTGTGAGCCGATGCAGGCAGGACGCAGGAACAACCACAAAAACCACGGATTAAGGGCAAAGAACAATTTAATGTCAATACCTCATGGATCGGGGAACCTCTGAAGCAGCACCCGGGCAGAGGCAGGCAAGCAGGGAACGCAGGCACTGCGGAGCGAGAGTCCTTATTAGCAAGAGAGTCCTTGTTAGCAAGGGAGTGAGGGAGCGAGGGAGCTCCCACTTGCTGCTTGGGCCTGTATTTCAAGGATTCTGGCAGGCAGAGTTCTCTGCTGTGCTTTGATCACTTCAGCAGCAGGGCAAGAATCCCAGGCGTGTTTGACAAGGTGCCCCTGAGTCCATCCCAGGCCTATGTTATCTAAGTGCAGATGTTCTACTTGTTGAGCACACAAAACTAAGCAACAATTAGTGTGATAGGTGTGTTTTCCAGCACCCCACATGCGAGTCACTTGAGCATATTTACAGTCCTCCTCGCCAATCTTCCGTTAGTTTCCCACAATAAGGAAGAACTTCTTTATGGTGAGGGTGACAGAGCACTGGAACAGGCTGCCCAGGGAGGTTGTGGAGTCCCCTTCTCTGGAGATTTTCAAGACCCGCATGGATGTAGTCCTGGGTAATGTGCTATAGGCAATCCTGCTTTAGCAGGGGAGTTGGACTAGATGATCTCTAGAGGTTCCTTCCAACTCTGACAATTCCGTGATTCCATGGTTGTGATCCAAGTTCAAAGAAAATAAAAAAAAAATAGTTATAATTTACAAGTAAGTTCAGCTTTAAGTATTATTCCATATAATGAAAAAAAACTCATATGGCTATATGAAAAAATTTATTACAGATTTGATTTAAGGTATTCTGGGAATAAGTTAATTAGTACCAATATTGCAGTTCAAGGTGATCCCTTTTTTCTCCCACTTTCTCAGAAAGTTAAATTTGTAGAAGGACATGCAGACAAATAATGCCATCAGAGTAACAGAGAGGAAATTCGTCTTTTTGCTCCAGAGTACCTTCTTTTACAAATCTGCTATACTTTCATCCCTGATGAATTTAGGAATTAAATTGATAAATAAATCTAAGACAGTCACCACAACAAAAATATTCAGTAAAAATGAAAAAAAAAAAAATTAGTAAATATCCAAGAAAATATGCAGAACAATCACAGGTCAGAGTACCTGAGAACTTAGGTCACAAAAGATAATTCAGCCACACAATTGCTTCAGAGACTACAGCTCTAGTTAAAATATCATTAAAAATAAGGTCTTGATAGTGTGTTAACCTTCTTAGTCAGGTATAAAGAACTTGGCTTAGAGAGGAGCAACGATTCTTGTGGGCTATATATAGCTCTATAACTCATTTATATTTATCTCAAAATTATCTAGCTCCATAATTGGAATGAACAAAAACCAGCAATTTTTGCAGGTCAGACCCTGTCTTGCAAACAGCTGGATATCAACAACTGCTCTCTGCACACACATTTCATTATGCATAAACATAGAGCAACAACTCTGTACAGAAACAGCCTGTACTTACTGAGAGATAAACCCAAGAGCAGCGGTGATCAACAAGGTCAGACCTTGGAGAAATTATTTTTGCTGAACTTGTATAATTTGGAAAAAAATTGGTCTGTAGCATATGATCTGTAGTGACTGTCATTTCTAGCCCTTTTCTTACTGTCATTGAGTTAATGCATGAATCCCTGTAATTTGGGGAGCTTAACCCAGTTCACTATGATTCTATGATTTAAGAGTTAGAAGCCCAGATTTGACTTCTACTTTTAAAAAAATTTAAAGTCTTTGTAAGCAAAATGTGTCCTTCATTAAAACAACGACAAAACTAACTCTTAGAATTCTGGCTTTAGGATGTGAGATCAACCATCACAGAAAAGTTATCTTTATTTTTATGTTTGAATTTAAAAATGCTAAATGAACAACATGTTTTGATAACATGATCTGAAATGAACCAAGAAAAAACCTCAAAAAGATAACTGATTAAGAGGTTAACTATTACTCCAAATTCCTTCCCCCAGAGAAAGTCATATCATGTTATCCACATATACTCTTAGTCCTCCAGTTTAGGAAAATGTCAAGAGTTTAAATTCTATAATAATGTATTTTCACTATCTTTATGGCCTTCCCTATTTATGAAATTGGAGAAGTACAAGAAGATAACAATTGGTTTACAGTTATATTTAAATTATCAGGAGAATAGATTGGGCTCATCATTACAGGCATTGTCATAAGAACATAGAGTCTGAATTTTAATGCCTCATATTTTTTAGCAAACACAATTGTGAAATGTACTTTTGTGACCTTTTCAGTGTTTATTTTCTGATTTAATCGGACCTTTTATAGTTCCCTGCCCAAAGCTCTCATTATGTGTAAGGGGGACATCAGAATGCTATAGCATATGTATGCATAGCACTATTTAAAGGTTTATATGTTATAAACAGTTTATAGCAAAAGGCATCTTCTAAGTGGGCTACCACATCACTTAATATAAGGATGACTGTCATTTGAAGTTTTATCTCAATAGAACTGACAAATAAGAATTCCTAATCCAAAATGTGTCACATAGTATAGTAATGGTACAGATTCACAAAATAAAAAAGAGTTAACCTCAAAATATTCTCAGTGAATTTAGTATATTTATTTATTGAAACAAAACATATTTTTGACTACAAAATACTCTTATATCAATAAATTTACGTGTAATTCATTGTGAAACATTTAATTCTAGATGCAGAAATCTATGTTAAAAAGTTTAAAGAAAAACATTTTGAAAAACATTACATTTTATTCTTCAGTGATAACATATTTAACAGTAAATAAATAAGTAAAAAATATAAGAAACATCACATCTGAAGTAGCTGCTTATATACACTAGCAATTAGAAATTAACAGCAGGATGTACAACAGCCAGATGAAACCATGTGACTGTTTTTTTTTGTTTGTTTGTTTTTTTGTTTGGTTTTTTTTTAACCATTTGTCTAAAGCTAATTTCAAAATATTGAGAAAATGTTGATGGATTTTCATTTTACTCACTGATGCATATAATTTCCTAAGTATTGAAAACTAAAGATGATTTTAAGAAACAGGAAACACATTGGAGAGAAATGTCTAAATCGGTGTCAGACTACAAAGTTGCAAGTGAAATTAAACAAGAACTCTTCATATGGTTAATTTTTAGAGCTAGTGCCTTAGAAATTGCTGCCTCACCATAACGTCTTGGAAGGGACAAATGGATTCTAACAGCACCAACAGTAACTTAGGTGGAAATCAAATGTTGCATTTGATTATTGGAGTATTTCACATCTGAACTTTAATATTTTAGATTAAATCAATTTTCACAGCACAACCTCATTCAAGTAATATGAAAATAAAATATTTTATCAATATAATTTTTTAGTAGAAAAATCAATGCAAATTTGCTAGTTATTGATGAATCTGTCTATGCTGGAAGGGAAATGGGTAAGCTTAAACATACCATAGCAGTCACTATATTTAAAATCTCAAAAGCTGGATAATGAAAGTGTTTATACCACCTTTCCTATGTGAGGATGACATCGACATAACTGCTCTTTTGATGGATAATTTTTATTCTGACTTTTCAGTAAAGAATATTCTTTTTTTTCTTTTTTTTTTTTTTGATGTTGTAGAAGGTGAAATATTTGGAATACAAATCATTCTGGGTCTAACAGCTGAGTGAATGACCCCAGCTTTCAGGGTGACAGAGGAATTCTCAAATCTATTTTAGGAATTTCTAAACAAATTACAAGTGTGACCATGGAAATTTTGACAAAGAGAAAAGATTGTGTTTTAGTCACCAGTGCAGCAAAGACGATTACATCTCTAACAAAGACTTCTTCATTAGTACATATTTCATAATGGACTGTGTTCAGATACACACAACAGTCAGGAGGGAGGCTCCAAACTTTGTGAAGCTAAAAAAAAAAAAAAACAACCAACAAAAAACCCCAAACTTACAGTATAAATTTTTTTTATTATTATTTTTGATTTTGATACTCTCAATCATGCTCGTATTCATAGCCAACTTTTCTACTAATGTTTTAAACATTTAAATGGATTGTGAGATTTTAGTAGAATTCATTGATTTCAGTTGCTAAAGCTATACAAGAAAAAGGAGGGAAAATCATAAGACTTATGTTGAGTTCACTATGTTTGTCACATATATATGTTTAATTTCTACTTTTCTTCTTGTTGCTATAGCCCTATTTGTGATTTTCTATAAGAATTTTTTAAACATTACATATCATAATGATATACCTGAAAACATGATTCGGATTTGGACTAGATGATCTCTAGAGATCCCTTCCAACTCTGACAATTCCCTGAAAAGGGCTTTGAGAATATATTAAAATGTCTTTGAAAAACTGCATTCCTCTTCCACTACCTGTGTTTATCTCCTTCCTGAAGCTTATAGAGATATGGATGTATATAGCCCAAATTTTGAAATTGAAATAAAAATAAACATGGAGAGCCAGTGTTCACTTCTTCTAAATCCATAGCAAATGGATTTAGCAAATGTCTGCAAAAGGCAAGAAGACATGCGAGAATACTTAGAGGACTGTTTGTCTTGTTCTTATAGTCTTCTCCACTCATCAGCTTTTGTTGGAGGGAAATTTGATCAATGAAATAAAAGATATTTGAAAACTCAATGTTAAAAATAGATTTTTATTACTTATGTAACATAGTTTAAGCATAAATTAAACACCAGTTATGTCCATGTTAGAATTTCTAGTCAAAATCAATAGCATTTTATCTAGTTTCTTACCATAGGTGGTATCCAGGCAATTTCCTAGCACTGTTTTCCTGCTTTTCTGATGCCACAAAGAGCACTGGAAAACATTGTCAGGCAAATGTGATATACTGTATCATTCTTATGTTTTCACATGTAAAACTAGTATACTGTCATTGATAAGAAAAAGTTTAAGTATTGTGGAAGGGTTAGTGGCAGCTAGATGTAAAAACTACAGGAATGTTAAACTAATCCCCAAAGCAAGCATTAGAAAGAAAGGAAATTAAGGGAAAATATAAGTTAAAAGAACTATAAGACTATTTGTCAAAACAAAGTAAATGCTTGTACGTTGCCTTAATTTCATTTATTAGTTAACTGCATAGGCAAGAAAAATAGTAATAGAAATAACAGCCAATATTAACAGATCAGCAACAATGAACACAATGATTAGAAATAGCTGTTCTGGTCTAAACACTAAGAGGGCTTAAGAGGTCTTATCTTTCTAATTCAATGTGAACTGTAGAGATGTTTTTACTGGTGCCAAAACACAAAAAGTGTTTTACGAAAGGACCAAGGGACAGGCCATTTTTCAGCAGTAAAGATTTTGTAAAATTAATGCTAGTTGAACAAAAGCTGGAAGATTAGGCAGGTCTTAATCATAATATCTTGAAATAATTAATCCAAAAAATAGCTTAGTGATAGAAACCTCGGCATCTCAGAAGTGACATACTAGACAATTCTAGCTTTTTTTCCTGTGTTCCGTATGCCACCAGATAAATTTGGTTAAAATATACAAGGTAAAATTACTTACACATTTGTTTGGAAGTTGTGTTAGTCAAACCAAAGGATACTAAGGCCTAGGGCATTAAACAGGTTCGTCAGAACAGTATGCTTCTTCTGGGTAAAAATAAAACTTCAGCTAAAGGAAAATTATTTAAATAAAGAAAAAAGAACTCCTTTCTTTACGACTGAAAATAATTAAAAAGATTTGTTAATATTAAAATAAAAGTAAAATTAAGTTATGTGAGATAATAATCTCTTATGGAAGGTTTGGAACTGAAAATAATAAAACCCCACAAATATTCATTTTTTGTTTTTTTCTGGAATGATTTAATAAATTTTTGATGAAAACTTTCCATGTAATTGAGACTATAATATATTAAGCTCAAAAATATAGACCAAGATGGTAGGAGTTAGAGAGGGGCAAGAGAATCTTCTGAAAAATAATTTTATTCATATTTAATCCAGAATTGCTAATTGAACATGTGGGTGTGGATACTGTATCTAACATCATCGTAAGTCTGAAACTAGGGAATTTCCAATTCTACAGAAGCTCACCAAAATCTCTTTCGAAAGTGGACTACCTTCTCACTATGAGGTGTTTAAGATTTACTATGAAACTGTGATTCAGTCCTTATGAGCATAGCTGAACAATGTTCTGGACGTGTTTAAAAGAGGGGGCCATCATCACTGCATTGCATAATAATAGTAACTGTCAGAAGTAATTTCTCACTTTATTTTTTCCGTATATGTAAACAAAAACTAATACTTAAAATGTTAATAACAAGGGCATAGGTTTTAAATATATCAGTAACATAATATCTGAAAGCAGATATTTTGTATATGAAAATTTCAAGTGTCTCAGTTTTCATTCCTTACTTAGGCATGCTGTACTTAAGCACATTTCCTAATCCTTGGGAAAACAGTAAAATTCAAGATTTTGATAGTGAATCTTAAAATTTGAATAATATTTTTCTATAGACTCTACTAGAATATATTACATGCCACCCCTAAAATAATAGAAAAGGAAATAAATGGCTCAGGATTTTTAGTAACCCTCTGAACCATTTTAATTTTTAAACTACAGTATCTAACATAATTTTTAGGAGTGTGAATGAAACTGGTTTTGAAAATCTATAATTCTCTTCCATTTTGATGGTCTGTGTAGATTACAATTTACAAATCAATGCAGTCTCTAAATTTTAGACATCTATTTCTTTTGCCAGATTTTTAGTTGAAGTGTGTTGTACTACAGACACCTCTTGGAGCCTGAATTTGATTGTTTTGTAAGTATTAGGTTTTCCAGAATGAAAAATACTGCTTTTTCAGCCAACTTCATTAAGTGCAATGATACAGTAATGCTACATTGCAAGCTAGGTTAATCACCTGTATATATTCTCAGAGACTACCAGTAGGCAGACAGACTCAATCCCTTATTTAAGAATGGCATTTTGGATTCAGATGAGATATTAATGAGTTTCCACCTTCAGCATCTTTCCAATTTTGGTAGTGTCTATCTGGAATAATAAATACAGATCTGAAAAAAAAGAAGTATTTGAAGTATTAATACATGGGAATTTCCCCATGTGTCATATTTTCCTTTTCAGGAATATAACAAATGTTTTTTTACTCCTAAGTATGTGTCCCAGAAAACTCTAGAAACTTAATTAAATATTTTAACATCTACTTTATATACAATTATCTGAACAAGAATCTTGACTATCACATTTTGATAATTGTACTGTTTATCTTTGGTGCAGTGAATCACATATACCTTTTAAAAAATGAATTTTTGCTGGTTTTGTTTGCTTAAGTTAAGCCTTGATAACCATAATTTTTAGTCATTGTAACTCTAACCTAAGTGAAACTTTTGCAAAGTAGAAATACGCTATATTAGTCTTATCATCTGGGGACTTACTTGCTGGAGGAGAAAGACCTAGGAGTCCTGGTGGATAATAGGATGACCATGAGCCAGCAATGTGCTCTTGTGGACAAGGCAGCCAGTGGCATCAAGAACAGTGTGACCAGAAGGTCGAGAGAGGTTATCCTGCCCCTCTACTCTGCCCTGGTGAGGACCCATCTGGAGTACTGTGTCCAGTTCTGGGCTCCCCAGTTCAAGAAGGACAGGGAGCTGCTGGAGAGGGTACAGCAGAGACCTAAAAAGATGCTTAGGGGTCTAAACCATCTCCCTTATGAGGAGAGACTGAGGGACTTGGGTCTTTTTAGTCTAGAGAAGAGAAGGCTGAGGGAGGATCTGATCAATGACTATAAATACTTAAAGGGTGGGTGTCAAGAGGATGGGGCCAGTCTTTTTTTAGTGATCCCCAGTGACAGGACAAGAGGAAACGGACACAAACTTGAACATAAGATGTTCCATCTAAACATGAGGAGGAACTTCTTTACTTTGAGGGTGGCAGAACACTGGAATAGGCTGCCCAGGGAGGTGGTAGAGTCTCCTTCTCTGGAGATATTCAAAACCCGCCTGGACAAGTTCCTGTGCAACCTGCTGTAGGTGGACTTGCTTTGGCCGGGGGATTGGACTAGATGATCTCCAGAGGTCCCTTCCAACCCCATGTGATTCTGTAACCATGAGATTTGTGTCCCTTCTTCCCACTATGCTTAGCCATTGCACAGAGAGAAGTGCCGGATCACAGAACCATTTAGAATGGAAAAGACCCTTAAGATCATTGAGTACAACCATAAACCTAACACTGCGAAATCCACCACTAAACCCTAAGTCCCTAAGTGCCACATCTGTAAGTCTTTTAAATACCTCCAGGGATGGTGACTTAACCACTTCCCTGAGTAGCCCGTTCCAATGCTTGACAACCCTTTCAATGAAGAAATTTTTCAGCATATTCAATCTAAATCTCCTCTGCTGCACCTTGAGGCTGTTTCCTTTTTTCCTATCATTGTTACTTGAGAGAAGAGACCGACCCCCAATTCAGTACAAACTACTTTCAAGTTTCCCAGGGAAGTTGTGGATGGCTCTTCCCTGGAGGTGTTCAAGGCCAGGCTGGATGGGGCTTTGAGCAACCTGGTCAGGGGAAGGTGTCCCTGCCCATGGCAGGGGGGTTGGAACTTGAAGTTCTTTGAGGTCCCTTCCAACCCAAACCATTCTGTTATTCTGTGTTTCTATGAGCAGTGTCAAAGGTTCTACTAAAGTCTAAGTAGGCAACATCCACAGCCTTTCGATCGTCCACTAAGCGAGTCACCTTGTCATAGAAGGATCCATGTGGAATATGGCAGGAACATCACTCTGTAGCAGGGCACTCATTAATGAAACAGCCATATAAACATATTAACACAGAACACACTGCCCAGTATTAGCCTTTTTTTAAGGATGTGAGATAGCTTGTAAAAGGTTGTCTAAGCTCCCATGTAGATCTCAAAAAACAACATAGTCAATACAGTCCATGTAATCCAGTGCTCTATTTAACTCATCTTCTAGCTGACACCTGCATTTGGGTGTCTTGCAAGACTTTAAGCTTTAGTCAGAACATGATGCTGCTGCATAAGTGCAGGGAACTTGCCAGAAGAACGGTAAATGAAGTGAGCATTGACAAATGTAACACAACCCACAGGGATACCCGTGCTCTTCTGTAGGAGCAAAAGGAGGCTCTGGCATGTGATTACATTAAGGAAAGGGGATTCTACCTTACTGACAGCAACTCCTCTGCTCACTATGACATGGTCACTCACCTCTCACCGACCAAGTTCACATTCACATTTCTGAATGCAGAACTGTATATATTTGTATATACTCGTCTGTTTCTTAGCTCTAACAATTACTTCTTTCATTCAGACATTTTACAATGCCTTTGAATTCAGTCCAAAATAACTTTTCATAGGAAAAGGCCCTACTTAAAATACTGTAACTTTTTCACGGCCTATTCAGACTCTCTAATAAATCTTTCAGGGATTCCGGACTCATATTTCAGTCAGACGCATCTAATAATTTCTTTTTCTTGGAGGCCTGATTGAAAACCTGCTGAAATCAACTGATACAGTCATTTGCCTTCATCAGCTTTTGAATAAAGCTCTGACTGCCTTTGAATAAAAACTACAAATCATTTCATTTTATATTAAAAATTAAGAAATTATCTTTTGCTTTCAAAATGTACTCTGTAGCCTTAATTTGATTAATTAGCAAGCACTTCATGCTGGTTGGAAAATACAAGATCAATGGATTTCATTATTTAATAATTAACATGGAATTGGGTAAGTAAATATTATTTTAAGTACTTAAATGGCTTAGCATTAACTGTCATATAAAACATTAGTATTATTTAAAAGTATTCTTATGGTATTGTTTATTTGTAATTCTTTAATAGTGGATTTTATTTCATAATGACATTCAAAATCCATTTTGATTGTATCTCTAAGCTGTCAGTACACGAACAAAGCAGGCAGCATTTAAGATAGTTCTATGCTTATTACAATGCAAGAGCAATATTCTATGCGTGCTTTTTGGATAAAGCAAATGTTTTTTCAGTTAAAAATATCCCTTAAACATTAGAACGAAAGCAAGTCCACTATTTTGGGAAGATCTGAAAAGGCTGGTTATTACCAACTGGAATGAAAAATAGCTCCCCTCTGTCTGCGGATATTTGCTTCCCTGCCCCTTGCCCAAGAACACCATCTGAAAAGGAGTTTAATTAGAGGAGACAAGACAGTCTGCACTGGCTGGTGCAGGCATGGCTGTGCACAGGCACTATCCAGCCCCTGCTCACACCCCCCAGCCCCTTCTGTCCCCCACTCCCATGGGGTGCCCCGACTTGTGGAACATCTCCCACTGGTGTGTCCGGGTGGGTCCTCTCTGGCTCTGGGGCTCCCTGGGGCTTCAGTGGTACCGGAGAGGGGAAAGCTCCACTGACCCGCCTGGGTGGGCTACTGGGGGTCCACCCACTCTGTCAGGGTGCATGGGGATCAGCCTTTTGTCACCATAGCCTAACAGCCACTGTTTTTTCTCCCTGTTATTAACAAATTAGTAGATGATAATTTAATCAGGTCATAATTTACTGGAACAATTTCTATGCTTTATTACAAGAAAAGCCTTGCTAAATAGAGGGACTTGAATTATTTATCTCAAGACAAGCCAATTCTTAACCGCAACAGTAGTTATAGAGCCTTGATTTGTTACTTGCAGGCAGAGCAAATAGGGAGAAAAGTGGACTAATATGATTTATTATAGAACTAGAGACAAACTAGGATGTGTCTTTCCTAACTCCTGAGCAGAAACATTCTCATTCCTGTCTTTTCCAAGTCTTAACTTTCGTATATCTTCTATCTGCTTTTCTGCTTTCTTCCACTTCTTCTTCTGCTTCTACTTCTTTGCTATTTTGAAAGGAAATGATGAATATGATTCTAATTGTGTGCAGAACATTTTTTTTAATGTTTCCTCCCACCAAAACCAAGAGGTAAAAGGTATCTATTAATTTTTGTTGCTTTCTAAAGATTAAAGTGACTTTTCTCGCAAAACCTCTCCATATGCTTCTTCTATTCAATGAAATTTTAAGAGTTTTCTAGTGCTGCAGGCAAATGACTAATTAATAAACTAGGCCCTGACTTGGGGTTAAAGTTAACTAAATAAGGCATGGAAAACTGGAAGTGACAAACCTGGTGTGAGAAGCTGCCAAAAATTACAGAGAGCACCATTAGGAATGGGCTGCAGAGGGGAGGATTTAAGTGAGAAATGGTCAAAATTTGCAGATAACTGGAGAGGACATCTGGGGAGCAGAGCTTTGCAAGACCAAGTAACCTTGTCCAATGCCCTGGTAAACCTGTCAGTAGTAAAATAAAAGGCTGACATTCCCGAGATAACAATACCAGAAATACGAAATTTGGGTGCATACTTGGCAAAACTGGGACCACTGAGAACAAAGGCATTGGGGTGGGATGTTTATCTAGGTGGAGATAGGTGCGAGGAAAGGAAGGTACTAGGAGGGTGAATGTAAGGTTGAGAAATGGAAAAAATGCATAATGGGGTATGTGAATCATGTGCTTGGTGTTATCAGAGGGTACCTGTTGAGATACCTTGCACTTGGTCAGTGTACCCTAAATCAGGACAGGAAACTACCATAATGCTTTTGTGGCCTGGATGATGTTGGGGCAGGGATGAGGTAGCTTTCCCCAGGCACGATTTGTTTCTAGGCAGAAAGATTGAGCATCCTGTTATCACTGTTCAGGTGCTGACTCCTGATCAGATGGCAGTCAGCAAATACCCACCACTTCTAACATAGCTGACATTTCTTAAATGTATAGATTCTTGAGTACAGAACAACTTTTTCTTTTTTCAAGACCACGCTGGAGGTGGCTTTGAGCAACATGATCTAGTGGGAGATGTCCCTGCCCATGGCAGGGGGACTGGAACTAGATGATCTTTAAGGTCTCTTCCAACTCCAACCATTCTATGATTCTATGATTCTTTTTCTTTTAGGCAAGGTCCTCCAGTTGTTTGTTTGTTTGGTTGGTTGGTGTTTGTTTTTTTTTTTCTGGTATTAGGGCTGGATGCTGCATTAGCATTTAAAGTAGCATGCTTCAAATAGTAACCAGTATTTCTTTTAGTAGTAATCTATAATTTATGAAAGGTAAGTTATGGTAGCCAGTGTTGGGAATGCATGGACAAGAAAAAATTAGAATTTTGATGAGCCAAAGTTTTCATGTGAGCAGGCAAACAAAATTTTGACAAAATAGCAACAGGGTAACATTAGCACCTCACAACAAACCCTCAGAACATTCTCACTGGTCTTCCAGCTTCACTGATGAAATTTTCCTCTGTGGTGACTTCATATTATTGAGCATTTAAAGATATGCAAAATTATAACAGAACACATGATGGAGACATTTATTTTTAATAGTATATTCTGAAGTTTAAATTACATTTTAAAAAAAGGAAAAAAATGTGACAGGCTGTTACTGAAAGCAGTCTGTCCTATAACAAACCTTCAACCTTGACAGAGACCCACTGAGATGAACCTGTAGAGAAATTGGTATCATATGCACCATCGTTGGCCTCAGGTTAATGGGATAAATAATTGAGGCAAATACGTTGGGTAATGAGGTGAATTTTAACATTTTAATAAAATAATCAGATCTAACCAATTTTCAAGTCTCTTACAGGCTTTGTCTGTCCTGAAACATTATTTTTAGCATAAAATGTAGTCAGGAATGCAAATTACTGGAGTAAGATGACAAGATAGGGTAGAAATAGAACACAGCATTTATCTCACGTACTTACAGAAAATGAATACCTGAAATCTGCAACTACTCTTTTCACACATGTACCTACCAGAGTGAATTACATGAACAGCAGCTGTTCCAGCCTACGAGTTAACAACTCCTAATTAACTCACCTGTATAGTTCACAGTCTTTACTCTGTTATCTATCTACTAACATGAAATTTAAGATAAAGCTGAACACACACAACAACAAAAAAAAAAAGAAAAAGGAAAAGAAACATATTGTAGCTGTTTGCCTGATCACTGGTAAAAGAGGAGTCTTACCCCCTTTTTTGTGCTCAAGATGGGACGGCATGTGCCCACAATTTGCAGCGTGTAAAAATAAGGAATTTTATTCTGTGAAGAGCTTCTGAAAGAATTACAAAATCTAAAAACTAAAATTTCAATCTGCATGTTATTATTCATTTTGCTTGGCAAATCAGTATTTCAGAACAAGCTCCTATGAATAAACTACATTGTTCCAATTCCTCTTAGCTACTGATCCTCCAGAGTGGTCTCAGGCAAACAAGTTGCTGAAGCTTTGACAGCATACAATAGCAAACCATAGTTTCTGCATGCTGAGCAGAGGACATCTGTAGCATAAAGTTACTGACAAAGAACAATAAAAATACAAGTGCTTCTAGAGATCTGAGCAGTAGAAGGACTTTACTGAGAATTATGAATAGACTCAAAGCCTTGCAGTGACTGTGGTTTAACTCAGATTTTACTCTTTATAGGACATTATAGTAATTGTATAACTAGCAGAGTGTTTTGTGCTCTCTATATTATTAGACAATCAAAACAGTTCATGCTCTAATTTGTACAGATAGAAATTACGGCATCTTATGGGCTGCTCTGCTGAAGCTGTACAAACACCATGGATCCAGAAAGAGAATGAATATATGTAAGTATGCTTTCATATTTTTGGTAATGTATTCACCTACAAACAAGGACTTCTGAATTGTAATTTTTGCCTTCTAAGCTTCTTTCTGTTTGGTTTTTTAATTTGCTGTTGGTTTGGGGGGAGGGGAGCGTGGTTGTTGGTCTTTTGTTTTTCATTTGCTTTTTTTACATACTGAAGACTATGTAAGATAGTATGTATCAGTCCTAGGGAAAAAAGACTAGGTTATAGTACACCTTATGGCTAACTCAGAACGTTAACTAGCAGACTATTTTATGAACATTCCTTCCACATTGCTTCCTTCCGTCTCTTTCAGTCTTGAAATTATTTCTCACAGAAATTACTTATAGCCACCTTATATTATCATACTCTACTGAAGCAGGGTAGGCTTTGAAGGTGGATAGTAATTTCTATCCTTGGTTAACAGATTCAGTCTTCCTGAAAGAGGTCAGAAGTACAAATTGTGGGAGGAAGAGCATATCACAGTTGATGAAAGTCCTCAAAGCTGTATTAACTGCATAGTTTCTCAGAGGAAAGAACAGCAAGTTTTCTCACAAGATGATCAATTAAACTGGGAATGTAAGAGATCATTCTATCAAATATGGTAAGGGTGCCTCCAAGGTACAAGAGATATTACAGAAATATTTAACTTTTCTTCTTCCAGATCATCTCAAGCATCTGGAAGACAGTGATGGCTGGGATTATAGCACAGAATCCCAGCCCTCTACTCAGGCTCCACTCTGCACAAAACGTGTGAAACAAATGTATGAACAGGGATTTCAGCACCTCTAGCGAAGTCGTCAGTGGCTTGAGAATGCCTGATTGCTCCTGAAATTTCCACATCTCTCTCTTCATGTCCTGCTTCTTTATTGCTGAATTGAAATCATTGTGCAATACTCAATATTCCTAAATTATTATTGATTTATGTATGGCATCTGAAGACAACTTTTTATCACAAAATATAGTTTTTCTTCATGCATAGTCATTTTTGCAATTTGGCTTTCCAGTTATCGTGTCCCTGACTATAGATATGACTGCAAGTTTCTCATGGTATAAGAACACAGTTCTGTACTATGAGACCCTTACCTCTGATATCCTCTTTATTTGTCTTTCATGGGTTAAGAGAACAATTACTCATTGTTTTCTTCATAACTTTCCCATTCTTCCCTTTCTTTAAGCACCCAAATGCAATTCCTTTCATGTTTCTTGGTAGGTTGTGTTTTCTAAATCTCTATCATTCTTGTCTTTCTGCTCAACTGTCCCTAGTGCACTTATGTATATGCATGTGCATATCTGTGATTTTTCTTTTTATTTTCTCCATTAAACTGTATGCTGTATTTAATGACAAGTAAAATAGAATCATTTCCCCTTTAAATTTTACATAATTCACCTAGTTTTTGTATTCTAAACAAATGCTGCTTTTTATAAGACTATCCTATTAACTCCTAACAATGTGCAATTCTAGATTTTATTCTTCTATAGTTCTGTTGCTTGTAGTTTTTCTGCAGCTGTTCTCCACTTAACATTGCACTGTAATGCATTTGAATTGTAAAATTAATTCCTATTCTATTATAATAACTTTTACTTTTTATGACTAAATATCATCACAGGAATTTTAGATTGGTATTTGATTTACAAAAAATAGTTATTTCCCATTGTCGTGGTTTTGACCGAATTGACCAACCAGAACGACAGATGGCCCCTCCCTCCCCCCACTAAGAAAAAGAGAGGAGAGGAAGAGGGGAATAAAAAAAAAAAATTATGAGTTTAGAAAAAGACTAAACTACTTTAATGAAAATATAAATAAATAATGAAATAAGGAAAAAAAAAAAGAAAAAGGAAAAAAAGTAAAATAAAAATGTATACAGTATATACAAAACCATATCAAGCTCCCAGGATGACAATCACGTCACCAGCCGGCGCAGGGGAAGGTTCCAGGCCGGACTTGGTGATGGACAGGAGCCAGATTCCGGATCTGGAGTCAGGAACGCTCGGATGGGGATCAAAGGCAGACGAACAGACAGGGTCCTCCTTGGGCGTCGGCCATTAAAGGAAGAGGGTTGACCCTTTGATCCCTCAGCTTTTATACTGAGCATGATGCAGGTGGGATGGAATACCCTGTTGGTCAGTTTTGGGTCACCTGTCCTGTCCCTTCCTCCCTACAGGTGGGACCCCTCTACACTTTTCTGCTTCCGACCCTCCAACGGGGCAAATAACAAATTTACCTGACCTTGGTTGCTATAGCAATAAGTATAAGCAGGGGCCTCTCTGCATACCATTCCTTGGTATAATCATGTCTTATCACTGTGAGAGTGAACAGTTTCTGAACAATATGCTGTTAATTTCAGAGTTTAGTTAGTCAGAAGAGGCCTAGCTAAAAAAGTAAAATTACTGAACAGAAAATTAGTTCTGTTTTACCTCAAACCAGGACACCCATAAATACAATCTTTGAGTTTATAAAGTTGAATTTTTTCAATTTTATAGAAGTTTTAAGCTTCCTGAATTTTATCTTTTTGTTGTAAGCTATAACAAAATATACCTCTATTTCAGTTCTTGTGTATGGAGAATATTTAAAGAAGGTTTTGTTTGAAATGAAATTTATGTATGTGTGATTCTATTTCTTCTTGATAATTTTGCCCTTTGAAATGTATTCTGAACCTTTCTGTGAGAAAGTCCCGTATTTTATAATTACTCTGAGGAAAAAACTGATGTTATCAAGAAATCTCATCAAAGATAGTGATGAAAGAAAGGTTTGTAAGAGTTTCTATTTGCCTAAAGCTTTACAATTTAGAACAATATAATTAATTTCCTTTATTTGTGAAAGAAATAACAAATATAGCGTATCACGCATAGTAGGAGACATTTTATACTAGAATTGCACTGAAGTATATTATTAGCTATACTGTGAGGAAGTAAAAAAAATAGTTTTATACGTGCATTTAGTTGGGTTTGGAAACCAGGCAAAACAACTTTTTCATTATTTGTGATTGTTTACAGTAATATTCTTAAAATGTGTTGAAACTGTGCATTGAAGACTATGTATAAGGTTCAAATCTCTGATTTAGAGCATTGTTTTATTTAGTCACTCGTTCAGAATGTAGACAGAAAGAGAATCAGGTTTCATTCTACCTTGTTAACTCCCATTAGCTTATTCACAGTAGACATAAACAGTACTTGAAAATGCAACTCAATAATTAGATTTAGAATTCACAAGGATTTATTTCACTTAACTTTCATACTATTGTACAGTATTCAAGGTAAATGAATTATCTGTCATTTTGCTGTAGCCAATGCAAAGACATAGGGACTCCATGGAGGCAGTTAATCCAAACTTTCTGAGGCAGGTAGGCTTTAGTTCATCTGCCTACAAACAGATATCTAGTTCACTGAGAAGCCTTCAAGTATGTGGCCTGACATCCAGGTACTATTCTGTGTTTTGTGTCACAGCCAACCACTCACTGACATCTCACATGCCGCAGTGTTTTAGGTGGCTCTAGGTGTCTGCATACAAACACCCGAGTCAAGCTCATATTTTAGGATGGGATGATCACCTCTATAATGACTAGGCAGAGAAGAACCTAATGAGGTTCAATAAAGGCAAGTGTAGGATACTGTACCTGGGGAGGAAGAACACCAGACACCTATATAGATTAGGGGTGGACCTGCTGGAAAGCACTTCTGAGGGGAACGATTTGGGGGTCCTGGTGGATAGTAAACTTTCCGTGAGCCAGCAATGTGCCCTTGTCACCAAGAGAGCCAAGGGGATCCTGGGCTGCATAGGGAAGAGTGTGACCAGTAGGTCAAGGGAGGTCATTCTTCCCCTCTACTCTGCACTGGTGAGGCCACAACTGGAATACTGCATCCAGTTCTGGGCTCCCCAGTTCAAGAGAGACAGGGAACTACTGGAGAGAGTCCAGTGTAGGGCAACAAAGATGAAAAAATAGTTAGGGATTGGAGCATCTCCCTTATGAGGAAAGGCTGAGAGAGCTGGGACTCCTTAGCCTGGAGAAGAGAAGGCTGAGGGGAGACCTTATTAATGCTTGAAAGTATCCAAAGGGTGGTTTGAGGGAGGATGGAACTGGACCCTTTTCAGTGGTTCCCGCTGACAGGACGAGGGGCAACGAGCATAAACTGGAACATAGGAAGTTCCACTCAAATATAAGGAAGAACTTCTTTATGGTGAGGGTGACAGAGCACTGGAACAGGCTGCCCAGGGAGGTTGTGGAGTCCCCTTCTCTGGAGATTTTCAAGACCCGCATGGATGTAGTCCTGGGTAATGTGCTATAGGCAATCCTGCTTTAGCAGGGGAGTTGGACTAGATGATCTCTAGAGGTCCCTTCAAACTCTGACAATTTTGCGATTCCCTGACTAGAGGTGAATAACTTAAAGTTCATTTTTAAGTGGCTAAATTTTAGGGTAATTAACTTCATCATGAGAAACCCTTGTCATGCTAAATAAGCATTCAGAAGCAATGTGATGGAATCATATGTAGTATAAACCTTTTATTGTATCCAGGAATACCATCTGTGTGTATTTTCATCAGAATTCAACTTTACCTTTGTGTCCCTGTTTGAAAAGGGTTGGGGGAAGGAGGTCAAATTTAACCCTTTGTCTTCTCCTTAAGAAGGTAATTTCAATGTGCACAAATGATTTGCTGAACAAATATCTGTATGAAGAATGGAACTAGTGATTTTGCTATCAAAGTTCTAGCAAAGAGAAACTGAAACCACATTTCTAGCATTCTTTCATGTTATAATCTAAAATATATTTATGTTTACATATATATACATATGTAGTGAAACTTTCTGGTTTCTATTTGTAATCCGTATTTAGATTACTGTGTTTGTTAGGATCAGGTGAATTAATATTTCCAATTTTATCTTGTGCTTTAGTTACTATGTGAAAACTCTGAGTGAAAAATCACCAGTTTTACTTAATTTCCTGCTGAGTTCTTCTGGTATACTACAGACAGAAAACATTATTATCCCCACATATACTCTTAAAGACATCCACATGCATTGACTTCAGGACTCACAATACTCAGGAGACTTACAGCCCAACCTCTTATCTCTTCTTTTTCTCTCTCCCTTGTCACAAGCTGAAACAAAAGTCATAATGTAAAAGGTTAAAAAAGAAATCAAATAACAAGTAAAGTCATAAATGTGACAGAACCAGCCAAGACTATCTTTTACTACTTTTCTAAAAAGCCTTTGGGGAAAATTGCTGAAGGCCTTCAGGAGATGACAGTAAAAATAAGGCTGGGGTACCTCCAACAGGAAGCTAACAGGAGCTTTTTATTTGGTTGTTTGGGTTTTTTGTTTGGTTTTGGTTTTGGTTTTTTGTTTTTTGTTTTTTTTTTTTCCATGACTGGGAAAGTCAGCTCACTCCCCCTCATGACAAATAAAAGGAAAAAATTGTAACATTTTCATATTAATAGTTAAATAGAAGTATTTGTTGTCCACAACTTTAGAACTTCCTGCTGTTTGTTTTAATGGGAGGACAATGCAGCTGAACATCTGGACCCCTCTGAATTTGAATAACATGGGGTAAAATGCAGCCAGGAAATGGATATTAATACTAAGCAACACCTGGAATTTCTTCAGTAACAATGTGCTTATGGAATTTTCATTTGCAAAACTGAAGGATGAAATCACTGAAATAATTTTGGGCGGTAGACAGTTTGGATGGAAGGCTACTGAACTGTTGTTATCTTGGAGTTTCACCTCCTGATACAAGAAAGGTAGTTCTATTTTACTCTTGGCTTTCATAGGTACTCAAGTACTACAAAATAGCCATTCATAGATGGAGAGGGATGGAACTACAAACGAAACTGGGTGTGCTGTAGTACATACAGTCATATTACATGTCTATTCATTCCCACATGTCTGTGTTTGCTTTGTGCAGTTCTTGTTATTTCCATTTATAACTCAAAGCCTGGTCTGAAAGTGCATGAGGTGAAAACAGGCAGGCCACGAAGAATAGAAATTTGTGAGCGAGGAGAGATTTAATAACTACCCATGTGTTGCACCACAGCCAGACTGTGACAGGTACTGAAAGCCACAAGCGGATTTCACAAATGGATTAATAACTGTTTTTTTTTTGAGAAAAAAAAAATGAATCAACTTCCTAAAAACTTAGTGCAAACACTAAGTTAAAGTGCCTGCTATGACTCATTCGTTCTGTTATAACTATAAAGAATGTAACTAGTTATTTATAAATCCAGTCCTTTCTAGAAAGGACAAAGTCTGTTTTCTTTAGCATGAGATTAAATTTAAAGCAATAAAAGAAGTTAAGGAAATTAAATTGATGTTTACATATAATTACAGAATACATTGAAAAAAAGGTCAACGCTGTATGTAGATATCAGTAACTTGAACCACTGAGTAGATCAAATAAGGGTCAATTATAAATCAAACCATTAAATGAGTCATAACAAGCTGTTGACATGTGTATGTTGTTAGGAATAGTTCATTAGCTGGGAAAAGTGATTTTTAAAGAAAAAAAAAAAAGATAAACTGATGAACACATCCCCATACATGCTGAATTAATGCATTGACATCCAAAACCAGATGTATTCACTATACAGCAGAAAACTATTTCACTGGATGAGCCTATATATTCTTGGGTTTTGTATTTATTTCTTAAGACTGTTATTTTCTTTCTTGTTATTTTTAGCATTAAGGAAACATTTCTGGATGTATTCAGTCCAAAGAGTAGTGTATCAAAAAAAAGTGATAGTGTGAGTAAGTGTTTCAGTTTGTTAGTTTTTTACAGACTTGTATTGATATTTAAATGTGGGTGAACAGGATTGTGGAAGAAGCAAAGACCAGAAGAAGGAATAGAAGAAGCACTAACACTGACAGTGGACATCCTGTGAACAAGTCCAGACAACCCATAAACAGTACCTGGTGGCCAGACTGATTGAGGGGATTTCTACCCTTCTGGCAGTTGGGAGTTGCAGGGCTGTGTTGGTTGGGAAAGAAGACACTCAGCACTATATAAGCTGCGTATTTGTTGTAATAAAGGATTCTGATTGTACCTCCAACCGAGGTCCGTGCCTTCATACGCTACAATTAAAGAAACTACACATATTAATAACTTAAAGACTGTGGATCATGGCATTTCTGCATGGCACTTCCCTATCTTTATTTTCTTTCTTGTGTGATTATTGAACTAAAGACGGAGAAAAAAATCTGTTACCGAATCTATCACATACAAGGTATTCCATAAAAAACCAAGCTGTTATTTTGCTTGTTGGAAACTTTTATTTTCAGTTGTACTTTCAGCACACAAGCAAAGGCTATTATCTAAAATCACTCCCTCAAAAAAAAAAAAAAACAAAAAAAACCCACCAAACTTTTGTCCTTAATGGGTTCATCAGGTGTTTATGAACATAGAGTACTTTTCACACCAGAGTACCTTGAACTGAACTTGTGTACAGATCTGTTTCAGCTTTCTAAATTCCTGGTGAATTAGTAAGGAGGAAGTGGGGTGGGGTGTAAAACTTTGCCTCTCTACTAGCAGATATAGAAAGTCAACAGAACTACCACATAATAGGCAAATTAGTAAAACCAGGAGAATTTAAAAAGAACCTTTAATGAAATTCAGGCATGGTTAAACAACAAACATGATTTCTACTCCTCTACCTCTCTAAAACCACATGCATACAGAAAAGAAACCCAACACTATGGTTACTACCCGAGGATCTCCTACTTCTTGGTTATTCATGGTATAAAATACAATTAATATCCAGCTCTTTTGATAAGGCTGTGCAATATATTACAATCTGGAGTATTTCAGAAGGATACATAGAAGGTCAAGAAGACCTTTTAGCTGTTGTGATTGTTCACCAAAAGTATATATTCACTGTTAGAACCCAAGAGGTGAATTCAAAATCCTGCTGCTGTCCCAGAAATACAAAGAAGCAGTGTGATGATTCTGAAACTCAAAAGCATTTAGAAAAATACTTTGCACTACCAAATTGCAAGATGGATACTCTCTTCTCTGTCACTATAACCTGAGACCAAGCAATTCAGTATTAAATTAACCTGAATTCCATACTTTGTTTTTCTGTCAGATTTCACAGATATTGATCCTATGCCTAGACCAATGCTCAATTTTCCCTCTTGTTAATCTGGTGATATGCTCCAGTTTAATGACAGCTGGTCACAGTCTTGGTCCTAGCATGTTTTCGGCAAGTTATGGGAACAGGCATAACATTATGATCTCCACACAGCATGGAAACTGTTACATTGATGTTTCCTTCATCTTCTCATCTTCCTTGTTCCCTTGTTCTTTTGTCACGTTTTTGTTTTTGTTTTTGTTTTTGTTTCTGATAGTTGCAACTAGTTTGTTATGAACAGTTAGTGCTATGAACAGCTGTATGAACAGCTGTATGAACAGCGCTCATTTTTTTTTACTTTTCTTGGGAAACTAGGGAAAAAAGGGAAGGCTGAAAATCAAAAAGTAGGATTTCAGTTGTTTGGGTTTTTTTCCTCCTCAAGATGCAAGATCTCCTGTCTTTTTGAATATTGGATCCAACAATACTTTGATTTGAGGAATAGACATATAATAAGATAGATGTCTTTATTAGCATTCTCCTATACAGTAGTTTCATTACCTATAAAAAAAAATAATTTAACTGATCAATATACTGTATACTTGAAATCACCAATGTTATCTGAAATGATGAAGACTTTCAGATCTTTCTTCTGTATTAACAGGGGAGACCAAAATAGTTTGAGAACTGAAACTGAACTAGTTAGGTCAAAGGGGAAAATACACTGAAACAGATGTCATCTTTTAAATAAGGTCAGTTATAACTCTGAACTGTGGAAGCTTTCTTAGAAACAATAAAAAAGCTAATTTTACCTTCCCTTTAATATGGGAAGCATGGTATACAACAGTTGAAATCCAGTTAAAATTTAAATTGCTGTGCAGGCATGTTTCTTCTATGGTATCCTGAAGATATTAGCCTCATTTGGTAATACATGCAAGTGTTTAGCAGCCATTCCTACCTTGTCAGGAACAATGATCTTAACTGAGAAAAAGACTACAAGATTTCTACAAGTTGCTTATTCTATTTAATTGAAAAAATATATATTTCTAAATTACTGTTATTAATGCTACACGCTACTCTTTGGATGTTACTATTAAATACACAGTGCTGATCTGGATCCTCACTGATAAATAATTATTGCATTGCTTTCCATGGCTATTGTCCCACATACTCAAACAACAAGCCATGCCATAGAAACAATGCATATGGATAGGCAAATTGGACTAGAAGTACACAATTTTAAGAATTGTTTCATTAAAAGTATGATGTCTTTGTCTTCTACAGCTTCTTGCTTACCTTCTGTTCTATAAACATTAGAGAGTTTCTTAGGAATCTCCTCATTTAGACTAAAATCATGTCTCTCAGTAGAAATAGTGACTTTTTCAGCACTTCCCTTTTGACTACATCAGGCAAGCACACAGCTGGGAATTCCCTTTTGAATTTGTTAAACATGGCCTCGGTAATCAAAAGCAAATCCCTGGTTTCTTTTCCTGGGCAAAGAGTGATTCCTTGATAATGTGTTATCAATATGCTACAAAAATGAAACTATTGAAAAGTGTTACTTCCTAGAGGGTGAAGGTAAGATGTAAATGTAAATAGTCCTCTTAAACAGAAAAAAAATATCCATAATGCTTATTTGTACTTTTCAAAATGAACAAAACTATATATATTTAAATTTATACGTTCTTCCCAGATCAGGCTTCTAAATAAGGTACTTGATTTGTAATTTGATTACACAACCTCATTACTGTATTTCCATCTCCAGAGCTTGTTATTGCAATTAAAAAGGGAATTTTTTTGCAGCCAGTAGTGTTCTCAGAAAGCAAAAACCATAAAATCTTCAACAGTCATGATCGGTTTCTTTACCAAAGCAGTATACATCATAAATTAATTTGGTTGGGGTTTTCCGTGTGTTAGTATGCATGTTTGTAAAATTATGTCTAACTTAACTAGTGGTGCTGGCTACAATCTAAGAATTTATCTTAGGTTTATTAAAACTATGAAAATAACTAGATAAAATGAACTTAATTTTCAAAGGTCCATAGGAAAGATAAAAGTAGCAGCCTTGCAGCTAATATAATGGAGGTCTTGGGATGCACAGTTACAATACATGGTTAAAGAACCTTCACATCCTTCATGTCCTACAGGGAATTTCCTTTCATGTGAATTCTCTTAAACAATGATTCTTTTTAAAAATAAAGTCAGTAAAAGCTGCATTTCAAGGCTCCAATTCTAAAGGAAAAAACATACACTCTGCCGAAGAATGTGTCAGGAGTTCTATGGAGTGGAACTATTCTGGCATTTTAAGAGGGGGGAGTTCCAATCCAATGTGATCAAAATTATATCCCCACTACTCCTGCTACTTGGTACGTGAGTGGATGTGTTATGTCAACCAGTTCTAATGCTCCTTACTTTCTCTTTAATCCTGTACCACTGGTTGTCTATTGCAGCGATACTATTATTACATGTGATTTCTCAGGGAAAATCAAGATTACAACTATCATGGAATGGTGACTCATTAGGATATCTATTTTAATCCACGAGCAGTGGAAGTACAAGTAGTATTACTGATGTAGCTTGAAGTTTTTTATATGTAATTGCCTCTAAAACAGCATGGAACAGTGAAACACTGATTAATGGTAGGAAGAAAATAAATTTTCTGAATCGCTAATAGGAACTATGTTAAAAGAATGTGAATCTCATAAATGTGAACTATGATATTTTAATTTGGTTTTCCACTTGACTAGAGAGGAATCTGCTTTTGTAACCACAGCTGTAGACCATGATAAATAACTCATTAGAAGAACGTCTGACTTAAGTTAAAAATACAGCAGTTATAGATTAAATATAGTGTAAAGAACTACATTTAATAAGAGGCAAATTCACTTTGAAATTACAATCGGAGTTTCTTCTACAGAACTCAATACTAAATCCAAAACTAAATAAAAGATCAACCTGAATAAACAAGATCAGTTAATTAATTTAATAACACAGTAAAACCCACATAGCATAATAAAATGTTAACTTAAAATACAGTCCTCAGAAGACAGTTAAAGGAATGAAAACCTTGTCAAAAAAACTGACTTCTAAGGCTTGGATATGTGAATTTCGTCGTCCTTTTTTTTTTTAGCATTCACGCTCAAAAACAGTGCTATTAGGTACTGTAAATGTTCCTGTATTGCATAAAGTTACAACCATTCGATGTTCTTGAATACCGTCTGCCTTCAGGTATATTAGTCTATGATAACAATCACATGCAATTACTTCAGTAATATCTTTTCCTCATTCCATTGCAGTTCAAAATATTCCAACGATTCTCTAATGTCATGTCTTTCTCAGGTTTAACTAGTTATGAAAATGGACTTATTCCATTTGTCACTATTCTAGTACTCAGAAGTTTAACACATTGATTAATATTGTAATTAATCAATTATTAAGTGTAGTTTGTGAAATTAGAAAATGGAGAAAAAAACTAAAGGAGTCGAATTTCAGAGCCTTTTCTTTCAAAGCTTGAGTAATTTTGCTGTTTTATCTTAGTATTTCATTTTCTATCTTTTTTTTTTATTTATTTCTTCATCTTTTAATTCCTATTTTTATTTGACCTAACTGTATTTCAATAGTACTTTTTCTGGGGTATGGGTTTGAAGACCATGATATGTTTTTTCCATCCTTATTTTCCGTTATTTAAATAATTTTTTGGCATTTATTTTGCAATCAGTTGTTATGTAATTATCCCCCAGTCTTCTTCTCTGCTATCTAACTTTAAAGATGTTCTTATTACTGTGCCAGTTAACACAAGAAGATGTCAGCAAATACAAATCAATGCCAGCGAAATTGACTTATTTTTTTTAAAAAAAACCCAAATCTTAAATTCTGCACACACAAAGAGAAAAGCATTTCAACAGAAAATACCAATAAGAAATTAAATTTTGACCCAATGAAACATAAAACTTCCTGAAATACCTTGCATATTCTGTTTTTAATGGCAATTTTTGTTGTAGTAGCAATAATAGTCAAAAGTCCGATTTTTTATGTAGCCAAAACCAGACCTTGGCTATGAGGTCCTCCATACGATCAGGTTTTCTTTATCTGAGACATTGGTATTCTGATAAGCTAAAGCGAGAATATGAGGCAGGTCTTAGGGGGTTATGTTAGTAACCTAATGCAAAGTTACCTACGTGTACTTGAAGAGACACAGACTACAGGTAACAAGTCTCTGACCGACAGAGCCAATAGCAAAACGAAGACAAATGTCAATCCCTGGCCATAAAGCTGTTGCACTGACTGGTTCATGTCCGCACTGCTTAGGAAAAGTTGTTTTTACAACAAGTTAAGAGACCTTTAATCTTTAAAAGAGCTAGGCAGAGCCAGTTATAGGAACTCTGGAACAGGCTTCCAAGGGACGTTGTGGAGTTCCCTTCTCTGGAGATTTTCAAGACCTGCCTTGATGCAGTCCTGAGTAATGTACTCTAGGCAATCCTGCTTTAGCAGGGGAGTTGGACTAGATGATCTCTAGAGGTCCCTTCCAAATCTGACAAATCCGTGATTCCATGACTCAGCAGTGATTTGACTTTTATGAGCTTGCATAGTCACATTCAGGGCTTTTAAAACACAGGATTAGTTTGTATGGGTGCAACATAATGTTACATTCAAAATATTCTGATGTTGAAAATGTGAACGCACTCCAAGGAAAAATCTAAATATATGTCACTACAAAAATACGATGGGCTATTACCATTATCTGTCCAGTTATTACAAAGATACTAACTCTCACAGTCCAACTTATCTAATTGATACTGAAAAGTCTTAGCAGTAATACCATTAAAATTGTTATACAAATACTCTAGCGTCTACCCTTTTCTCTGGTGTTAAGCTCACACTTCCAGTGCCCATCTGTGTAGCATGTTGAGTGGGAACAGCTTTCCTTAAGCAGTGCTGACAGCTTACACCTAGTCACCGGCATCCTCTTTGACAAGAAGGATATGAGGTTGATGGTAGGAGTTTCTTCCTGCTTGATCTTAGGGTTGCTTAGGTTATTTCCATACATTTTCTAATGCTCTGCTTGGATGTGCTTTCTTCACTGATTCCCAGTTCCCCATTACACTAAGCTTTCTGCTCTATTTTCTTTAAAATCAGTTTTTCCTGACTCACAAGATTGCCTTTTTTTACAAGCAGCAGTTGACCTTTCTGATTCATGCTCTGCAGTCTATGTCTTCATGCTATCATCTCCTGTACTTTCCTAAACCCCATTTTTATTCAAGAGTCATAGATATGCAAGTCCTGAGCCAAGTCCTGCATTATTAGGTTCATACAAAGTCTGTGGCCTTTCAGCAGTAATGGCAAAATCATGTTCACTATGCTACAAGAACAGCAGAGAACAAACCTCCAACTCAGCACAAAAGTCTTTTCTGTTTGTACATGAAAGCAGAGTCTTATTTGTTTAGTGCTGCCCATAATATTCTTCTTGAAAGGGAGCTGGTTTAAAACAACTTTGTATTGGATATGTGTGTAATCCAAGGCAGGTGCCCGCCTTACTCCTTGTCTCCCGTTCACCTAGAACAAGAGAGAGGAGGCACCGTTTCCTATCCTAGACTCTGCGCCTCTGGTTAGAATCAAAACTACCTATCAGATTACATAGTGGGATAGTGAATATTGAAGTCTAACCTGGACAGGCTGCCAGGAGGCTGAGCAGGACAGCGAGGTGCTTCATCCCACAGGTGCAGTTAAAGTGTATCTCAGCCATGGTTTGTCTAACACACGGATAAAGTGCTTACAGAAAACTATCTGACTATTGCAGAACAGTAATATACTAACTTTATGTAATTTATATCTATAATGACAAAAGAATCTTTCAAACTTATATAAAATATTCATACCCACAGAAATATTAAGTGGCAGTGAATCAGGAATGACTTTAACCTAAGAAAAAAAAAATCATATTTTTAAATAAGTTATGCAATAACAGCACTGGTTTTCTTGATTTTTTTTCCCCTTAATACCAGCAACACAATTAAAAACTGAATCTAAAATACTCAGCACACCAATGTCCTTTTTAGTTCATTTTCATAATGCAGGAAATTTTGGGTTAAATATTAACAATTTCCAGACTTTTTTGGTTTTTGTTCATTGAAGATACTTCAGATTTTTCCCATTTGTGAGTCTATGATATTATAATCTCAGCCCAACAGAACTTCATATTTAATAGTATCAGACCATTTTACTACATAGTACTGCCCAACATGCCAGATTCCTAAAGTAAAAATCTAATTCCTTCAAACCTTCTATTCCCTGGCATATTTCCTTCCTCAATTGTTCTTAAAGAAATGACACTATGCTCTGTGTAATAGAAAATATCCATACTGCCTATTTTGAAATAGCAAAATAGCTATGAAAATAAAAGAGTAATAATGGTAGCTGGTTTAAAAAATAAAGAGAAAATGCATCTTATCTTGCATTTCTTAATACTGCAGATGAAGGTAAATAGTATTACCACATAATTGTAACAAAAAAATATATATTCTTAAGTACTAGAACAAATAACATTAAAGTATTTGTATAAAAGGTTAACAAGAAGAGGTGACAGAAGAGTTAAGCTAAAGATTTCTGAAATAACTCCTCTCCATTAAGAGTAAATTCTTCTGACTATATACTTCAGACTGCTTATGGTTTGTTAAACTGCCAGTAGGTTTTGTTCTTGCAGCTATACAAATGACAAGACTCAACATAATTTAAACTAGGTAGTAAAATGTGATGCACTCATCTGTTTTGGTTTGGTTTGTTTTTTCCTGTTGACCAAATAAGGAACATTAGCTTCTACCTTTCGGAGCTTAGAATTGCTTTTAATTTACATGTAAAAAGTAAGCAATACATGAACAACTCATGCACTGAGTATTGCATCACGATGTGCTTAGTTTTGGCCTTTACAGTCAGGCATCAAATCTGAATAATTTTCGCATTCTCACTATGGTATTACCATCCATGCTAGGAAGGACTAGAAACAATTGTGACTTTCTTAAAGCACAGGAAAAAATTATTCAGTGATGCTTTCTGGAAAATACTGGATTGCACTTTTATCTTTTGCACAGTCTTTCTTTTTCAAACAAAAAAATACACACAATGCTGTAGTACTTGGCGGGTAATTTTTTTCATCTTGGAAACTATTATGCAAATACTAAAAAAAAATTGGACTGCAAGACTCTGGGACAGCATACAGGATGGACATTTATGCTTTTGCATTTGTCTACAAATACATTTGTCCCTATTTCACCAAGGATTGTGGTGGTTGACTGGAAAGTGTAGGAAAGGGATATGAATTTGCACTTTTCCAGGAAGTTTTTAATTCACCTTTCCAGAATTCAGGTCAGTAAATTGTGCTTCATCGCTAACCTGTTTTTTGTTCACTTACAAACATTTCTGTCACATCAAGAAAAAAATAGAAAATAAGCTGATGATATGAAGGCCATACTTGTGCATTACCAGTTTTCATGTGTTACATTATATTTTTACTTCAATATTTTAGCAGTTTAAGGACATCAGTAATGGACACATGCATTTTCAAATGAAATTAATGTTTTAAACAGATATCACAATTCAGCCTAATAAATGTAGCCGAAAATGGTGATTGAAGTGTCCTAAACCTGAAATTGGAGGAATACAAGCAGATGCATTGTCAGCTTTAGCAGAGAACTCTTTCATTTACCAATAAGAACAGACATCTTAGTCAATATTAAATCTTGTGAATTGACCCCACTTGTTAAATCAGAAAGTACCTTAAACGTGAGAAGTGACTTGAATAAGGCCAATGACAATTCTCATTATCTACTAGAAGAAACGCATTTAACACTATGTACTTGAGACTTTGATTTCTTTTGGGTTTTTTCCTGATCATTGCTTCATACCTTTACTTGCTTTCATCATTATGTCATTCATGTTTTATTGTAGTACTAATGAAAATAATGATGTCCAAACCAAATACATTATTTATTGTCAATGTAACATCAGGAAATTATCCCTCTGTGTTATGTAAATCAATGAAGACAAGCAAGAATACATTAGAAATTAAAGTTTTACTTGAAATAGAAAACCAGAGTTGTTACAGTCCTAAAATTCTTTTTTCATAATCAAATCACTTCATCTTTATATCTCAGAGCAAATTAAGAATGGCTGAAATTCAGAAGACCTTGAATAATGAGTATAGAGGGTTATTATTATTATACAACCAAAAAAAAAGGCCTTCTGACTTCAATGAGCTTTTCCTTTTTGTCTGGGGAGCCCTGGGTTTCTGTTGCTTCCTTCTTAGCTGCTGGCAATACATTCCTTAGAATGTATTACGTAAAGACTCCAAACTATTAATTGGAAATAAGTTTCTAAAATCACAATCACAATGATCTATGATTCTATAAAGTTAAATTTTGTAATGGAGATTTTAGATTGGCATTAAAAGCAGTGTTGGGACACAAAACAATCTTTTTGAGGATACTGTTTTGTATGCATATACCAAGAATACTTGAAATTTACATAGTCTATACAGTTTAATACTTTGTCTCTATTGTCTGCTAAAGACAGAAGAATATATCTATCTATCGTAAGTTCTTCTCTACAAAACTGAAATGTAAACACTAGTTCACATACAGACTTTTACTGGATCTTTCTGTGGTTTCTGACTGGTGGAGGAGAGGCGAAAACAAAAGCAAAAAAAATGGCAAAAAGCAAATAAGCAGAAGTATAAACAATAGGTAAATCCCTTCATCCTTTGTGCTTTGGATCTTAAGCTCTTGGGATACAAGAGGATTATTTTAATTAAATAAGTTGCAAGTGGAGATAGCTTTAGTTCAATGTATCAATATGGTATTGTTTTTGTGGTGTAGGACTGGTTAACTGCGTCAGAAATAAATCTATCATCAGAGTCAGGTTTCCCAAGATAACTTTATGGGCTATGTTTTCAGTAGAGTATCCAACATCAATAAAACACTTAAATGTTTTCCACAATTAAAAACTTTTGTTTAAACTTGTCCATGGACTGCGCCATTTAACTGTACAAAGTTAGTGCCTTTACAATGTGAGAAAGAATTTTAATTCTCCTAGCATCAGGTCTTTATATAACCTTTGAGTGGAGAGGGTTTGGGGATTTTTGTTTGGTTGGTTGGTTTCAGATTCATCTGAAACTATTTTCAGCTCAGGATTCTGCCACATTCTCCATGCACATCACAGTTTAAATACCTATAATTACTAAACTGGATTTAGTTAGATCCACTGCTTCACCTAATAGAAGGTAGAATTCCCATTCCTCATGACCTCTCTGCAACTCTGTGTGTGTGTGTGTTAGGGGGGTGTGTGTATGTAGGTAAAAGCATGGTCATATAATTCTGAGAGACCCTTATCATGCATATGCATATGCGATTATTGTTTCTAAATGCATTATCAACAAAAGTAAACCTTAGCATAATGGTTGAAATTCCTTTGCTGTTTGTATTTATTCCATTTCTTTTCCATTTTGACAATACATTTCTTCAAAGTAGCTCAATATGTGCTGTATATTCATGAATAAAGAGATGTTGCAAATGTGATACCAAGATTCTGATTTTTCTTCCTTTGTTAGTGGAAAATTTCATCATTTTAACTATAACAGTGAGGCTACTAAAGGAATAATTTTCAGAGTGCATAGTGTTTTAATACTTTCCATTATTTCTTTTCTTTAATTGTACATTAGCGATTCAAACATAGACATAAACATTCTGGAAAGATCGACCCAGGTAATGAGATTCTATTTTAAAATTTATAATCAGTTTAAATCCTATTTATGCAGTTCATTCCAACAACTTAAGCTGTGTTTGATTAATTAATTGTCCCAAACTCAGAGCAATGAAGGTATCATGAATTAGCATTGAATTATGAATTAAACTAGGTGATTCGCTCCAATTTGCCAGTTAACTCTTGTACAGGCATTCATGAGCTTGCCTAGGCTTGTTAGTTTGAATGTTTTCTAGCAAGCTAACAAAAAATAAGAAAATCCAAGGCTTTTCTCCCTGTGATGGCAGTCAAATACTGAAGAAAATAGGCATCTTCAGACATACGAGAGAAGACATTTTTAAATTTCTTAAACAGTTTGAAAAACCCTAGAGCACATAACAAAATTTGAATGCATTCTATTGTTTATTAAAACTACTGAAAATTCATTGAATTTATAGACTTCAAAGACATAATTTAAGTGAGATGTAACTTTTTTTTGTTGGTTTAAATAGCTTTGCAATGGATCAGCAGGGCACATAATCTTGGAGTCTTGGTTCATTCTGGGAGGAGTTATTGGACTTAAGGGGACTACAGAGCAGCTGCAAAATACCTATATTAAGGCCTGTCTTTTGCCATGTGTGCACTAAGAGAACCTCTTGTCATAATGTTCCTCAATGATTATTAACCTCACACAAATGTCTGGTTGAAAAGTTCTATCAACTAATAGGTTCAACACATAAAGAAACCACAAAATTTAGTGATTTTCTTTAGTTCAATCTGAAGATATGGATTTTTTTTAGCCAAAAGCAAAACAAGAGTTTTTATTCAGAGATATACTTGCTAAGTAGTTAAATTCCTCACCTAAAGCCTTTTTCCTGATGTAACCTTGTGGAAGCCACCAAATGAAATAATGGGGATTGCTTGTTCTAATTCAAAAGGTATGTTATGCTAAGCTTCCTGGTAACAGCTAGAAAGCAAATATTTGCAAAGGCAGTTGAATTAGTATTTAAATGCCAAACATTCAATAAAGAGTGCTAGAACCATTATTGCTGCTAGAAGATACACTGTTGAAGCAATTACATTGCATTTATATAACAGTGCATTTATATTATAAAGAAAACAAATTTTACTATATTACTGTTCCTCCTCTGGCTGGGAGGATTTCCAATAAATATCTGCAAAGCCACACCACTGAACTGCTTGAAATCCTAGAAAGTAATTCTTTGACTAGGAAACAGGTTTTTCAGAATATCTACTGTCCTGATGCTGAATGTACTGATACACAGGCAGACCTCTCTTGTTTCCTCTTGACTTTCTGATTCTCTGCTTCCCACATGTCTTTACCGCCTTGTTCAACTTAACGCAGAATATAGAATATCTTTGTTAGGGGTAGATTTTTCTTTAGCTTCTGTACAACATCAACCACAGTGGTTTAAGTGTCTACTTTCTGGATTACAGGGTTAAGCGGCTAATACCTGGAGCAACGGGAAAGATGACTAAGAAAAATAAGCCTACTGTTGGCTGACAACATTTGCTATTCAGAGGTCTACTTCTCCAGTGGAAATATTTTATGAGTCTGCAAACTGAAAAAGGTTGAAAACCACTGATCTAGCAAAATGGTACTGTATTCAATGATTTTGATTCATAGTCTGTAAGACTGGGAAGCAGCGTGTAAATAGGCCCTAAATTAGTAGTAGATACTGTCTTCACTAACCACATCATTATATAATGAGGTATCAATATTTACTGGAAATTAAGTCTTTTTTGACATGAAGATTGTGAAGATAAACAAAACATAAAAATTACCTAAAATGTTGCTCTTTCTATGTCCCACATGGAAGTTTCATGAAAACCTGAATATGTTAAAACACAAATATTAAGCAAAAAATACCTTATTTTTTTTAACTGACCCCTGCTACCCATTAAATCTGGAACTTTGGCTGCATTATGCCACTTTAAGAAGGCTGACACATAAATATACTAGAAGAATTTTCTTATTTTGTAATCCCCATTAAATAAATAACTCCGAATTATGGATTCATGCCATGTGACTTTGCTTGCTTTCCTTGTGCTAATACTATTATCATTTGCAGAAGGCATTTTACTTTTTTTACTCTGGTTCAGTTTTCTGAGCAGTTTGCTTCCACAAATTATCTCATTTGCTGCGTCAGATGAGTGTTAGCTCTAGCACCAGAAAGAATACAAGACCGGGACAGCAGAGATTTAGGGTTGAACTATAACAGAACTAGAGTCTGATAAAGCAATTAGGCAGCGTGTGTCAGGGTAAATCTTTTTTATATAAGTAGTCATAAGTACTTTAGAGCTGCTTAGTTATGCAGAGCATTCAATTCTGTACCCCATAGAATTCTTGTGGAAAAACTGGCTGCACACGGCCTGGATGAGCATACGATCTACTGGATCAAGCACCGGCTGGCTGGAAGGTCCCAAAGAGTGGTGCTCAATGGATTCAAATCCAGCTGGCGGCCAGTCACTAGTGGTGTGCCTCAGGGCTCAGTGTTGGGACCATTTCTGTTTAACATCTTTATCGACGATCTTGATAAGGACATAGGGTGTATCATCAGCAAGTTCGCAGATGATACCAAGTTAAGCAGGAGCATTGTTTCACATGAGGATAGGGAAGCTCTACAGAGAGACTCAGATAGATTGGATCATTGGGCCAACATTAATGGTATGAGCTTCAACAAGGCCAAGTACCAGGGCCTGCACTTGGGCCACAATAACCCCATGCAGCACTACAGGCTTGGGGAAGTGTGGCTGGAAAGCTGCCTGGCAGAAAAGGACCTGGGGGTTCTAATTGACAAGCGGTTGAATATGAGCCGGCAGTGTGCCCAGGTGGCCAAGAAAGCCAACGGCATCCTGGCTTATATTAGAAATAGTGTGACCAGCAGAAGTAGGGAGGTGATTGTCCCCCTGTACTCAGCACTGGTGAGGCCACACCTCCGGTATTGTGTCCAGTTCTGGGCACCTCAGTACAAGAGTGATATTGAGGTGCTGGAGAGATTGCAGAGGCTGACAACGAAGCTGGTGAAAGGTTTGGAACATAAATCTTATGAAGAGCGGCTGAAGGAGCAGGGACTGTTTAGTATGAGGAAGAGGAGGCTGAGGGGAGACCTCATCACTCTCTACAACTACTGGAAAGGACACTGTAGAGAGGTTGATGCTGGTCTCGTCTCTCAGGTAATTAGTGACAGAACGAGAGGGAATGGCTTCAAGCTCCAACAGGGTAGGTTTAGACTGAACATTAGGAAAGAATTTTTCACAGAAAGAGTGGTCGGGCATTGGAATAGGCTGCCCAGGGAAGTGGTTGAGTCACCATCCCTGGACATGTTTAAGAGTTGTTTAGATGTAGTGTTGGGGGATATGGTGTAGGGGAGAACTTTGTAGAGTAGGGTAGATGGTTGATGACTTGATGATCCCAAGGGTCTTTTCCAACCTAAATGATTCTATGATTCTATGAACTACTGATGAGTCATAGCTGGTTTATTTATTCATATATTAGCATTTCTTAAGGCTTCTAGAGGCCTAGGAGCCATTTTTGTGATTACATTTCATCTGGCAACTTAGACGTTACTCTTATACAGAATTTGCTTCCCTTTCTTCATATCAAAGAAAGCAGAAAGGAAACTCCAGTCATGGCCATTTGGAAAAAAGTAGCTGTAGTCACTGTAACCCATTTGATCTACTCTCCACCCTTGTGACACTTGGGACCATTTGAAGATGGTGCATGCTGAGAGTATAGAACTGGATTCACTGAAGGGTTAGTTGCTGTTATCTTTAGTAAACAGTTGCCAGATCTGCCTAAAACAATCACAAATTATTGCAGCTCAGTTGCACACTAGCTGAATCTGCCATATGGCAGTACTGTGGAAATCATCCAGACGTACTAAGGAGTTATTTCTTTTTTTAGCTTCCTCACCCTAATAAAACATGTTTAGTTGTTATTTTCACTGTTTTTGTTGTTATATACACACAGCGGAAAAATCTAATGTGTTTTATAAATTGTGACTACTATAAAGCAAAGGTTCTGTTAGTGACTGAAGCAGTATGAAAATTCAACTTTACTTCCTTTGGGATTTCTGATTGTAATCTCTCTTGGGGTTGAGATATCTCCAGCACTAGAACATGGCATAGTTCTTACTCGATTTATCCCAGTACATTTATTTTTTTTTTAATTTTGTGTTAAAATCATTGGTGTCCCTCTGTCTCAGTGTCTCAGAATCATGTGCTCTTAATGCGATGACAATCCAGGAAGTCAAAATTTTCCTTACTTTATTACTTAGCTCTATTGAGCATGATACTATGCCCCATGGGTTCTTCTGCATTTATTCTGTTCAGTAAGATAGTCGGATAAGCTTTTTAAAGATGCCAGTGATGCTTCTAGCTGTTTGGCCCCACACAGGAATGCTTTTGGAAGTTGTCTGGAAACTGCAATTTGGAGTCGACGCAGAGCCCAACCACAGACAACAAAAATCTTTGCCTAGGTCCCTTCTGCTGCTTTTATTCAAACTGACTGCTATCAAACATTAATTTCCACGTTCAGTGACCAATTTTCATTTTATTCAAATGTATTTGAAATAGATAAGGATTTTAAATTATAATTTTCCCTTATAGAACAGAATGCTTCATTCATATAGTTCAGATATTTTATAGTCTCACACGTTCTTTTACAGATGTTAAAACTGATGGCTTATGTCAGTTGCTGATATGAACTATAAATTCACACATAATAAACTATAAGTGGACGTTTAACTAAAATAAAAGCAGATTAAAATTGCACAAGTGTTTTAAAGAGGGAAAGGGTAAATTTACACCACCTATATTTGAACTGCTGTGCTAGAAGTCTAGTTGCCCCTGTTAAACTTAAAGGAGAGAAACAGAGGCAAATTCAAGTAATCTTCTTCAGGGAATAAATTGCTTTCTAATAAATTTATACCATGTTTATTCAGTAAATATATTTCTAAAAGCATAAAAATTGTTGGTTTAAAACACTTCTAAATATTAGGAATTAAAATATATTGCTTAGATTACCCATCAAAAGATATTACTCACAAGGTAAAGAAAAAAAATTGTGGCATTTTTAGACATGTTTTTCCAGTTTAGGTGACAATGGGCAAATGTGCAGTTCACAATTAAAGAAAATCACTCTTAATGGTTGTAATTATTTCAGAAAATTTAATTGAAAAACATCACTAGAAAAAATTAAACCACCAAATGCACATGGCCATTTCTGGCCAAGAAATTTCTGTAGATAGAAGAAATGAATTCCATAGTCTCTAAAACTGAATTATGTTCTGCAGGTAAGTATGGTCGTATCTAGCACTAGAAAAATAAAATAAAAAAAAATAATTGTAATATATAAAGATGCAATTATCGTTTTTCCTCTGTTCATAAGTTAAAAGATAAGTCAAGTAAATTTTAAAAGACAGTTCATGCTGGAGACAGAAGCAGGATTCAAAGTACTGACAAGACCCCATGTACAAATACTAGTAGCACCTGGAAAATCACAGAATCTCTTTTAACACTATATGGTGTTATATCTCCAAAAAATCTGAGTACATGAACCAGCTTCTCAAGGAGCTATTTCAATGAAACAAGTGTTCCTGATAATTTCATCATTATGTTCTACTGACATACAATGCAATATGTGTTATTTGGTGCATGTTTGTATAGGTGTTGAGATTATGAGTTTATGGAATAACATTAAACAAAAAGGTTATAAAATTAGTAATCAGAGGTAATGCAACTAAAAAAAAATCTTTGAGAATGGAGTACTATATATATTTTTTGCAGCTTTTCTCTAAATCTAAATGTTGAACACATCCTGGTGTTATGAGTTTTGGCTTGCTATGTGGATTTTTTGCTATTATTGGTTTTTTCGTTTGCTCATTGTTTGCTGGCTGGCATTTGAGTACAAAAGTGTCACTGGGTTCTCTAAATATAAACATTTCTGTCTGTACTGTTTTCAAATGGATTCTAGACTTCTGTGATCACTCATGAAAGGATGAGCATATTTGTTCTTCAGAAACCCTGGATCTACAAAGTTAGATTTTTTTCTTCTGTATTTCCAGGAACGCTCCTGAGGCTGCTGACCTCTTTCTCGAACAGATGCTTTTTGATTTCTGCACACATGAAGAATTTTATGTTGATACAGAGGAAGGAAGAAGGAGAGGGTCAAAAGTAAATTAAAAACTAACTCTGCTCTGATATCAGAGGAAAGCCTTGTCTACACCTAAAGGGCAAATCTGCTCGGATTTTCAATTCTGGAAAACATTTTTAGGTTTATTTTGAATGTATGTGCATATGAACATATATTAGAAAAGCGATTGGTGTAGTAAGTGATAAAGCAGTTAATGAAAATTCTCTAACACAATTTGCAAAAAGAGGAAAAAGAGCATGGATATGTATTCTTATGGCGGCAGACATTGGACTGTCCTGTAGCAGTCAGGTCAGGAGATACTTATGGTACTTTAAACCTCTCTAGTGATCAGCAGTAAATCTATTCTGCTTCTCAATACATAGTTAAATTTAATAACATACCATGTGCAAAGGAAAAAGAAGAGACAAATACTTGAATTTCTCTTCATCAAAGATGTGTTGGTGTACCTATTAATAGGCCTGTTCTATCGACCTCTGTGACAGTGCTGATATAAAAACTCCAGACGACCAGTGCAGTTTTGAACTCCAATACTAGTTTATGTATTGTACAACCAATGTCCATAGCACAGGATTATTTTTTTTCCAAAAGAGTATACAAAAAAAAAAGTGTGTAAAACTGGTGTATATAATAGTTACAGATCTGTTATATGCCTGTCTGTTATGCACCAGTCAAAACAGGTGCATAATCATGAGGTATGCCAAATTGGCATAGCAGACTTTAATTAATGTCAGTAAAGAAATAGTGACTCCAATACTATGCATTCTCTTTGTGGCTATTTTGCATTCTTCACAGTGCTGTGAATCTTCAATAATAAGAAACAGTTCTTTTTACACTTTTACCTCCAAATCTGGTAGAAGGCAGGCAAAACAGTAGGAGATATCCTTTAGTTTTTCTTTTATTTTGGGATAACAAGAGTGGAATGAGTTTACTGAAAGTGGAAACTTTATATATAAACATGCAATTCCTTATAATCAGGATCACTCATTTGACCTAATGAGTTAATATCTTTAAAATCAGTGGGTACAGGTAAGGTTTGGAGGTTGTTTTCAAGAATACAGCTGTGGGATATGTGACTGCTGTTTGCCCAATGTCAGACAAAGTATGTTCGGATTCAGATATTATTTCGTATTCTGTAGTTTCTTTCTTATTCTACATTGATAAGAATTTTATGATTGGGGGAAAGAAACACAACAGCCTGTATATTAATTCTGAGTTAAGATTGCTCCTTAATGTCAGTGTCATGAATCTGCATTTCCTTGGATATGCTAATATTATTATTCAATTAATCTTTTTTTTTTTTTTAAACTAGGATTTAATTTGTTTTTTTCTCTCTGCAAAGTGTCTGATAACATGTTATGACCTTTTCATTATGAAATTTCAAACACTGTTTTCACAAGACTGTAAATGACATTTCTGCCAACTACTTCAGGTAAAGTGAAAGTTGCCCTTCTGCTCAATATCTGGAATATGTTCAGAAGTAACAATAGAGACATCTTTGAACATATTGATAACAAATGCAGTCAACAATTAGACCAAACTTTTTTTTTCAACAAAATTCATGGAGATCAAGTTCAATACAAGCCATCAAGAAATGTAATGGTACATGAAATCCATGTAGTATATATAATAAACATATTTTTAATCCAATTAGTGGAAAATGCCAGCTACAATTTTAACTTTTTGGGGAAAGAAAAAAGAAAGAAAAAGCCCTAAAAGTTATGTAAGCATTTAAGATGACAGCTGAATTCCTTGTGCTATTGACATATACGTTGATTTCATTTTAATGACAAGTCTCAGAGTTGTTCCTTCCACCTGCAGATAAGGTGACCTTCTAGCATCTTTCTTAATTCAGTTGTTCCAGACAAATTCCCTGGTTGCTAACCTAAAAGGTTCTTGTCACATGGTCCTGTGGACAATCATTCTAGTAGGTACCACGAAAACTAGAATTTATATAATTCAGAGTCTAATGCTTTCTACTGGCAATGGATTTTATGGAGATTTCTTCATTTCAAGAGTTCCTGAAGGTTCTATAATAATAATTCATATCCTTTTGTGGTGATGTGGTGTCCTTGTATGTAGAGACTTTCTATTAGATGATATAATTTATTTGAAGGGAAGATTATTCAGGACTTTTATGTAATAGGTTCTACAACAGCTACAGTGAATCCTGTTGAGTTCTAGAGCTACCAGGCAGGAGGAAGAGTTTTGCTCTTTTTCAAATAAAAAAGGGAATAACACTTAAATAAAGACAGTACCAGATAAGTACCAGAATCTACTGCCAGCTGCTGGGTTTAAAAAGAGACAGTCTCAGTTAAAAGTGAACTAAGATTCAAATTTCATCTAAAACCTGAACTTCATACAATAAGGCATTCATATGATAATTACTTTGATTAATCTTACCTAAATAAAAGAAAGAAATTTTATCCAGGACCAGTCTGGATAAGTGGAATTATAACTAAAAATCAAGATCACATGTGCATTTCCACTAAAGGAAATTACTGTTATAATAATGTTTTTAACACATCGATTATGTTTAAGATCTGGTACCTAATTCAAATCCATGTGAAAATACTGAAGAAGACCTTATCTAAAATAAGGATATGCTTTTATAAAATATGTAAAAAAAGATGGAAAAAATTTGAAGCTTTAAGACTGTAATAGCTATTTTGGATAATCATTAAATAATAGTCTTTACAATGCAACGTACTATAATATAGTCTAAGGATATGATTTCAGACTAGAATTTTCCACATAATGCATAAATGCCTTTAACTGAAATAAAAAATTTCTTGCATCAACAGATGTCAACAGATAGGGAAATAAATGAATAATATTAATGACAATCTAAGGAAAAGGATATGACTGTGAAACTCATGGTTAGTTTAAGAAACAACAAAGAAAACACAATGTTTGTGTTTTAGTAGAAAGTGATCCTCTTTTCAGAACTTCCGCATGTCAAAGGAGAGTTAATTAATTTAGAAGGGCTAGACTTGCTCCAAGGGTGCAAACCAGGTCTACATTACACAACTGTGCAGCATGCTCTTCCATCAGTCATGAGGCTGATTGTCTATTCATTCAGATAGCTTGTGCCATAAACTACAAATCCTCAGCAGAATTTCTCTCTCCCATTTCAAAATGACATTTTAACTTTTGGGTTTTTTAAGACTCTTTTTACTACTTTATTTTCTGCTCTGCCTATTGATTTTTCTAACCTTTTGACCGAAGCTTTACTTACCTTTTCTTCCTGCATAATTCTTTTAAATTACATTCAGGCCAACAGACAAATTCTGCTCCCCATTATACGAAAATACAGTAAATCCACAGAAGTTAAAATAAATGGATTAGATTCATACTGTCCTGATTCTAATCAAAAATAGATAAATTGGCTTCTAGTATTCCAGCTTTTAATGCAGGTAAAAGTGTAATGGGCCAAGTTAATTTCCAGTGGAACTACACTAATGTCTGCTGAGTTCTAGTACAAGAAACTAGGCATTTTCTTTATAATTTCTAATTAAATATATATTTTTTTAATTCTCTGAAACATAAACCCTAAAGTCTGAGAATTTTAAAGGTATGATGGTAGTTACTGTTACGAGCCTGCCAGCAACTCTTAAGGCACTTTCTTAACTGTGGGGCACATGCACATAATTTTGTATCCCACGCTTTGGTTCCTTATTGATCTATTTCAAGTGTGCTACCGAATATATCATTTTGCCCTCTTCCACACCAGGATTTTCCCAATTGGTAAAAAAGACATACATGTCAACAGTGTGAAGGTCCATCCTGAACCAAAGGTAAGGGTCACTTAGGATAAGCATTTGCATCCAACCCCTGGAAAATACTCCAAATATTAAATTTTAGACATGTCTGTAGATATTTTTGGAAACAATGTTCCTTCTATTTATGGTTCAAAGTTTTCAGATATTATATTTAAAAAGACAACTAGATTAAAAAGTCACAGCTTGAAAAAGAAATAACATTACGTAGATTTAAAAAAGTTATAACTATGTTTTCCACAGTTAAAATTGGAAATGTCGGGGGAGGGGGAAGGAGGGGAATCTTAGTAGAAATTTTTCTATGCCATACATATTTCATAGAATCATAGAACTGTTTTGGTTGGAAGGGACCTTCAAAGATCATCTAGTCCAAACCACTCCTTTGACAGGGATATCTTTCACTAGATCAGGTTGCTCAGAGTCCAATCCAACCCAACCTTGAACATTTCCAGGGACGGGAGATCCACAGCTTCTCTGGGCAACCTTTTCTAGTGTCACAGAAAACTTATTGTAAAAATATCTTCCTTATATCTAAGTTAAATTTACCCTCTTTCAGTTGCCCCTTATCCTGTCACAGAGACTGGCAAAAATTATATAAGTCCCCCTTTAAGTATTGAAAGGCCTTTTCTCCAAACTGAATAATCCCAACTTTCTCAACCTTTCTTCATAGGTGAGGTAGGAGGTACATAAATGGAGCACTTCTCCTATCAGGACAGATGGAGAGAGTTGGGGTTCTTCAGCCTAGAGAAGACAAAGCTCCGTGGAGACCTTATTGCAGTATTTCAGTACCTTAAAGAAGCCTGTAAGAAAGGTGGGGATAAAACTTTTTAGCAGGGCCTGTTGCAATAGGACAAAGGGTAATGATTTTAAACTAAAAGAAGATAATTTTTTACAATGATGGTGATGAAATATTTGAACAGGATGCCCAGAGAGGTGGTAGCTGCTTCATTCCTGGAAACATTCAAGGTCAGGTTGAACAGGGCTCTGAGCAACCTGATCTAGTTAAAGATGTCCCTGCTTATTGCAATCCAAACAATTATATGATTCTGTGATTCTACGGTTTTATGATTCTATGATTTTAGGTGTTCCAGCCCTCTGACCATTTCTGTGGCCCCTCTCCTGGACCCACTCCAACAGGTCCATGTCTTTCATGTACTGGGGACCCCAGAGCTGGATGCAGTGTTCCAGATGGGGTCTCACTAGAGCAGAGTAGAGGGGCAGAATGATCTCCCTCAACCTGCTGACCACTCCTCTTTTGATGCAGCTTTGTGGGCTGCAAGTGCACATTGTCAACTCATGTGCAGCTTTTCATGCACTAGTATCCCCAACTCCTTCTCCTTAAGGCTTCTCTAAATCCATCCATCCATCCATCCATCCATCCATCCCCGAGTTGGTATTGACACTGAAGACTGCCCCGAGCCAGGTGCAGGACCTTGAACTTGACCTTGCTGAACTTCATAAGGTTCACACAGGCCCAGTCTTCAAGCTTGTCTAGGTCCCTCTGGATGACATCCCCTCTATCTAGAAAACCAACCACACCACTCAGCTTGGTCCCATCTGAAAACTTGCTGAGGGTGTACTATCTCACTATCTATGTCATCACTACTCCCACTATCTATGTCATTAATAAAAACATTAAATAATATTTGTCCCAGTATGAACTTTGAGGGTCAACACTTGTTACTGGTATGCACTTCATCATTGAGCTGTTGGCTGCAACTCTGTGGATGTTGCCATCAGTCCATTGCCTTATCCGTCTAACAGTCAAACCCATATCTCTCCAATTTAGCAGCACGATTACTGTGGAGTACTGTGTAAAATGCCTTACAGAAATCCAGGTAGATGACATGAGTAGCTCTTCCATTGTCTGCTGATGCAATCACTCCACCATAGAAGGTCACAGTACTAGTCAGGCATGATTTGGTCTTGATGAAGACATGTTCATTGTCTTTAATCACCTCCCTGTCTTCTGTATGTTTCAACTCTTCTTCCAGCAGGATCTGTTCCATGGTCTTAGAGGACACAGAGGTCAGGCTGACTGGTCTGTAGTTCCAAGGGTCCTCCTTATTACTGTTTTTAAAAATGGGTATGATATTCCCGTTTTTCCACTCACTGCAAGTCACTGAAAGTCACTGACTTTTAAATTTGATGGAGTCATGAAATCACTTGTGGTTTAGCCCAAGCTGGCAGCTAGGACCATGCAACCACTCAGTCACTCCCCCTTGTTGGGATACGAGAGAGAATTGGAAAAGTGAGAGAACTCGTGGGTTGAGATAAAGACAGTTTCATAAGTAAAGCACATGCTGCTCATGCAAGCAAAGCAAAACAAGGAATTCATTCATTACTTCTCATTAGCAGGCAGATGTCCAGCCATCTCCAGGAAAACAGGGCTCCATCATGCATAATTGTCTCTTGGGAAGACAAAATGCTATAACTCCAAATGCCCACTCCTTCCTTCTTCTTCACCCATCTTTGTATGCTGAGCATGACATCATATGGTATGGAATAGTCCTTTGGTTAGTTTGGGTCAGGTGTCCTGGTTTTTTCCTCTTCCAACTTCTTTTGCACTCCCAGCCTACTTGATGGTGGGGTGGCATGAGGAGCAGAACAGACCTTGACTGCTCAGAAACAACTAAAAACACCAGTATGTTATCTGCACTATCTCTCAAGCCAAATCATAGAATTACGGAATCATAGAATCATAGATTTGTCTAGGTTGTAAGGGATCTTTAAGATCGTCTAGTCCAACCATCAACCTAACTCTGACAAAAATAAATAAATCACTAAACCATGTTACTAAGCACTATAATCCAAAACATAGCACTGCACCGGCTGCTAGCAAGAAAGTTAACTGCTTCCCAGCTGAAAACATGACATCGCTGTATGCAATACTTCCACTATCCTGCTCCTTTCTAGCAATAAGAAAGATGTTGAAGCTTTTAGATTAAAAAAATCAGTGATTTTAGTGAGATTTTCAATGCTTAGTCTATATTTCAAAAGTATTGTGCATACTTGACAATTCCATATTAAAAAAATAACAAGTCCCCTAAAATTTTATATGACGTTTTCCTATCTCATATAATTACTGGTTTGTGCGAATATAATTCTTCATCTTAAAACTGTTGATAAGTTATTACCTTCTAAAATTCTACTTTCAGCATGAATGCACTTCTCTGGGCTTAATAACTCTGAAATGGCTGAAACTGTAGGGTTATATTTTGGGGGACTTCAGCACAAAATTGCTGGCTCATGCCATCTACCTGGACCCCCAGATCCTTTTCCTATGTAGTTCTTCCCAGAAGATCCACCCTGAGCCTATATTGGTGCCTGGGGTTCTTCCTCCCCAGGTGCAGAACCTTACATTTGCCCTTGTTGAACCTCACTAGGTTCTTCTCTACCCAGGTCTCCAGCCTGTCCAGGTCACGCTGGATGGCAGCACAGCCCTCTGGAGTGTCAGCCAGCCCTCCCAGTTTGGTATCATCAACAAACTTGCAGAGGATACACTCTGTCCCCTCATCCAGGTCATTGATGAACATGTTGAACAGGACTGGGCAGAGTATTGACCCCTGAGGGACACCACTGGTTACAGGCCTCCAACTTGACCCTGCTCCATTTATGACAACCCTCTGCGTTCTGTCACACAGCCAGGACTCAATCCACCTCACTGCCCCCTCATCTAGTCCACACTTTCTTAATTTTCTAATAGGGTTGTTGTGGGAGACAGTGCCAAAAGCCTTGCTGAAGTCAAGACAACTGCTGCTCTCCCTTCATCTAACCAGCCAGTTATAACATCAATTATAACAGTTATAACATGCTTTCCTCTCACCCAGCCATCTAGTTATAACTAGAAGGCTATCAGATTGGTCAAGTATGATTTCCCCTTGGTAAATCCGTATTGACCACTTCCAATAACTTCTTGATCTTCAATGTGGTTGGAGATGACGTCCAGAACAAGTCGTTCCGTTATTTTCAAGGGACAGAGGTGAGACTAATTGGCCTGTAGTTCCCTGGGTCCTCCTTCTTGCCCTTTTAGTAGACTGGTGTGATATTTGCTCTTCTTCCCCATTTGCTCGTTTTATCGAACCTGCAGATGGCCTTCTCCTGCACTTTTGAGAGTTCCGCCTTGAACTATGACCAGCCTCCCTGGGCACCTTTGCCCTTCAGGACTGTCTCCCAGGGGACACTCTCAACCATGTTTCTAAGCAGGCCAAAGTCTGCCTTTCGGAAGTCCAAGGTGGCAGTTCTTCTCGCTCCTTGTCTTGCTTCTGCAAGAATTGAAAACTCTATGATCTCATGATCATTCTACCCAAGATGACCTTGAACCTTTACATCCCCCACAAGACCTTTTCTGTTAACAAGCAGCAGGTCCAGTAGGGCATTTTCCTTGTTGGCTCACTCACCAGTTGTGTTAGGAAGTTGTCTTCCACACACTCTAGGAACCTCCAGGACTGTTCCCTCTCTGCTGTGTTATATTTCCAGCAGATGTCTGGGAAGCTGAAGTCCCCCACAAGAACAAGGGCAAGTGCTACTCTGTATAGCTCTGGGCTCCACAATTTAAGAAGCATGTGAAGGTCCTTGAATGCATCCTGAGGAGGCCAACAAAGCTGGTGAAAGGGCTGGAAGGAATGTCTATGAGGAACAGCTAAGGACTTTGGGCTTTTCTAGTTTAGACAAAAAGGGTCTGAGTAGCAACTTCATTGATCTCTACAGTTTCCTGAGGAAGATAAGTGGACCGGGAGGTGCTGATCTCTTCTCCCTGGTATCCAGTGACAGCATATATGGGACTGATTCAAAGCTGTGCCAGTGGAGCTTCAGACTGGACATCAGAAAGCATTTCTTTTCTGAGAGGGTGGTCAAACACTGGAACAGGCTTCCTAGAGAGGTGGTGAATGCCCCAAGCCTCTCAGTGTTTAGGAGGCATTTGGACAATGCTCTTAATAGCATGTTTTAGCTTTTTGGTCAGCCCTGAATTGGACTAGAGGATTGTTGTAGGTCCCCTCCAACTGAAATTCTATTCTATTCTATTCTATTCTATTCTATTCTATTCTATTCTATTCTATTCTAAACACTTTTGCTATTGTACAATGAAGACTTTTTTTTCTGCTCCAGATATGCAGTTACAAAGAATGTTTTTACTCAGGCCTGTAGTAGTTGGGTAAGGAACCCAAGGACGACATATTGAGGGACCTGAATAAATGCTTGACTGATATTTGAGTTAGAGATTTTGGGCTTAGAAGACACGGCATTCCATCATTCCTCCAGACTGAATATAAAATTTAAAGTCTCGATAATATCAAGCCTTTAATGCTTCCTCAGTTCTGAACTTAAGCATTTTTATTTAGATTGTAGAATATAAATTTCACCACAATTTCCAGTAAGTTATTAGTAATGATAAATTAGTAATATTAATTGGGTACCAAAATTTTTCATAACTCTTTGATGACTTTTCACAACTCTTTGATGACTTTTCACATAGGTCTCACATCCAAAGCCATACAACACCATATGAGAAGTGCAGTAAGAAGCACACAATTTGCTTTATTCAATAGTTGTCTTTTATTATCAAAGTTCAAAGAGTTTTGGAAAGTATCTGAAAGCTGCTGGTACAATTGTCTTAGAAAATTGCAGTATGAGTGATTAAAAAAACTATCTGCAGTATTTCACCAGTATGTTTCATACGTGAACAGAGACAGGTGAAAGGAGTTGGTTGGCATTCTGATGAAGACAGTCTGGTACTTGGTAAAGTACTTGCAAACCTATGCAAACAGAATACATACAGCGGTAATACGGTACTTACCCATGACTACTGAAAGGCTCCAGTAAATAACCCAAAAGTTATATTGCTGATGGTTTTGGTATAGGCAGAGTCAGTGATAGTGATCAGACCTGGGCATTTTTTAATTTTATTTTTTGAAAATATGGGGAAACTTTTAAGATCTCTTTTTCAGGGCTCTTCTTTTTTCCACATAGCAGCATGTCACTGAAAGCTGATTCATCTGTTACGTTCAGTATTTGGACTTTATATTTTCCACAATATAATTTAGTTTCCAAACCTAAAACTTCTCACTGAACTGGAACAGCAAAACAAGTGCTTCAGGCTAAATTGGATTTGTTAACTCTTCTCAACAGAACAAGAATACAAATGATGTCTCAGGAATGGGTGCAGAGTCCAGCAGATGCCATATCATCATTTAGAAATAAAACATTGCCAAATTCATTAACATTTGTTTATACAAAAAAGTTACAGTAAATGTAAATGTGAATACTTAAAGTAAATTACCACATTGTTATGTTTTGTAAATATATGGAGACATTCATATATGAAAAAAAAGTTTCATTGCAATATTTCTATAGATTTTTCCATGTTCTAGCCAGCAGTGTTTCTTTTCAAATGTTCATCCTGTCTTTTCAACATCTGTATGATAACTGGTTTTACAGCCATATGGCCAACTTCAAAAGTGCCCTGAATTCATGGATGATATAATTTAAAAGTGTACTTTTGGAGGAAAACTCACCTAAAGAGTCAACAGGGGATTGAATTAGCCACCAGAGTATAAGTAGGCGATAGGGCTGATATGAGCTGTTGCTGGTTAACTTGCATTATCATATGCTAACTTGCCTTGTGAATATGCATTGTTTTGTTTCATATTGCCTCACATTTTGACCTGTGTTAATAAACCCAATTTAGGAGCAGGTTAGTTGGAATGTGAGAATGAGATTCCTTAAAGCAAAGTGATGTGGGTGAATTGCCACACTGAAATAATAGTTCTGTGTCTGGCACACTTTTCTCTGCTGTCCTATTGACTGTCTACACCAATAAATCTATGAGTGTACTTGTGTACCTCAGCTGCAGTGGTATCATCTTGACAACTTGTTCTATTCCCATTTATCATAATCAAGTGTCATGCTTTGCTATTGCCCAAGGCAAGTTCACATAGCTGAGCTCAAAATGTGATTATTCATCAGACATGCCTCATGTTCTGTGTGGCTCATGCTGAGGTCTTAGATTTTAATGAAACGCATTGCTTAAAGAGGGTCCAGGCTTATCTGGAGAGCACTTTAGTGCACAAGCATCTGTGAGGACAAATGAAGGGAAAGGGGACACTTAGCACTGATCCAGCACCACAACACAGAACAGAGGTTAAGCTGAGTTATGCCAATGATAGGAAAGGCAGAATTAAGAACAGATATAACCTTCCTTAGCCAGAGGGTCTGAATAGCTTTTTCTGGCAGATATGATCAGTGAACCATATCCTGTAAAAATCATTTAACAGTTCTTTCAGATAATTTCATATGGGTGTAGAAAACCCACAGTGCCTTTCAAGAATAGACATGCTTTAAAAGGTAAAGCCTTTTTTTATTGATATATTGAAAAAAAATCTTCTTATTATCTTTAACTGTTTTTGACAAGTTAAGTTCTGGTTGGACTTTTGCCCTTCTAATTTTTCCGTGGCATACCTTCGCTACACCTTGATATTGTTCATAAGTAGCCGACCCCCTTTTCCAGAGATTGTAGAATTTCCTTTTCTTCCTGAGGTCCAGCCAAAGCTCTCTAGCTGGCCTTCTTCCCTGTCGGTTCATTTTATGGGACCTAGGGATGGCCTTATCCTGTGCTTTTGAGAGTTCCTCCCTGAAGTATGACCAGCCCTCATGCAGTTTTTCAAGATTTCTCTCACTTATCAGCCCAGCTACCAGGAGCTGTGATGCTGTCAGACTGCTGCAGGATTCCTGAGTTTTCTTGAAGTTCTTGCAGCTAAGAGCAGTGCCTGAAGGGCTTGGGCCCCAGGATTTCTCTAAGATATCAAGTTATTTAATAAGCTGTTTAATAGGAAGTAGAGATCACTTGCCCCACAGATGCAAGTTCCCCAGAAATTCTGTTTTAAATGTCCACAAGAATATTTTTTTTCTATGTGAAAATTTGGGAAAGTCTTTCTGAAGGAAATTTGTTTTGTAATGATGATTTTTTTTCTTTTTCTTTTTTTTCTTTGTTATTGAAATGTTGACATTTCCAAAAGCTCAGGAGTCTGGAAACAGTCCATGGCTAACCAGTCCATCTTGTTTAACATGTTCTAGGCATCCTTTGTTTCTGCTGCACAAAGAGAATTAGAAATGCTTCATTATGAGTTATTCCTAATGTTGTGAGTTATTCCTAATAGACCTTAGACTCTTAAAAAAAAAAATAGAAACAAGATCCTTCTAGTTTATTAACTTAAGGATTCATTAGCAATAACTTTTGAGGCTTTCAAAGGAAATAGTCCAGCTTGCTGAAAGGAAAGTGGAAAGCAATACTTCTTAAAAAAAAAAAAAAAAGCAGGGCATGTGTTCCATCCATAAAACATTATGCAAGATAAAACACAAATTTATGGCTGGTGAATAAGGATAATTAGTCTCTACTACAACATTTCCTGAAATTGTGGAGTTTGTTTTCCTTGCTTTATAGGCCACCTATAACAAAAAGTCTCTTTCATCATTTAAAAAAAAAAAAAAAGTAATCCGTTTTGGAGTTCTTGGTTGTTGGTTTCCATACAAGAAGAAAATCACATTTTTTCACATTTCTTTCATGTGAAATTCATTTGGGGTGACTGATGCTCATAATAATCAATCTGGTATTTAATTATGCTCATATGACCTTTATTATCCCCAAGCTGACTAAGTGAATCTCTTTTTTTAACTGTAAAGGTGACAAAGGAGTTTTTCACTCTCTTAAACTGTGAAGTACTCATTAAAGGCATAAACTGTTTGAAGTAAAAATTCAGCTCTTTATTACTGAAATTTATCTCAGAAAGACGTCAGGCTAAAGAGTAGAAAAGAAGCAGGAGGAAAATTTTGGATTTCACGTTAAATAATACATGCACAGCTCTGAGGAAAATCAAGCTATGGAACAAACTTCTTTGAAGTTTATAGTTAATCAAGATAGGCTAACAATCTGTGGAAAAGACATTAAATACATCTGTTTGTTCTTATCTAAGTCTCTTTTCTTTAGACTCAATTATAAATTGCCTCCCTCCCCCTCCCACTGCCAAAAAAAAAGGGGAAAAAATCCAAACCAAACCAAAACCTCAACAATTCAAAGAAAAGAGGTAGAAAGGAAAGAGGAAAACACTTCAGTGTCCAACTGGGAACATGTGTGCTCTGCTCCCAATAGATGAGTGTTGTTTTCTGGACACTGCTTTCAGATTTCATTAATTTTATCAATCTCCCTACCTGGCTTTGAACACTTCCAGGGATGGGGCCTCCCTGGGCAACCTGTTTCATTGCCTCACCATCCTCATACTGAAAAATTTCTTCCTGATATCTGATCTAAATCTACCCTCTTCCAGTTTGAAGCCATTACCCCTCATGCTATCACTACATGCCCTTGTAAAAAGTCCCTCTCCAGCTTTCTTGTAGGTGCCCTTCAAATACTGGAAAGTGCTAGAAGGTCTACCCAGAGTTTTCTCCAGGATGAACAACCCCAGCTCTCTCTGCCTGTCATAGGAGATGTGCTCTAACCCCCTGATCATTTCTGTGGCCCTCATCTGAACTCACTCCAAAAGGTCCATGTATTTCTTGTTCTGGGGACCCCAGCCGTGGACGCAATACTCCAGGTGGGGTCTCACAAGAGCAGAGTACAGGGGCAGAATCACCTCCCTCAACCTTCTGGTCATGCTTCTTTTGATGCAGCCTAAGATATAGTTGGCTTTCTTGTTTCAAAGTGCACAAATCAATGTCTTTTGGACCACCATATCCTTCAGTTGTTCAAGTGGATTGTTATTACCTGCTGGCCTGTCCTCTTGTGTGATCACTGTAACAGATCTATCATCCATTTCTATTGGTTATCTTAAACTGTGTGGAAAACATATCCTAAATATCTTTCTTACTATAAAAGACCATCTTGTGTGAACATTTATGTAGCTGCAAAAGCAGTTTTTACCAACTTTGTGCAAGTACCTGTGCACATTTTGCAGGAGCTGTCTGGGGCAGTTGCTGGGACCATATTAATCAACACATTTAAGCATATAAATACTCATACAGGCACAGCCCTGATCCCTACTCCTACACTTGTAACCATACAAAAAACTTGAATTTCATTCTGATCACATCTAACTTAAATTTCACAAATGTTTTTTTCCACACTGGTTTTGTGGAAGCATTCTCAGTAAGACTCAACTATAGTGAAGCAATACTTTTTCCCGCTCTAGTTATAAGTAATGGAACCAATTATTTTCTTGATATCAGAGATAATTGTTTTTAACACAGATATCTGTATTTCCCTTCCATTACCTTTATCATTTCTGTATCATCTTTTATGATCTTATATTTTCTCCGATGTACTTTATTTTGTAAATCCCCAAATCAATCAATTCCCCCCAAAGTGACTGTTCTCCCAATTTTTGGGATAATTACTGTAGCAAGTGGTTCAGCTCCTGGAAGGGTTGCACCCTTTGTTAGTTGATATCCTTCCATGATTTTTTTATCCACCCTGTCATTTGATTTTTGATGGGGCTTTCACATCCATTTCTCATGCAGTACCGCCATTTCTTCTTTTTAGGGACTGGTCTGCTTGCTTCCAAAGATGGCAAATGTTTTTAGTTTTTCATCCTGAACTCACACTACTCTTTCCTGTGTTGGTAGTCAGTGATACCTTAGAAAGCCCATCTGGAACTGGAAAAATATCTAGCAGTATCTCTAAGTCTTCTGTTTCTAATATTTTGCTAATGATCTAAATATCTTTTTTTTTTGAGCAAGACAGCGCACTATTACTGGTTTTACTTCTGTTTGTGTTTATCTTAATTGCTACAAGTTACCACCTTTTTTCATCCTTACTTGTAGTGACCATACCAATCAGTAAAACTCATTTCTCAATTTCTTTCCTATTTTATTCAAAACTAAGACAAATTCAACTAAGACACTACATTGCTTTCTTACATCTTGGTAGTAGAGGCTCATAGGCAGTGGGTAGTAAATGGAGTTCAATTCCTTATGTCTGCTATCCATACAGTTTGTGTATTAAAGCCTTTGTTTTTTCTACTGTAATTCTCAGATTTAAGCCCAGGATCCACTGATCTTGCAGGCTTGGTATGGGTCTGCTCTGAGTTTTTCCATTCACTGTTTACATTGCTGAGGAATATGTGACTGCAGTGCAATTCAGCTCTTTCCAGTCACACACTCCCAATGTCCCATGGCCAACACCAGGGCTGAACATCTCTTTCACATGGCGAGAAAATTTGCTCCAGGCAAGTAAGTTTTTTGATTCACAGACTATAACCTCTAACATTTCCCTTTCCATTTGCATCAGAATTATACAAACAGTTCCTATCAGCCACAGAGCATTCAGTGAACTCACTAGAAGAGTGCAATTTAGTTCCTTGGATTTTACTGTTCCAAACACTATGAGCTATGGAACAACCTCATCTAATGGGGCTCCAATTCTACAGGGTCCTTCCTCTCACTCCCCTTTTCTCAGGATAATGCAGTTACTCCGCATGCTTGTCAAATTTTGTGAAAATCAAATTCGGGAGATGAGGGATTTGGGGGCAAAGTGCTTATAGGAACCATAGTAAGGCGCTCTTATACCTCTAAAAAATGTCCAGATGGAAAGACTTGGGAAAGCATGTTGTGATACAGATTTGCTATTGATTTTTTTTTTTTTTTTCAATCTAGCTACAAAAATATCACGGCTAATTCTGTTTAAAATCCTATGTCTATACCCTGGATTTTTTTCCTTTGTAAAATCTGTTGTAAAACTCATCATTATAACCGTTAAAAGATTGCTTTTCAAATTTTTGTACAAGTCTGTCTACCAGTATGCTGATTTAAATGTTAACACTACATTCTTCAAGTAACTGTTCTCCTTTGCTTTAAAATGCAGCAGATTTCTGACAGAGAAAAAATAGAATGCTATAAGAAACTGCGCCAGTTAATTGGCAGGGGTAAAGCCTGCATAATGTAATGACATTAAATCTAAGACAGTTGCTTTTGTTGAAGCTTCGATGGATATCTCCCCAAAGTCGTCTCTTCTCTAGACTCGGGAATTGCGCTAGGGAGAAAAACATGCTTTGCTTCAGTAGAGTTCCATACTGTGATGGATTAGCTTTGGCTACTAACTGAACTCCCACCCAGAGGCTCATTCGCTTTCCCTCCTTGATAGGACAGAAAGATCAAATAGGAAAAACAGGAATGAGGAAGCCTGAGGGTCAAGATAAATACAGTGAAAATGCTTACCAATTATTGTTATGGGCAAAATAGATACGACTTTTGGAAAATTAACCTTTTTTTATATATAGTCACCTAAGTGAATACAAAGTTGATAGAAAAAAAGCTGGCCATATCCAGAGAGCCAATGAGACTTAAATTAGGAGTCCTCATCCATGTCTTCACTGTACAAGAAACTTAAGAACCTCGAGAAGGTAACACAGGCTAGATATAGTCTGCCTGAAATCACAAAGAACATACAGAAAAATAAATGTTCTTCATTTACTTCAAATAGGTGTTTATTGAAGTATCTGGGAGCTGACTTTTTCTTGATAGCACAGTGGCCAGAGCACACAGAAAGAAAATGAGGCACATCAAGGATTTTTAGCCACACTTTTTCTAGAACTCCCTTCCTTGAACCATTGGTTTTCATAGCCATCTTGTGCACACTAGCCGTCAATCCTGTCCTCATGAAGATGAACTGGTTAAGCAGAAATGGGAGACAGCAGAGAAAATGACATGAGTTTTGTAAAATGGATGCTTCCTTGAGAGGAAAACTTTCATTCTAAATACGTTTACATTACTGGATTAAATATTTCTACATATTTAGGATAAAGGTTGGGCTCCGTGAGGAAGAGCATCTTTCATACAATGACAGGCTGAGTGAGCTGTAACTGTTCAGCCTGGAGAGAGAAGACTCAGGGGGGATCCTATTCATGTATATAAATACCTGATGGGGTGTAGCAAAGAAACAGTAGCCAGGTTCTTTTCAATGGTATGCAGTGACAAAAAAAAAAGGGGGGCAGTGCACACAAACTCAGACATAGGAGGTTCCTTCAACCCAATGGGACATGCTTCTGAAAAAACTGCTCTAGATGACCCTGCTTGAGATGACCCTCTTTGAGCAGCTAAGTTGAGCAAGATGATGATCTCAAGGTGTCCTTTCTCACCTAATTGATTCTGTGACTCTTTGAAAGATGAAATCTACAGTTTTTTCCTTTGCCAGAGGAACCTTAAACATTAAGTCTACTTGTTTTACATTTTCTTTGCCTAGCCCATGAATATTTCTTACCTGACTACATGAAAGGTGTGGGTTGTTTTTCTAGTAAGGACCTTATTGTGTGTGCTCAGTTCTTAGCAGATTTTAGGACTCAGATTACATTTTCCGAGTGAGTATACTCACTAATCTTTAAGACAAAAGTTAGAATTGCCAACTGTTACAGAAGACTTCGTAACATATAAGTTTCCAAGGTTTACGATAGAAATTAAGATGGGTTCAGGTTATCTGCCGGTATAAAATCAGATCATGGTAGCTTGGAGGTTAGGTCCTGTCCAGAAACCTGTCCAGAAGAGGTGTTTATTAGTACATTAAATTAAGTACTCAAGGAAATTCCAATGTAAAAGAGATGTATACAATTAATTTATGTAACTAACATGGTTAGGCAATTCTGGCAAGTAAAACATCTGTCTTATGCCAGGTCCCATGTGAATCATTGAGACTTGATTTCAAAAGTAAATAGACTTTAGCTGCAGTAAGCAACCACTTCTAAACTATTGCAATGTTTTATCCACATTTTTGTATTGAGTTTCAGTATATTCTTTTTTTTCCCCAGGAGAAATGATGAAAATGCAAACACTTTTGACAAGTCACAATGTTGACTGCCTTTCTCGTATTGCAACTTGTCATTATCTCAAAAGAAAACTTTTCACTTCTGCAGTTCTGTTTTATAGCTAAGGAAGATCATCAATAGAGTTTGGTTTTGTGTATTGTCTATGTTATCTTGCTTTCCTTCAAAACAAACAGCTTTTTAATTTTATTATTTCTTTTTTTTTTTTGTATAATAAACAGAAATGTATTTTCTTAATTCTTCAGTGAAGAGAATGGAGGCCAGGAAGAGGAAGTTGTCAGAGTTTGTTGAAGAAGGGTGAAATTTGAAATTTATTTTGGTGATAATATCTAAGAGAAATATGCAGATCAGATAACATTGTTCTGTCAGTATTTTTTCTTAGTACAAATAGATGAATACCAGTTTTCCTAAATCCTTTTCTACCTAATTTAAATTACTAGTTAATTTGCATGAAATTCCTGTCCTCTTTTCTGATGGTAGGGCGGCAAACACAATCTCTGGAATAAGGCATTGAGGAAATAATTTATTTTTTTCTTCCTTAAATTACAAAGATAATAAATCAACAAGATACTGCAACTCTAATTAAAAATTTTCAATCCAAATGTGACTATATACAAATATTCGATATTCTGGAGGGCAGGACTGCTACTCAGAGGAAATATGAGAGGCTACAGAAATGAACTGACAGGAACCTCATGAAGATGAACAAGAGTAAAGTCTTGAACCTAGGTTGAAATAACCATATGCAATAGTGTAAACTGGGGGCCAACTGACTAGGAAGCAGTTCCGCAGAAAAGAGTCCAGGGGTCCTAGAGGACAACAAGCAGGGTGGCCTATCAGCAAAGTTAGAAATAGCATCCCAGGTTGCATTAGCAAGAATCTAGCCAACAGTACTGGGCAGTGATCCTTCCCCACAGTTTTTGAGACAGCATCTGTCCATGGCTGTGGACTTAACTGTTGCATCCTCCATAAGCTTAGAAGTCTGTGAAGGATCTGGAGTAAAGATTTTTTATAACTGAAGTTAGTTCTTGGTTGCTACTGGGAAATGCAATGGAAAAATCATTTCTGATCAGCAAAGTATGAAAATTAGGTAAGAGGTAGAATACTCACTCAGAGAAATAGCGATTCTTAACAGAGAACCACAAATATTTTCTTAAGATAAAAGTGTAGAAAAAACATGCTTTAGGCAATATCTGAGAATCCATTGTAGTTGTGCAATCAATTTGTGATTTTTGTTTTTTTTGACCAGCCTTAGCCTATACATTAGTGCAATGAAAACATTAAGCAGTATGATATGACTGTTAATTCTAATGTAATAGAGAAGTTACTCCAGTCTGATGGAAAAAACAATTATGTCTAATGATGGAAAAAACAATTAGGTCTAGCTAACTAACGTTAGAAATAATTTTTACAAGTACTGGATGAATTCTTTTCCTATTCATATCAATAGTAAAATTCTTGTTCATTTCATCAGAACAAAAAATTTAGCCTTTTTATTTACATATTATACAGAAAAAAAAGTATAGCTTAGCAGCATTGTAGGATGGTGGGTTTTTGTTCCTGAAAATCCGAAAACTAAATAAAATAATAGTTATTTTAGAGTCCTTGTTGTCTTGACAAGTGATACTGAAATATCATGTTAAAATGAGAATATGAAATATATCTATTATGAAGTATGTGCGCATACCTGTGTTAAGATGTAGGCTAATGACTCTCTTAAAGATGTATAAAAACATAGGATAACATCTTAAAGTTACATGCAAATTACAGTATTATTAAAGAGTCAGTATGTTTATATTTTGTTTGTCAAATTAATTACTGTTTTAAAAGTAGTCATGGAAAAGAGAATATACTCTTTGTTAGAGATTATATTTTAACCTCCAGTATTGTTTGAAAATAATGAAAAACTTTCTTCCACAAATAGACTCATTTAATGAAATGGGGAATTCCACACCAACATTTAATACTGCAAAAGCAAAGTTCCTTTTGTGTAAGCATTTTAAGAAGATGAAATTCAGGCCCACAAGTGGGATTGATTTAATGAGAATATAACATTTTTTAGATGATTAAGTGAAATTGTCTTGCAGAAGGTGAGGTCATCCAAACATCAGTTACACAGCATGTGATCCAGGTGGCCATTTACAGGCTCAAGCGTCAAGTCATGAGTACCATGGCAAAAGTACCACTGCAGTGATCACTTTGTGGTCAAGCTGGCATAAATCCAAACCTCAATAACTCTGCACTGCAAATAAATCACAAATAATCAGTTCTCTTTTTCTAGGAAAATATATAGCCAGACAAAGAACTGGAGTGCTTGGGTGAAAATTGGTATTAGGGACTTGAAAATAAGGATTATAATGAAAGTACAATATAACCTTAACTATAAATGCTTAAACAGAATTTCTGCAATAAACAGTGATAGATAAAATACGGTTTATGGAACTGTTGATTTTGCATTTAAAAAAAAAAAAAAGACTTTCTTAAACAAAATATTGTGAGCAAAAGTAATTTATTTTTTTCTCTTCTTTTTTTTTTTCTAATTTCGTCTCAATTTTTATATATAGACTCTCTTTTACAGTGACTCAAGACCAGTTGCAAGAGTTTACATTGGCAATGAGGCCATATTTTGCACAAAAGAAAATCAGAAATAGTTTCTACTGTGAGATTTGGATGAAGCAATGTCTTTGTCTTGATGAAAAGTATAATCCTTTTCTTAAGCCTGAAACCTTCTCTCTTTCACAGTTCTGACATGAAAATGCAACATGCAGTCTTTAAATCTCAAGAATTAAAAAAAAAAATAAAGAAAAAAAAACACCACAAAACAGTGACCTCTTTCTTACTAGGAAAAGCATTGCAGCCAACAGCTGATTGGGAAGAGTTTCATCTGAGTACTCTATGTGTTTCTGCCTCCTGAAAAACAAAATGCAACATAGTTTTATTTATCAGGAAAAACTCTTTGACAACATACCCACATGTTGTTAAAAAGATAGAAAAGTATGGAGACTTACTGATTATTCCACACAATTGTGCAAAACCAGCCCACCAGGCTAACCACTGTTTGTCTTTTCATGGCAGAACGTACAACTCGCTCAGACATATTCTCATAAAATAAACCAGGAAGAGAAATAGCTGTGCTGTTAACCACTTCTTTACACTATAAGCACAATTTACACAGTTTGCTTTACACTAGGACAATTCTCATAAGAAAACTGAGGATATTTTGATTTTCTGCAACTATTTTTAACGGGGGATGACACCAGTTGCCTCTGAGGGCAGAATCAAGTCCTGCTGCTGTCCTGAAAAATTCTGTACACATAGAGTTCTACACACACAGCAGGATTGGAAATTGCTTTTGAATGGGTTCGTTCCATGTGGACATGAATTGTTTGAAGCTGCAGGGAACCATTGCAGGGACATAATGTTGTTCTTATTTAATATTGCTGTTCTTTAATAGAGTCCCACACCAGTGGTTTATTCATTCCTAGAAATTCCAATTCTGTTGGGAGTAAATGAGTTGCTGTCTTTGCATGTCTAGAAATAAACTATGGTACTTCTGGTAGAAGATATATAGGATAATAAAAAATAAGAGAAAGTAAAGCATATACCCCAAAAAACCAGAAAAAACAGATAAATGAAAATGCAAGTATAAACTATAGGCATAGTTGGTTCTGCTAAATTAGTTGCATAATCTTTTCAGATTTGGGAAAATGCCATGACATCTGAACCATCTCTTGAACAGTAATCTAACTACTTGAAGGCAGTCAAGTTTGCTCTAATTTAACTAGTGACTTCAGCTTAATTAAACGTTCCCTTAATGGCTTGCCAAAAACAAGTATGGTTTTTCTGCTAATCACTTCTTTTGTCAATCAAAAAAGGTTTCTTCTTCTATCAGCTAAGTTTAATGCTAGTATGTTTTTCCTTACATTGATTAAGCCCATACACATGCTCTAGTTTATGTACATTAGGTTCACGTGAGTTCAGAGAAAGGCTGCATTTTATTTGTTATTTATTATTTGTAGCACTTTCCTCCAGTACTTCTGTACTTTCAGGACCTATTGTTACATCCACACGATAAATATGAAATTGAAGATTGCCTCTGTTGCCAAAAACTCATAGTTTAAGCACTTGGTAAGTAATACCAGATAAAGAAATGCAAATAAGACAACAATGAAATTATCATATATGTGTAATCCATTCGTGAAAACATACCATAAGTTGATGCAGAAATCGTGTAAGAGCTAAATTTAATAGAGGACTTGAGAGTTACTTTGAAGATTTTTAAACAGGCATTTGTCCTGGTTTGAGGCAAAACGGAACCAATGTGGAACATGTTACCCAAACTGACCAACAGGGGTATTCCATCCCATGTGGCCCATGCTCATTATAAAAGCTGACGGATCAAAGGGTCAGCCCTCTTTCTTCAGTGGCTGAAGTCCGAAGAGGACCGTGTCTGTTCATCTGCATTTGATCCTGATCCATATGTTCCTGACTTCAGAGCTGGAATTCAGTTCCTATATGTCCCTGAGTCCAGTCTGGGACTTACCCGGTGCCTCCTAGCGACATCATCCTGGGAGCTTGATACAGTTTTGTATATATTGTATCTATTTCATTATTTCCTTTTTATTTTATTATTAATATTTCATTAAAGTAGTTCCTTCTGAACTTGTAGATCTCTTTATCTCTTCTCCTCTTCTTCTGGGAGTGAGAAGTGAGGGGAGAGCGTCTGTCGCTGTCATAGGCCAGTTCAGCCTAAATCACGACAGCATTACACACTGATAAACAGACCTGCTATTTTTAAACTGTTGCTGAAGTCATTCTGCAAAGCATGAAGAGAGAAACTCACCACTGTAAAAGACTGTCAACTTGTTGCAATGCTTTCCATTTATATACAGGTACAGTGGATGCTTTGCATACTGTGCCTAATCCTAGAAATAAAATGTTTTGCTGAAGTAAAGGGCAATGATAGACAAGTTGCTGTGGAATATAAATATACCATTTCTTTCTAAAGGATAATTATAGCATCTAACAAAGTACAAATCCAGATCACTGAATGCTGGGTATATGAAAATACAAGAGGAACAAACAACAATAGCACACCACCCAGGGCAAATTGTACTTTTTTTTTCTTTTTTTCTTTTTTTTTTTTTTTTTAAAGCAGCATAGTACCTGTATTTCTTGTTTGGCAGTGATAGTCAAGAATGATCCCCACCAGTCTGACAGCAGAAAAACTGAATGGTAGAGCGTCCAAAGATTAGTGGATATGCATGGAAGGTATTTTGGAGACACCTACTCTAATTTGAATTATGGAGCTGTAGTTCATGTTTTTCATCCTGTTTCTTATATTTGTTTAAGGTCTTGGTTCTAAGCTTCAAAGATAGTGATGAATACAACTCCAGCTGTATGAAATGCCAAACTTAACTTTAGAGTAAGAAATGAAGCATGACAGAAACATTCCTTCAGCAGATTGCAGTATCTTAAGTTAGGCGCTCAGTGCGGGCATCTGAAAAAATGGTTACAGCAGCAACCATACACCTCGTTTCTTCCTTTCCAAAACCCTCAAGCATTTACACTCTAAAAGGAGAAGCTGTTCTAGAAACCTGTACCAACCAGAAAGTCATGAGCTTTCTAATCAAATAATCAAGTTTAAGACTGAACTGAAATTGTTACATTCATTCATCAACTGACTCAAGTATCCTCTTATTTCTTGCTAGAGAATACTTTCAGTAGGACTTTGGACAATGTTATTCTCTGTACTGGTACTGGAGATATGCCTTCAAATCTCTTTACTAGGGACTTGGAGCTGTTGCTTATTTCCAAGACAAACCTTATTGTTAAAAGTCTGTGATTGCCACTCAGACTACCAGTCTACTGTGAACCGAATTGCTTTTGATACCAATTACAAATGAGTACTGGGATTTGCTGGGAAGAGGCTTCCCAGAGGCTGACTTCCTCCACAGGGAAATTCAGATGTCTATCCACCCAAGCTACTTTCCAATGAAGTTCGAGACAGCAGACTGATGTTTATCTTCCCAAAAGAGTTATTCCTAAGCAGGGAAGGTTATCTAATATGAAAATGTTAGGCAAAACCAAGACCTCTTTATGAAATTTATTACTCAGAGTAAGGCTTTTCTGGAAAATGGTCAACATAGATTGCCATCTTGGACTTTAAATGCTTTGCTTATGCCCTCCTTGCCTCTTTAGAAGCTACAAAAGTAAACTGAATTTATGACACTAAGTCAACAAAAGTATATGCAAAACTAGAAGCTAACAGTGCTTGGAAAGCCAATCAGAATCTTTACTTCCAAACAGACCCAATTGATCACCAGTTCCACCAGAAACAAAACAAAAGCCCTACCATGAAAATGACAGCTTCCCAGCTTCCCACAACATTTGTTAAAGGACATTTTTTTATTATTATTGTTTTTATGTATTGGGAAATCAGGCACATATATATATATTTTCAGAAAAATGATTTTTGCTTAATAGGTAGATATGTTCCTTACATAACATTATTGCACTTAATATACTTACGTCAATTAATCATCTAGTAACAGGAATAAATTTCCACAGTAACTTTGTAAACAAAAGGAAAGTTGCCTTGCTTTGTCTTTAAAGGGCACAATTCCTGAAGCATGACTTAGTCATCCTCACATAAACTAAAAAAATTGCAGTAGGCCAATGTGCAATGACAGAATAAAAAGTTATAGATTTAGAAACTGAAATGGGAACTCATTTTTATTCACAATGATATATCAAAACATTCTTTCGTTTAACTGTACACAAATTTAAGTGGATGCTGTGGAGTATGAATACATCTTTACCTACACACTAGTTGAAAAAACTCCCAAATTATTATAACCCTAACAACCTCCCAGTATTTTCCTTCTTCATCTGGGTTTTTAAGAGAAATAGATGAACTATTTAAAATTACATGAGATTCCTATTTATACTAAAATTAAAATGTGTTCTTCACAAACACAGCATGCTGCTTCATCTTGATTTAAGATTTTCATTTTTAAACAAAGATTACATCATAAATTCAAGAGTATTTTCAGAAGTTTCCATTAAGGTTTTTGTTGCAGTTTGATCTTAAGAGCCATATAACTTCATTACATTATTTAGAACGTAGCTATAAATAATACAGTTATGTAGAATCTGAAAAGAGAAACTGCTCCTAAACTTACATTTGCAATTATCTTCAGCTACACATTAAGCAGACATTGTAGATTAAAAAAGTAGTATTAATTCTACAACATCATGTACTACCACCTTTTTCATTTTCTGCTGGCTTTGATTTTCCTGTGTCAGTTTCTGGAGTATATTTCTATTTTACACATTTAAGACTAGTAAACTAATCTGGTTTATAAAGATTAAATTACACCCTTCATTGCTGACTATCTGCATTGGCAAGCTGAAGAATATCTACCTACTTACAAATAGTAACATCTTCTTGCAGAAGTTATCATAGTAACTATGTTATAATATTTAAGCTAGGTAATTTGTCATTTCATAGGTACAAGTCAGGTGATACTAAGAAAGTTGCACACAACGTAGGAAGCTTTGGATGGTATCTAGTCCAGCTCTCTGTCCCAAGGAAACACCATGTCATTCTTGACAGATGTTTGCCTGATCTATCTGAAATATCTTCAGTGAGGGAGCTTGCACAATGCCCAAAAAAGTTTCTTCAGTCTTTCTCTCTTCACATTGTCACAATATTCCTAATTTCTAAAAAGTATTCCTACCTTAATATCTTCCTAACATCTTAAATAGCTATTGCTTTAATTATCAGAACTGTTGGCATCACTGGGAACAGTTTCTATATATTTAGAAGAAGAATGCTGCAGGTGGTAGACTGTATTGTTAAGAGCTATATTTGATTCCATTCAGGCATTTCTTTATTCATAGAGTATATAATCTTAGTTCCCAAAGTGAAGTTGTATATTTTAAATAACATTAAAGCAAAGTATTATCAATAAGAAATATGAGAATGAGTTTTCGTAATCTATACAGATCCATTTTCACTGATATTAGTGTTAATTGCGCACGTGCTTTCAGTAGGAGAAGTAAGCATGAAAAGCCACATTGCCTTCTCTGGAGCTAGACTTGCTTACCACAAATAGCAATTTAGCTTGTTGTCTTCTAAAGAAGAAAATGTGTCCTCTCCACCATTCTTAACAATTTTAGAATGCGACTTGTTGTTGAAAATAGAAAGACTTCTTATTTATCAATCAAATATATTCGCAAAGATAGCATTTTCTTCAGCTTTTGTTAAAAAATTACTTTTAGTGATTTTTAGAAAACAAATAAATAAATCATCTTCAAACCCAGAGACATTTTGAATGCCAACAGAGTGTTCAGGTATCACTGCATAAATACATTCTTTGCATGCAAATAGCTGAGTCTGGGCATTTGATCTAACAACCTAACTACTTTAGGAATGCTGATTTAAACCCTTAGGTGTCTGTATGTCTCTCCATTGTTTGCTAAGATATAAAAGTGGCAATGTCAGATGTAAACATCTGCGCTTACGAAATGTAGATATACGAGAGTATTTTGGCATCTAGAAAACTATGCCAATCACTCAAAGACGCAAAAAATATTGATGTGCTTACTCTGTGGCAAGTCATTCACTCAGAAAAGCAATCTCCACTAGCACATGAGAGTGAACGCAGGCATCAAACCGCTCCAGTATAAGAACTACGGAAAAAAGTTCCCTCAGAAATGTTCCTTACAGGGACATCTCAACATGCACAGTGGGCACAAGCCTCATAAATGAAACTCCTGTGAAATGTGTTTTGCACATGAACTCCCTTCTGAGGAAACATCTTCAACAGCTATATCGTAAAAATAGCTTTGATAATGCTAGTTCTATGATTTATTTATATGAATGCTCCTTTTCTACCCCCAAGACAATGAGGAATAATGGGGTAAAAGCAGTAGGAATTGAAGTAATTGGAGAAATAAAATATATAAGGGATCTTGCATTAACCTTCACTGAAAACAAAAGTAATGACAGTAACTGATTTGGTAACTTTGGATCAAATTGAAGAAGTTTTGTCTTAAATCTGTGAGTGTTTGTGAGCCATGGAATGAGTCAGAAGCCAAGGAGTAACAGGAGTTTCTCCTTGTATATTAGTCCTGCACCCTTGAACTTGTACAAACAATTTGGAACACTTAATAGACTGCACGTTTTTACTGGAAACTACACGCTATGCAACAGATGCTTGTTCAAATGTCACCTGATTGTTCTCTTCAGAGCGTAATTTCAAAACTAATTCTATTCGTTTGCTTCAGCAATTCAGCAATGAGTCATCTTCCCGTTGTCTGATCTATATTACTTATGATTCCTCTCTAGAGTAAAAAGGAACAATTTGCTTGCTAGAATCTTTGTTAGAGAAGAATATCTGCATCTCTTATTCAGCAAATAAAAAATATCAAGAAAAGTAATCGCTGCATCCTAGGAAGTACTAGTTCTTTAATAACACTATTATAACTTCACTAGAGACCAAGTGAATGTCAAAAACTTCACTTTATTGTCAAATTCAGTTTCCTTATCACTTCCTAAGATCCTAGGAAAATGTCAAGTAAATCCAACACAATTATAGGTATCCTTGACTGAAAGGCCACACTATTCTCCCTGAAGAAGTTATTAAAAGAACATTTTAGAAGCAGTTTGCTCAGTACCTGTGGAGAATTGATAGCTTGTACTTCACATGTTCGTAAATTGAAGAAAAAAAAAAAAAAAAAGAAAGAGGAAAGAAAAAGAGAGAATTACTCCTGGCAATGAGAACCTGGAGGCTGATGCTGGTAGCACACAATGCGATTTGGATTCAGTATCACAAGCACATTGCTTTCCTCTGTAACCCATAGTTAGGTAAATTATAATACATAGATACCCCCAATGCAACTGCTTAAATATGTTTTTAAATAGGAAAAAAAAAAAAAAAAGAAGAAAAGCATTTTTCAGCTCGATTTCCCTTTTAAAGAGATACTAATATGAATTACATATTTATCATTTTTAATTATTGTAATGCCATAGTACATAATAGATATGTTTCTACATGTTTTTCCTGAATATTTTTTTTATTTTGCAGGTTGTAGTATGCTTTGACATTGCAGCAAGAAATGCTTTTAACCTGATATTTAGGTGTCCTAATCTTTTCAATTAATGGAATACCTCTACATGGAATGGGGCATGTTATTTGATATTCAAAGTAATATAATATTATGAGTCACAAGACTCTTAATGACTTTTTTTTGTTGTCAAGAAAAAAGACTGAATTTAAGATCTGATATTTCCAGGGAAAATGGAGAAAAGCCAAACTAAATCAAACCAAACCAACACAAAACAATACAAAAAACCACAACAAAAACAACATCATTCCAACCCCTGTTTAAAGCAGTACGAGAATATTTTAGAGGGCAAAAATAGCTTGATAACATATTGGCTGCATTTACTTCTTGGGCAGAGAACTACTAAATAATATATTTTAACTAGCAGCAAGGTCTAAAAGAAATAAATATATAATTTAACACTGCTTCAATTCTAGATAAACATACATATATACTGTTTCGTTCTTGTGAATAAGCCTGTTTAACTCAGATGTACTATATGCATATGTTAAGTAAAAGAAATAAAAGCCTCTTTGATTTATATTTGATTAATAAGTAGAGGTCAATTCTAAAAATCTTATATTATCAATGGAATTTACATTATATTAATATATGAGAAGTCTGTTATGAATACCCTTACATAAAATGCATTGCTCACAGGTTACAAATAATACCTTATTAGCTTGCATGAAAACCATAGGATGAGTTATTAATTTATAATTTAAAACTACACTGGGTAGAATTTTAAGCATACTATAAAATAGCTTATATCTTTAATACACTTTCTGTTTTCTGTACATTAAACTTGTCTGTTTTAATTTAATAACTAAACTTTTTTGGTTAAAAATAAGACTCAAACAACAAAGGTATGGAGATTTTATTGAGATAAACTAATATATCTCAATGTGCACCACCAAAGATTGTTGGAAGTGGTAGCACTGTGCATTTCTATAATATATTCCATATAAAGAGATGTCTAACCTTTCAATTTTTTTAAACCTATGTTTCAATTTATGTTTGGTTTAGGTTTGTTGTTTTTGGTTTTTTTGGTTTGGGTTTTGTTTTCTTCCCCCATAAAAAACCCTCCCTAAATCATGTCTTAGAGGAAGAAAAAGATCCTCTTTGTCATAGCTCATAGACCTTGTCTTCCCTAAAACATTTAATCATCTTGGAGCATGATTCTGTGACCAAGTTATTTGACAGAAGGCTGATCACTGTCAGTTCCTCAATACAGAAAATTTATGGTCAGAATCAGATGAGCAAGTGAAGTTTTTAATTGGAGTTTACACTTTTAGTTTTCACACACCCCATTCTCCCCACCCACCCAAATCTAACGTAGATGTGTAGATATTAGCACTCATGTACTCACATATTCTGATTACCTTGTGGATAAAGATTGTTAGATAATCTTTACGAACAGTGGAAATCTTCAAAGGAGTCCACAACCTCACAAGATCAGATCTTCTCTACACGTATGATGATCATTCTTCCAGGAAATATGAAAATAGGTGAATTAGGAATTCACCTATTTAAGCCCTACAGCATATATTTGGGGGGAATAAATTTCACATAGTAAGGAATATCTACAGTATGTCTCTTTTCTTCCGAGTTGTCTAGACTTCTAATTATCCCCTTTTCTCTTGTCATCATCTCTCCTTGTTATTCTGGTATTTTACATTTAAGAACTCTCTAACAGACTGAATCACAGTAATAGACATATCAGATCAATAGTTTACCACTTACACAATTTATTTGTAGTTTTAATTATGGTTATTTCCCATGATTGCAGACAAGATAGCCTTAATTTTTTTAATTTTTTTTTTAAGTTAAGAAGTGGTTGTTTTGCGCTTGTAACTGATTTATTTTTTTTTTTGTACGCTTGTTGTTTTCCTAAAATGAAAACTGTGTGAAGAAAACACTGCAGTCACTTGGAGCCTTTTTTGAAGTAACAGGAACAACTCTGCTGCCTTGAATTGTTTATGAATTAGATGCTTCTTGCCAACTTGGATAAAAAGGCCAAAGAAAATCAAACATAAAGATTCCACCTAGCACAAACTTTCATACTACAGTTATTATGGAGAAGTCTAATTGACTTTGGAAATGGTCTTTAAAGTTTTCACATAAGATGTTACTTAGCACTAGTTCCACACCACATATTTGTGCCTTTAAATTTTCTATGATATCTGTGATGTTTGCTTTACAGCATATGCTACTATTTGAATCAGATGATATAGGCCAAATTCATTGTCTATCTGTGAATTTAGAACTCTGTATTCTTATACAAGTGCAAAAATGTACTATATAGACCAACTACTTTTTTATCTCCTTTGTAGAAAATATCTAGAAAAAATAGACAAACAAACTAACAAAATCCCCTAAGACTTTTTCACCCTAAAAGAACATATAGTTGATATATTATAGAGAATAATGAAAATTTCATTAGTTCGAATTAATATTTAGCCTCATATATGTGGGTCTTAGAGGTAACCATGTAATTATGAATTAAATGGTACATTAAGCTAGTAGAAATCATATCAATTTATAGTTGAATATTGATTTGAAACTGTACAGGAAAATTCGATAGGTGTAGTCTTGGCACATTCCATATCTGAAACTGGCAAATGTACTATGAACTGCAGATATTTGGAAAAATTCTTAAGTTCGAACGTATATTAGAATATATTTTCAAATTATGCTCATGTGGAGAATTTTGCAAGGAAAAGTAGAGTCACATTAGTTTTGATTAACAAATTGTGTGTTTATTCCCTTACTTTGCCTAATATAAAACATCATGATTGTGATTTTCTTTTAATGAATTATTGACATTCAAAATTTGGACACTCTGTTAAAACAAGGAGCTGGGAAATGCTGATTTTAAATGGAGATGAACAAGGGCATATTTAAACCAAATTCAAGCCTTAAATCTTTTTCTTTTATTGTCTTGTCTTTTTTTCCTTTGGCATGATGTAGCTTTTTAACCCCAGCTGCCAACTAAGCACTACACAGCTGCTCCCTCACTCTCCACAGTTGAGACAGGGAGAGAATTGGAAGAGTGAAAGTGAGAAAACTCATGGATTGAGATAAAGACAGTTTAATAGGTAAAGCAAAAACAATGGATGCAAACAAAGTAAATCAAGGAATTTATTCACTACTTCCCATTGCAGGCAGGCATTCAGCCATCTCCAGGAAAGCAGGGCTCGACCACATATAATGGTTACTTGGGAAGACAAGTGCCATCGTACCAAATGTCATCTCCTTCCTTCTTCTTCCCCCAGCTTCACATGCTGAGCATGATGCCATATGGTATGGAATATTCCTTTGGTCAATTTGGGTCAGCTGTCCCAGCTGTTTCTCCTCCCAACTTCTTTTTCACCCCAGCCTGCTCACTGGTGGGGTGGTGTGAGAAGCAAAAAAGACCTTGACTACATGTAAGCACTGCTCATCAATAATGAAATCATCTCTCTATTATCAAAACTGTTTCCAGCAGAAATCCAAACACAGCCCCATATTAGCTACTATGAAGAAAATTGACTCTACCCCAGCCAAAATGAGCACATATACACTTAGACTCATTGGAATTTAAATAAACTAATAAATTGTCTATTTGATAAGTGTAGTCTTGGCATATTCCATGTCTGAAACTGGCAAATGTACTATGAACTTCAGGTATTTGGAAAACTTTAAAGTCCATTTCCAAAGTCAATGGAAATTACAGAGCTATCCTTTAGCTAGTAGGGAACCACTGTACAGCACCGTGTACAGACATTAATCTAGGTCCCAATAAGTTAATTAAGGCAGGCACAATTTCCCCCTAAATGCCCTCAAAGTAATATATCTCTTTTCATTGATTGAATTTTCTATTTTACATGTTTATTTTGGCGCTTAATGGCACTTATTTCAGATATTTGTGCAGCACCTCATATTTGGGCTCAGACTTGGTAGTAGACAGACTAGATCCATTAGTGGTCATAATGATCTGATAATAATTTAGAAGTTATAATGAAATTGGTATCACATAAGTACCGTAATATTTCAGTTACCTTTTATATGGATATTGAAGGTTCACAACTAAAACTGTATGCGTATTACTTTAATGATCACAGACTACGAAAAGTAATCATTCATTCATAAAATATGCAGCAGACTTGACCATTTCTCTAATGGTAGCTCATTATCTATTTGAGGATATCTTGAGTTTAAAATTCAAATTATAAGAAATTAAAATAAAAAGCAATACTATTAGATAAATTTTGACCTAATTTATGTGAGATTGAATCCAGGATTATTTGTGGAAAGGTCTCAAAGTAGTGTAATAGGCAGTACAAACCTCACTGTCTCTTTGGATCAGTTTTAGGAGGAACCTCTGACATTCAGTGCTCTGGACAAGATGACTCCAACTTGAAAAAGAGCCCTGCCACTGAGGGGCTTGGGGGAAGTGGGTGGTGTTGACTGTTCATTTTAAAATACAGCTATTTCATTAATTAACCATAAAATATTTAGGTCTTGGACTAAGACCTATTCAATGACTCCCGGTCAGATAACAAAAAGCTGACTAAATGAAACTGATGTGCTTAAAGGACCTGTGTTGACCTTACTCAGTCCAGTGTTACTTTTCTGCATCCCTAGCTATAATACTCTTACAGCTATTCCATCTAGAGTTTAAATACAAAATAAATTTAAAAAAAAAAAAAACATTCTGGGGACTGGAACATACCCACTTATCCATTTATTAAGGAACTGGACTTTGGTTTGTACTTCAAATATAAAATTGGAAACTTGTTTGACCTTTCTTCCATGTTCTGCTCAATGTAGGGAAGAAATTGGAGATTTTGATATGTAAACAGATCATTTAACTGTAATTTTATGCTTGTGAAAGGTCATATGTCTACATAAACACAGACAAATAAGAAATCTTCTAAAAGCATGCAACATAGTTAAAAAACTTGTGACTAAGTACAATCTAACCTGTATTTAAATTTAACAGGATGCATATTGATGATTATCCTTAACTGCACAAAACAAACTAAAAATCTACTGTGGGTGTAATTAGGAGACCCCAAGTTGTGATAACAAACAGTTTCCATCTCATTTGATAGCAGTGGAAATGATATACATTTTTGATAGATTAATCACACTATATTCTGGTGCTGTCTTCTCTTTTCGGGAGATGATGTTTGTTTGGGTTTTAGTGGGATTTTTTTTGCATGTTAAATCCAATAAAGACAACTAGGATGTGCCTTAAAAGCACTTCTGGTTTACTCACAAGGACGCTGTTAATCAGGTCACAATTAGAAATCTAACAGGGAGCTTATATTTTTTATAGATATTTCAAAAGAAAGAAATGATAAAAGGCAATTGTTTTTTTAAGATGACAATGAAATGGATTCACAATAAATATTTCACAGTCTGATTCCCACCTTGAGGTTTTCACTGAAAGAATAACAAAATATTTAGACAGAATGAAGCAGCTTCATCAGACAGGATTCAAAGACATTTGTGAATATTATTTGCCAGTTCATCTCATCTTCTGATGTGTTTAACCTCTACTCAAATCCAAATACATTGGAATAAGAGTCAAACCAATACACGTGAGTGCCGTAACAAGTGGGCTATCAGGAAAAAGGGTAAAAGAAGGACCATCAATTCAAATTTCTGTGAATGACAGAACAGAATTAGACACCTACATCTTGGACAGTACATACCAACACTAGCACAATATAATATTTGAATGCTTTTCTTAGGTCATTTAGAAGTTACAAATTGCAAAGTTGACTTTCTTTCAGTTCTTATGTCAGTCTTTGTAGATGTTAGCCACCTTACACTGCTCCTAAATTTGTCGAATGTGTTTGCTGTTTCAAACCCTGTGTTACAGACTTCTAGAAATCCTCATCATCTGGTAGAACTAACAAAATCTACAGACAGTAAATCATTGACTATATTGTATGCAACAAACTTACAACTTGCTTGTCATGATTTGACGTACTCTTCATTTCAATCACCTTTAGCTCTCTTCTCAACATGAAAAGGTGCAGTGATGATGTGAAGGCTGGAAGGTGCAGTGAATAATGCTGCACATTGTATCTGGTGTGATTATTGGGTTCCTGTTTGGGCTGGGTTTTTTTGTAGTTTAGGTGATGGAATCTGCTTGTTTATGTGTTTATCAGATCATTGAAGTATACACTTAACTTCAGAGAAAGGACCTCATTTCCTATTGACTGTAGTCAGTGAGGTTATTTTCTTTTGTCAGAATGAAAATCAATGGGCTCATGCAGCATTACAAATCAATTTCTTCCATCTAGATTACAGTGCTTTTACGTGCTTGATTGTGTGTAAACATACTTCTCACTTCACAGAATATCTTGCAATTTATCTAGAAATAGGAAGACAAATATCCATGGGTTTTTTTAATGTTTAAATCTTCTGCACATTTTTTAAAAAGATAAAACTGCTTGAAACATAGAATGTTTCCTTCTGAGGTTTCAGAATTTTAAAATGCTGCTAAAAAATCAGAATTAAAGATTTGAGAACTTAAGGAGGAGAAAAGGGTTATTGCCAAAGAAAACACTTCAAAAATGCTTACTTTACCCTTACACAATATTTGCTTAAGCTGCATTGAAACAAATTATTTTGACAGGTTGTCTTAGAAAATGTTGATGTAATGATGTAATGGTGTAATGACTATATTCCATAAAATATTTCAAAAATATGTAATTAGCATACTGCTATAGAAGATATGAAAAATGTTTCAATCAGCTTACCAGTTAAGAGAAATTACTCAATATGGGTGTAATGATATCACTAAGTATATTTAATAGAGATAAAATATTTCAGATTGTCAGAGCTGAGTAACATGATTATCAATAGTATACAAGAGTCACGATTACATCATAAAGTTATATTATAACCTATTCTGCTTCACTTTCCCCTCATTCACTGTATAACCAAAAGGAATAATAATAAAAATAATGGAAAGAGAATGATAATGTAAACAACAAAAAGCTAGTTATAGTATTCACTGTTTTATAACAATAATTTTATATTCTTTTCAAAAAACTAAAATTATCTTATAATGGGTACACTTCTGATTTATTTCAGACTTTGTACAGTTCAGAAACAAAATTCTAATGTCCTAAAAGCGTGTGCAAATTATAATGACCTGAAAAAGTGATTTCTACAAACATAGGAACTGGCAATAGATATAGACTGAACTGGGTCAAACAGATTTTAATAAAAGGGGATGTACTGCTGCAGAAAAGCCTGGACCCAGATTCAATACAGCTTAATCATTCTAAGTGAAACATTTTACATCCTTACATATGCAAGCAGAACTAGGACAATAAATCTTGGATTCAATAATTTAGTAAAAAAGTAATCTCTCTCACAGACTAGTAAAGATTTGGGATCTGCAGGTCTAACTGAGAGATAGTCCTTTGATTTAAGGTACAAAAGGGAAAATACCCCTGTTGGTCAGTTTTGGGTCACTTGTCCTGTCCACTTCTCCCCACAGATGTGACCCTTCTACGCTTTTCCGTTTCCGACCCTCTAACGGGGCAAATAATGAAATTGGCTGACTTTGGTTGTTATAGCAAGAAGTATAAGCAAGAGCCTCTCTGCATACTATTCCTTGGCATGTAGCACAAACATTGGTCTTATCAGTCTGAGAACGAGCAGTTTTTTCCACAATATGCTATTAATTTCAGAAAGTTAGAAGATGCCTAGCTAAGACGTAAAATTATGGAACAGAAAGTTGGTTCTGTTTTATTTCAAACCAGGACAGTCCCAAGTAAAGTTCGAGACTACTGCTTCTCAGTTTCTCGTTATGAAGGAAATTTGCTCTATGACAAAAGTAGTTAAATTTTCTGTAGACTAAAGCTAAACTTTGAATCTTCCTGGAGAATGTCCTACTCACCCATATTACATAGCAAGTCCAATTAAAAACAGAACCAAATGTCAAAATATTAAATTTTCCACTAGGGGGGAGGGAAAAACTCTTCTCAATTTTTGTTCTCTTTTTTTCCTGTTGATGGATGGAAGCTCACAATCCAAAAATAATGAAGTTTTTGTTTTGTTGTCCCCTTTCTCATCTGGGTCACTAAAATAGTGGATAGAGATAATGCATTTTTTTTAATGGGCCAATATGAAATTGTCTCTTTACAGAATAAAGTACAGAAAGCAGAATCAGATGTACATTATTATCTTGTGCATAAAGGTAAACGCAGCTTTTATTGGCTATATCTGAAGATTTTGAAGTACAGTTCTAAAATCTGCATTTTCTGTGGAAATGAAACATATTAAAAATCAATTAAAAATACAATTTCATGACTACTGTTGTTTTTGCATTGTGACTCCTTCCATTACAAAATTGCAAAAAACCCTACCACAATCTCTTAAGCTTCGAAAGAGTAGCCAAAGTGCTTTTTTTTCTTTCCCTTCTGTCATTGTACTGTCTTAATGTAAAAACCAATGATGTAAAAGGGGGAGGAGACAAATCAACAAAATACTAATCCTTTTCACTTTGCTCTACCTGTCAGGTCTTCTTACATTTTGCATGAAATAAACCCATTTTAAAGTCTGATTGTTCTCTCCCTTAAAAGTGATTAGAAGCTTCAGTCATTCGCAGAAATATGTTAAGTTATGCAAATACAATGGATCCAAATAGTCAGTCGAGCATGATAACCATTCAGTAGATTAACTTGGCTGGTATTGTCCCATGGACAAAGGAATGTTAACTTAGAAGAATTTAAATGGAACTTCAGATGCTGTGGTTTTAGCACATAAATCTCAGCATGCTGTATCACAAGTATGTTATGTTTCAATGACATCAAACTCAATCTATAACAGTCGCTGCTTATCGTTTAAGTATTTGAAATGAGTATTTTCCTATCAAATATCTGGTAACATAGGTCAAAAACTGAGGAAAGTAATAGTAAACGCCCAGGAAAATGTGACTGGTAGGGACATCTGAGTCAACCCTAGCTCCCTGTAGTCATAGACAGTATTAAATAAAAGATATTTAGTCCAGAGAGCCTTATACCATGATCCACAAAACATTTTCCACTCACTACCACAAACAGAAGTTTTACAAGCTATGCTGTAAACTTGTGCACAGAGGAGAGCAACATCAAACACTGTTAAGGTTTGAGTTTGCTGACAAAGCAAGTTAAAATAATTCATATATCATATGAAATATATGCTCCATAAGTAGTAGAGAAGCACACTGCATTATCTGAATAGTTTTATTTAGGCTTCCCCTCTGTTATAAAGAAGTAAGAAATAATCTTGTTATACATTTTTACAATAATAAACCTTGTCTTGCATATCAGTCTCACATCTCTGTTTACAAAATTCTCCTCTGATACTTGCAGCTTGTGGGGAAGAAGGTCCCCAGAAGCATGCAGAAATAGTATTTCCTAGTCTTGTGAAAACAGTTTTTCTCTTTTTTCCCCCAGAAAAATATACGCATCGTGCCACAATAACAGCAGAATGTAAGTATATTCCACTGACTATCATAGAAGCCTAAGTATATGCCTCACATGGAGAAACACTGAAGGTATCTAAATTAGGTGTTTGAAACCAAATCATCCCAGTACTGGAGAGGTGCTGCAGAATATGTGATAACTTTTCTCTACTCCAAAAAAAAATCTTCTTCTGAGGAAACATTTCGATAACATAGCTACCTGATGAAATCAGCTGCTCGATATTTGTCTCCTGTTACTGAATTTCCAGAGTTCAGAACCTTCTAATGTGTTTTATGATGTGATATGATGTTTTGCATGAATTTTTAAAACCTTTACATAAAAAGTAGCCAAAATCTCAAGAATATCATGCTAAAATACACCTTGAAAGTACAGTGTTTAAACGCCAAACTCAAGCAGTCAGAAATTAAGGAATGCAATGTTTAAATAACATCTGTGCCAAGAAAAGACAGAAAATGAAACATTTAATGGGTACTGTTACATGGTTAAAAACACTGTTTCTCTCTTGCTAGACTGTATGTTAGACACTAAAGAGAGCTTTGTTGTGTGTGGGGGAGGGGATTAAATTAAAAGAATAATTTAAATAGTAACCAAAGAAACCATTCACGAAGTTGCAACAAACAGATGAGCACATACTACAATACAGAAATACTTCAGACCTCAGGACCATGAAAGGCAAAGAACATGAATTTTTCATCAAATTTGTGTAGTAAGTAAAAATATTCCGGTTGAAAATGAATGGGAATTCAGATTAGTTAAAGTTAATTCAACATATTGAGCTGTCTGCAGAGGTTCTATGTGATTTTGTGAAGCTTATGGATTGGTCTACAATGCAAATTTAACTACTCAATTGGCATATCTGCATCAATGAAACTATTTAAGTAACACAAAACTCAAACCATGGCAATACTATTTGCATCAAGATATATGACACAACGTTAATTAGGCTGTTAATACAGCTGTTAACCCAATGTACAGAATAATTTTGCTGTGGACAATAAAGTTGCTTTCATCAGAAAGAATTTGATATTAAAGAATCTTGCAATTCACAAAGTAATCTTACAGGGACATCAGTTTTAGACACCATTCTCAAGTCCACAGTGCAGCACAGTTTTCATGGCAAATATTCACAGAGTATACTGAGAGCATGAAAAACGTGAAATATATTCTACCTTTTTAGTGTTATAGAACTTCCATTGTACATACATTGTACATCTAGAAGATTGCTTCATAAATTCTACTGTGAAATACTTGCAGGAAAAAAAAAGCTGTCAGATGCATAGTAAAAACAAATCTCTGTTCACTTAGCTGATGGCTGATAACACACTATGTAGCATTTTGTTATCTGAAAAAAGTTTTCAAAGTGGCTTTATCTTCTTGTATGTTGTATGACAGAGCAGCTTCTGTTAAGTGCGGAATCACCTTGACACACGTAAAGCAATCAAGAGAGAAAATGATCCAGTGGGACCCTACCTCTGAAAAAGGTCAGATAGATCAGTTCCTGCTCCAATCTCAATTTCAATGCATTGGTTTAACTAGGCTTATGTAGTTCACAATATTTTTACCCCCTTTTGAGTTAAAAAGTAATCTTTCTCCAATCTCACTCATTTACGCGGATATACCTTCTTTTTTGTAAGGGTATTTCATGTATGAAGAACAGTGGTGTTAGTCTTTAGTAGCAAAAGTTGGGCAGTTCAGATCTAACTGTAGAAATAAAATTATTTTGATCAAACCTGTGGTTTGATTCTGTCCATGCTAACCAGAAATTTTTGCAAATTAATTTACCTGTGATGAAACAGAGGCTCAAGGATTATGCCAAAAACAGAATGGGAATTTTTAAGCAGTAGATTAAAGAAAATGGAAAGAAAATATTTGAAAAATAACTGGCAAGTTTCCTACTAAAAAACAAAATTGTGATTTAGTGATCAGAGAACTTGTGAAAGAGTGTCATTTCTTTATCCTAAATACAAGAAGTTGGATGGGCTGAAGGATTGAGAGGAGAGGAAGAAGAGAAGACATGGTAACGGACATAGAGAAAGATTTCTACAGCAAATGAAAGTCACAATCTGTTCTGCAAGTTTGTAGTGAATTATCTAGAAATAACAGATGAAAGCCAAAGCAAGGACGATTTAGGTCATGCATGAGGAAACACTTTTCAATAGTCACTTGGAGTAAATTGCTTTGGATGACTGTGCATTCTTCGTTACCAGACTTCTTTAAGACCAAATTTAAAGCATCTATCAAGGATGGCGTAAGTGTAGATGATTCTGCCCTGGACCAGAAGAATGGAGTAGATGGCCACTTGAGAGCTCTTTAAGGCTTACAGTTTCATGACTTAAAGAGGTAAGGTGTGGATACAATCAGGCTGTTAAAATTTATTATCGTATGTCATAATAAAAAATATTAGAGTTGGAAAAATATTTTTATGATACTATATTTTTACAACATTTAGTAAGATTTATTATGATAGTCTGATAGTTCCTTAAACTTGTTATGTGGCAATTTTTACAACAAAATTTTTAAATGGTAAAATATCAGTCTGGTTGATGAAGCAAATATTCTTTGCTTTATTCTAGTCAGTTTGCTTTAAAAATATTAGTATATTTTAGATTTTCTTTCCCCCTTTCTTCCCTCTCTTTCTCCCCCTCCCTCACTCCGTTTCCCTCAGCTTACTTGTACTTTTGCTTTTTTTTCTACAAACTTTATAAATTATTCTCATTTAGAAATGGTCTGTATAGGAAAAAAAAGCTGCTACCTACTTTCAGTGTTTTATTTCTACTTTAAAGGAACATGAATATAGCAGCTATTTCTCTGATATTTGGACAATATTTTGTTCTACTGAAATAAACCAGGCTACATACCTCTCTAGAGTTTCCTCATATTGCAGGCAATAAATATTTCATTGCTAAAATTTTAAAAGTGCTCCAGTGGAAGTTATATAAAACTTTTATTGACAAGAACAATGCTGTTGCAAGGAAAATCAAATGTTTATGTCTTATTTTGAGGTAAATATCTAATCTATTTACAGGAAACATCCCAAGTGAATACGCAATAAAGAAAATGAGAACTTCTCACAGCGGTGAATAACGTTGCTGCCTCTACTTTGCTATACCCTCATAGTGTTATATTTACAATCCTTTTCAGTATATCAGTAAAAAATAAATAAACATATATATATACATACATGCAGCATCTTGGGGTATAATGGTAGGGGACTTGAATAAATTTTCCTCGGTGCAATAAGTTCTCTAACATCTTTTTCAAGATTTGATGGTGGTGATTTAAAAAATATAATTTTTTTGTCCCCATGTCTTCTGGAACAATCTGTTCTACAACTGTGTCATTTTAAAGATAAGAAAACATCCTATACAGTGCCATTCATTTTTCTTGCATTTAGATTATACTCCTGTGGTCTTCTGCCAATATTGTCATATGCAATCAAATAACTTTCTCTTACTTTATCTTAGCTTAAATACCTCTTTTTACTCCCTCATAAATATTACCCTCTCTCTGTCTCCTCCCGTAGTGAATTTAAACAGCAATTACATACAGTGCCAGCTTTCTTTGTTAAGCTCTACATGATATACTCTTCTTTCCAGTTACCTGTTCATTATAATAGCATTCTCCCTAACTTATTTAGTCTGAATTCAGGTTTTTCATTATTAAACAGAATTATAAATCTTACTTCAGGTAAGATCTCACCAGTGCCTGCTATTTCTCATGTAATTACCTGTCTTGATACATCTTAAAACAGTCCTTGCCTTTTCACAGATTCACTGTACGTTAATAACTAAATTCCTCCTCCTGAAGAATTCTTAAGTTATGAGCCCTGAGCTTGTAGCAGAAATTCATATTTGTTCCAAAGTATCTTATTCTCTGTCATAATTTTAAAAAGTTGAAGGAGTTATGTTAATTATAATTCAGAATACATTCTCTGTATCCTGAAGATTTTGGCATGAGAAAAAGATGCTTCCCATTGCTACATTTGCTGGGAAAATAGTAGAAAGAAGTTTAGGGAAAAGGCAGCCAAACTGGGTCCAGTCTCACTGTATTTCCTCTGGGCAGTAGATTTGCTGACTATGTTAGAGCTGCAAATGGACTTTGTTCACAGAGAACTAGCTGGTTTACTCTAAAAGGCAGGAAGGACTATTGTGGACCAGGACCTAGGAATGAAAGACAAGTTACGAAGCAATGCAGTCTTACTCTAAAGAAATTCCAGAGTTTGTTCTGGTGCTGTAATTTTGCTGAGCCATAAGCAGTATGTTTCATTCACAATGAATAAAACATATTTCGTTCTTTACACTTAAAGGTAAATTATTTTATATTTCTTTCTTTCCGACTTTATCATTTATCTTTCTTTCTCCACTTTTTTTTTTTTTAATATTTGTCATTTGAAGTTCATTACCTTCCTTGTAAAAGATGAAATCTCATCTTCCCTTCCCTCCTTCCAGTTCTACACCTTCTTTGTTCAGTTTATTCACAATTATATTTCAAAGCTCCTAATTTTCCATCACAGTGTATTATTTTCTTTCTTTCATTATATCTGAAAGTAGAGTTTGAGTTTTATAACTACAACAAAAAAAATCCTGTTTATTTTTTCTGTCATGTATTTTATTTAATTACAACGTGCAGTTTTTGAGGATGTCCGAGATTCATTTTTCTACCAACCTAAGGGCTAGCAGGCTATTTTTAGAAATGTTTGGAGTTTACAGTCAATTCTAATTTGGTTTACAATGATCTGTAGATGGTTACATTTCTTGAAAGCTTGCATTACCTACAAAGAGGAATATTTACACTTTGCCCAGATATATATTTATAAAAATCCATAAAACATATAGACAATATTTTGCAACTACATTGCAAATTAACCCTTCAAAGCATTATGCAAAACTACTATTCACATTTGAGTATCTTACAGTCAATTTTTCACATCATGTGTGCATTTAAATAAGAAACCTTTTTTCTTAAACTTTTCAAGTATTATTTGTAAGAATTTCCAGTAATTTCTTGCAAAAGAATAGTCACGTACACAGAGTTCAGAAGCACGTGGCTTTTCATTTTACAATTGTATTATAAAACATTGGTTTTTAATTGATTTGCAACAATAGGGGATGTTCCAACATTATTTTAATTGATTCTTTCCCCATAATTTGAGGTCTACATGAATCTGGAAGATGTTGGGAAGAAATGTCTTGTGGAATTACTCCAAGTTAATTAACACTTAATTAAATCTGAAAATGTCAAAAGAAAAGACAAAGATGTCAAGTCATTTTCAACTATCTTATCCTAACATAATTAGAAAACTAATAATGACAGCATAAGTTTTTTCAACTGGAGATTATGGACCCAACAAATAAAATTACCCATCATCCACCATCACTCCTCATTTTGTGCGGGACAGTGCTCCATTTTCCTTTCCCCTATGCTTCTTTTTGCCCTGCTCTTCTTCCAGATAATTTGGGTTATTCCAAAGTGATTACAAAAGCTTTACATCTGATAAAACTGATTATCTCATATATTTTTGATTTGAATAAAAATGACTTCAATTAAAATCAGTGAGGATAAATGAAACTTGGAATTGAAAAACAGAGAGAATATGTGGCAATTTTAAAATATTCTGGTATCAAAGCTATTTCTATCATGCACAAATAGATTTGATTTAATCTTAAATTCTCCTTTTCTCAGCCTGGATCCAGATATCAGCAAAATTAGCTGATTAGCAGAATTTCTCACTAGAGCAATATGAAAAACCAAAAGACCCAATACTGTCATGAAAAACAATGTGTTTGGCAGATATTTGGGCATCATTACTTGCTTGCTGTGTGCTTGCCGTCTGCTTGCCATAAAAGAATGGTATGGTTTGTGGATGGTAGTTATCAGTGGAGATACATTACAACTAAGAGCTTTTTTTTTGTGCCATCAATTCTTAAATAAACTTATCACTTAAATCAGTGGGAAGATCTGATTAAAAACTGCTTGCATGATAAGAAACTGTAGGGACATTTGGTAGTGAACCAGTCACCACTCAGATACATTTTTAGCAAGAAAAAGCAATCACTTCTTGAGTACAAGGTTCTGGGGGAAATAAAACCTTATTCCTTTTTAAATTACAAACTAAAGCATCATCTGCATGGAGCCACAGTACTCTGTATCAAGTATATGAAATAAAATATCTTCTGCTCTCTGTAAACTCATTCTTTTCTTTTCTTATTTAAAAAAAAAAAGTCTATTATTTAAAACAAGTCTGGTTTCACACAACAAATACCCAAATAATATACCAGATATTATTACCAATCAAAATTATTTATTCTCCTGAAAGACTCAATTCAAAGCTATCACTTATTACACAATGCAATAGCTTTACAAGTCCCACAATTGCTGTGGCTGAATCTACATCACACCTCTACATCTCACACTTAAATTGATCAACACAGAACATTACGAGGATAACTTAAAAGCCTTAATTTTTTTTTTTTTTTTTTTGGTGGAACTCTTTTAATACCATTGCACCAAACTAACAATTGTACCATCTACAAAAGCACAGACACAGTTTTCTTGTTCCGAGAAGCTTTGAATCTCATTGCCACTTTTGAAAAGAAATAACCATGAAACAGGTCAGAAACAGGTTTGTCCAAATTTCCGTTGTGCAAGTACTGTTGAACTGTTACATACCCTTGGCAACCGATGAGGAAGGAAGATTTCTATCTCTCTGTCATCAACCCACTCAAGGTATTACAATGCACAGAAGCAAATTGTGGCAAACTTTTCCAAGCTGCTTTTTAAATTTCGGTCCTTTTTTTTTGTATTGCAAAGAAATGGCCTTCTATGTTATATTTTTCCACGGCTGTCATTCAGTGATATCCAAGACTGCAACAGTGTCTTCATTTAAGTAGAAAAGGAGTCATTTACAGTTTTCAAAATATCTTAGGTTCACAATATCTGCATGCTATTTGTCTGTGTCAGGTCTGACAACCTAACAGCTTCTTTTATATTAATTTTCTTTCAGTGAAGTCCCTGGTACAATATGTAATCAACTTTGCGTCCATTGTTTTCCTTCAATTTCCATTGTGGTTTCAAAATAGAAACAGAAGTTATTAAAACAATAGAAATGAGAAAATTATTTTAATTTAGTAATGTCAGTGATATGGAGAAGAGTGCAACAAAGTATTATTATATTATGTCGCATGCTTTTTTTTACTGATAGGAGACAAAACAAAAAATGTGCTGTCACTACAATTCAAATATTGTTGATACATGAAAATTTAGCTAAGACAGCTGAAAAAAACGTGGAAATTCCATATCTTGGGTGTTTGTAGAGCTATTTGGAACAGATTTTAAATTCTCCATTGATGATGAATTTAGTCACAATACATTATTTAGCAACACCTGCCCTACATCAGCCAAATTTGATTTTGAGTAAGACTAGTAAGTAGAGTCCTGAAGCAATTAAGTTTCTGGGGTTCCATTTTTAGTGTAAGGTCAGCTGGAAGATCTTAATAGAACTTGGATAAAAAGAGGCAGACAAAATAGGTTGGTCTTAAATAATTTCCACCATCCAGCTGGCATTTCACTTTTGACCTAAAGTGATATGCCTCCCCTCCCTACAGAGATGTTCAACCAGGATCTACAGGTTCCCTGGTGATGAAAAAGAGATTAAAAATACTTTTCACATACTCTAACAGGGATTTAGCATTGCTTGCTTTCATCTTACAGGTTTTCTACAGGGATGACAAATGGTCTTGTGGGTCATTGTAGGTCCAATATGTTGCAGGTGTTTACAGCCTACAATTGTAGCCCCCCACAGCTGCAAGGGTCAGGGCTAGACCTATCAGGGCAGAAGTCCCTCAGGCTGAGAGGTCAGTTGAATATCCTGCTGCTACTGAGTTTGTCATCCTTTGATGCAGTGGTAACAGTGCTATTCTATAGGAGAGATTCCTATATAATCCCTTACACTAGTTCTGGCTTGCAGCTGGCCCCTTGTAAGCCCTAAGAAAAATAACTAGAAAGAGAGAGAATGTGAAGAATCACAGAATCACAGAATCACAGAATCTTAGTGGTTGGAAGGGACCTCTGAGATCATCGAGTCCAACCACATAAAAAAAAACAAAAAACAAAAAACAAAAAACAAAAAACAAAAAACAAAAAACAAAAAACCCACACAAAACAAAACACAAACCTCACCAACAAACACCACCAAAAACACCACCCACCAACTAAACCCCACACCCACGACCCGACCCACAACACCCCACCACAAACCAATAATCTTGGGCACTAGAGCATGCCCTGAAGAGCCATGTCTACATGTTTCTTAAATACCTCCAGGGATGGTGACTCCACCACCTCCCTGGGCAGGCTGTTCCAGTGCCTGACCACTCTCTCAGTAAAGTAATTCTTCCTAATATCTAATCTAAATCTCCCTTGCCGCAGCTTCAGACCATTTCCCCTGGTCCTGTCATTCTTCCTTTGGGAGAAGAGGCCAACCCCCGCCTCTCTACAGTCTCCTTTCAGGTAGTTGTAGAGGGCAATGAGGTCTCCCCTCAGCCTCCTCTTCTCCAAACTAAACATGCCTAGTTCCCTCAGCCTCTCCTCATAGGACCTGTTCTCCAGACCCCTCACCAGCCTGGTGGCTCTCTGGACACGCTCCAGCACTTCAATGTCTTTCCTGTAGTGAGGGGCCCAAAACTGAACACAGTACTCGAGGTGAGGCCTCACCAGTGCCGAGTACAGAGGCACGATGACTTCCCTACTCCTGCTGGCCACGCTATTCTTGATACAAGCCAGGATGCCATTGGCCCTCTTGGCCACCTGGGCACACTGCTGGTTCATGTTAAGCCGGCTGTCCACCAACACCCCCAGGTCCTTTTCTGCCGGGCAGCTTTCCAGCCACTCCTCCCCAAGCTTGTAGTGTTGCCCGGGGTTGTTGTGACCAAAATGCAGGACCCAGCACTTGGCCTTATTGAACCTCATCCCATTGGCCTTGGTCCATTGATCCAGTCTGTCCAGATCTCTCTGTATAGCCTTCCGACCCTCAAGCAGATCAACACTCCCACCTAGTTTGGTGTCATCTGCAAACTTACTGAGGGTGCATTCAATCCCCTTGTCCAGATCATCAATAAAGATATTGAACAAGACTGGCCCCAAAACTGAGCCCTGAGGGACACCACTGGTGACCGGCCGCCAACCAGATTTAGTTCCATTTATCACAACTCGCTGGGCACAGCCATCCAGCCAGTTTTTTATCCAGCGGAGGGTACACTTGTCTATGCCATGATTCACTAGTTTCTCCAGGAGAATGCCGTGGGGGACAGTGTCAAAGGCCTTACCAAAGTCTAGGTAGACAACATCCACAGCCTTCCCCTCGTCGAGAAAGCGGGTCACATGATCATAGAAAGAGATCAAGTTGGTTAGGCAGGACCTCCCTTTCATAAACCCATGCTGGCTGGCCCTGATCCCTTGGCTGCCCTGCACTTGCCTTAAGAGCTCACTCAGGATGATCCTCTCCATGATCTTTCCCGGTACCGAGGTCAGGCTGACAGGCCTGTAGTTTCCGGGATCCTCCCTCCGGCCCTTCTTGTAAATGGGCGTCACATTGGCCACCCTCCAGTCATCTGGTATCTCTCCTGTTGACCAGGATTGTTGATAGATAATGGAGAGAGGCTTGGTGAGCTCTCCTGCCAGCTCCCTGAGAACCTTTGGGTGAATCCCATCCGGCCCCATAGACTTATGCGTATCCAGGTGCATAAGCAAATCATTAACTATTCCCTCCTGGATTACAGGGGAGTTGTTCTGTTCTCCATTCTTATCTTCCAGCCCAAGAAGCTGAATACCCTGGGAGTAGCTGGTCTGATTATTAAAGACAGAGGCAAAGAAGGCATTAAGTATCTCAGCCTTCTCCTCATCCTTCGTTGCAAGGTTTCCCCTCGCATCCAGTAAGGGATGCTCAGTCACATTCTCTGTGACTCTCTTTTTGTTAATATATTTATAGAAACTTTTTTTGTTGTCCCTTATGTTAGTTGCAAGGTTCAGTTCCAGCTGGTCTTTTGCCTTCCTGATTTTTTCTCTGTATGACCTAACAAGATCTCTGTACTCCTCCTGAGTTGCCTGTCCCCTCTTCCAAAGGTGGTAAACCTTTTTTTTTTTCCTTAAGTCCCATCAAGAGCTCTTTGTTCATCCAGGCTGGCCATTTTCCCTGGCCTTTAATTTTGCACCTCATGGGGACAGCCTGCTCCTGGGCCTTCAGGATTTCCCTCTTGAAGAGAGCCCAGCCTTCCTGGACTCCTTTGTCTCTCAGGACTACCTCCCACGGGACTCTCCCAACCAGGGTTTTGAACAGGCTAAAGTCTGCCCGCCAGAAGTCCAAGGTGGAGGTTTTGTTAACCCCCTTCCTTACCTCACTTAGAATGGAAAACTTAATCATTTCGTGGTCACTAAGCCCAAGACGGCCTCCGACCTCCACATCCCCCACTAGCCCTTCTTTGTTTGTCAACAGTAGGTTGACAAACAAACAGTAGGTTGACAGAACAAAGGGAAGGGACAAAGGGAAGGAGGAAGAGACAAAGACATGGAAGGGGAAAGGAAGGTAGGAAAACAGACATTCAAGGGGGGGGAAATGTTTACTTTTCTAGCAGTACAGTTGGCTGGATTGATTCACTGAGGATTAGAACATGATAGACAACACATGGACAAAATGAGATGGGAAGAATGGGAGTGCAGTGGGGGAGGGCCATAGCATAGGACTACCTCCAAATGCCACGAAGCAATTGAGCTACTTGTTTTATGAGACTTCAACAAGTGAAGAGGTAGACTACCAGGGACATGGTCTTCCAGAGCTTCTTACAAGTGCACAGGGAAATAGAAATCTCCAATTTTTAATAATTTTATTTTTATTTTTGTTTTGTGACTTTGCAAAAGTAGATTTAGAAAACACACATTTCTGTGTTTTTTGAGAAGTGAAATGCTACAGTCATTTCCTCTAACATTATGTTGTATTAAAACAAGCAACTGACCTATACGAGTTTCTGCTGTTCTCTGAAAGTGGAAATATTTGTGCCTTGGAAAAGAAAGGCATTGTAGGAGTGAAAATTTGTGATTGATCAATATGTTTAGATTTCATTGTAGATTTGCCCTTCCGTTAGCTATGAGTTCTAAATGAGCTGTTAACTTTCATTTTATCTATAACATTATGTACCTGGCAGATTTCTGGTACTAGTCCTGTTGCTTATGAAAAGGTGGCTGTCTTTCTGGTTCATGAGATAAAAAGTCACTGTTAAAGTTTAATCTGTTTTGATGAACACTCCTTTAGTAACTATGTTTCCCTTTATTACAGGCAATCTGAATATTAGGAATTTTTTCCAAGTCTAACAAGTCCACAACAGCAATTTCCAGAAAACAGTCTATGCCTATTAACCCTTTCTGGAAAGTGAATTAAAGACGCTCTAAGCATAAATGTTTTTCTCACAATGTTTATACATTGTAAAGACTGTGATTTGCACTTTAGATACATGAACTAGTATAAAACTCATGAAAGGACTCCTACAAAAATACTTAAATATAAAAAGTGTATCTATCTTTGCTTTGTTTACTTTTCTTCACCATTCAAGAATATTTTTTGAACATAGGTCAAAATCTTTTCAAAGGAAGTAGGCATTTCTGGACAGTGATTCATTTTATCCTTACAGGAAGTAAAAATAAAATAAAATAAAAATTAGACAAATTGTGTATTTTACGTCAGTTTTTCTCTTGGTTAGCTGTAAAGAATGTGTTGGGGAGCATTCAACCTAACCTCAATAATTCATAAAGGCTGTACCATCCTGTTTTAGCTTGGGGGTTTTTGGGTGGGTTTTCTTGTTAAGTTGGGTTTTTTTGGTTCTTTCTCTGAAAAAATAACTCCCTTTTCTGGTCTCCACCATGCCATTGTCTTGCAAACTGATGATTCTCAATCCAAATGATTCTGTGATTCTCCAGTGGACTTCAGTGCTGAGCAAACACATTAGATTATCTCTAGAGAATGGAAATACAATGAGCCCTACATTCACAGCATTTTTCTGCCCAACATAGATAAACTGATTGAACTGAATTAATGAGATTGCAAAAATCATCATCATCATAAGAAATCATCATATCCATTTACTTGGTATTTCATGGTCTGCCAGTGGTATAAAATGAAGGGGGCTTCTGTTTTTGTCCTGTGTTCAACAGCTGGGGAAAGTACTTGCATTTCTAATTTCATTTTGATGACTCATGATTTTATTTTAATTTTCTCCATATACAAACTTACATAAGCTTGCTGGGAAGTACTTAGTAATTGTTTGGTTTCTTTCCAGACGTGCTGCTCTGCTGATATGGTAGTTTGTAAATCAATTTGAAACTAAAAAAAAATTATTTAAATTAAGTGATGTGTGTTCAAATATCAGAACTACTCAAATAAAACAATTGAAAAAGTAAATTTTCAGGTGCCTGTTTATGCCTATTTATATTTATCATTATTTACAGTCAGCTCTTATAAGCTTGAAAATAAAATTTAACAACTAGATTATCAACTAGATTTTCCATTTAATCATTAAAATATTTTTATTGGAAAAATATATAAAATGTTTATATTAGTTTCATTCTAATTGGGTAATATATTTGCTTTAGAGAAGCAGAAGGAATTTAAACAGTAAACGTTTGCCTTTGAAAGACAACCTCTTCTATCTCCCTTCCATGAGCACAGAACAGATAACAATACAAGCAGTAATTTCACATAAAAGATAGACACAAAGCATCAGACTCACACTGTTTGAGGAAACAGAATAGCTAGTTAAAATGACTACCTATGGACATGTTTATAGTGTCCTAGATGAGTAGGATATTAAAGTAACTGTCCATTATACTCTTAACAGCTATAATCTCATAGAGTGCTATTCAACAAATGGTTCTCTGCTTCTGTAATAGCACTGGGCAGGGTCCTATGGCTCAGCTCAATTAAAACTACTCTGACAGGGCAAGACCATTTTGGCAGGCAGAACTATTGCTCTTTCATATAAAAGTGCCCTGGGAACACAATAAGCAATCTGCACCATAATGGATAAAATAGAGCTAATGTTCAGTGATGCAGTACAGATTTACTTAGCTAATGCAAGTTGACTGTGCTTTGACATACCATACACAGCTTTCTGGAAATGGTTTCACATTTTAATACTATGCTGTCTAGGTGTCAGTTTTTGCTGGTTCAGTCCTGTAGTGCATGTAAAATAATAGATACCAGGACAAAACACAAGCTATAGATCTACGTGTAAAATTGGCTTTGAAATAATAAAAAATTCAACAAGGGGAAACATCATTATTTCTCTTGTTTTCTGGTTAGCCTATGACCTCATCTTTTTTTTTTTCTTTTCTTTATTTTCATTTCTGTTCTTTTTTTTAAAAAAAAAACTTTTAATCTGTATTTGCTTATACGTATTTTTTCAGATTAAACTCATTATCACTCTCTATATGTGGTAATTGCCTTTCATAAAATATACCTGCCCAGAGTGCCTATATCTGTATCCATATCTGTATATATATAATCTCTACCTGTCTTTGATATCTTTATCTAATTTAAATAAATATATTATATATAAGATATATACATGTGTGTACATGCATAGTTTGTTTGTTTGTTTGATTGATTGATTGATTGATTGTGATTTATGTGTGCCTTCCTCCTAAACTGAACTGGATTTTGCTAATACTCATTTTGTTACTCCAAGGCCAAAGTAGTCAACCCACAAACACAGTCAATAGCCTTCTTACACAGAAGTAGATTTAGGTAAGAACATTTATTCCACATTTTTCCTAAGTAAAAATAAAGTTCCGATTAAAAGGTTGTATTCAAAATTCAGAGGTTTCAGTTGTTACCCTGTAGGAATAAAGTTTGCAAACAGAACTCTGAAACAGTAAAAAAAAAATAATAATAATCTTGTGGCAGAAATCTGTTTTCTTTCTTGCAAAATTCAGACTTTTATCTAGTCACAGTTTTGTACAGGTTTAACCATCAGATCTTTTCATCAGCATGTACAAAGAGTTTGCTGTTGTTTACTGAAATTCCAGAAATATCTGACACATACATAGTTATACACATGAAAAGTTGGTTTCTATTTGCCATTTCCCATTCATTAGCAACCATTTCTATAATTTCAGTTAGTAAATTTGATAAAAGTAACTATATACATTACACGATCGGATGGAGGAACTGGTGGATGACTAAGCAATTTTATAAACACATCAGAATCAGCAGCAATCAGGATCATTACACTTCATATTATTTGCAACATATGACTTGGTCACCTACTAATTCTGATGACTAAATATGTCACCCCATGTTTCTTAATAGGATTTGAGTAGTAACCTAAGTGACTTCCCCAGCTCCTGTTAGAGTTTGACTGAAAAGAAATTATAAAGAGTCTTAGTCCTAAGTATAAAACAATACCACTAATTACTTATTCCCTGCAGATTAGAAAGGCAATGATGTGATCCATGGTGCAACGAAATCAATAGAAACAAACCCATGAGATGGAGCAGGCTTTAGATAATGTTATGAATGGGGAATATACTAAGGACACAAGTATCCTTAGTATGATACGGCAGAAGAGCTGAGATGGTCAGGAAGGATATAATGTTTACTCACAGCATTTCTCTGCCTCATCATCCATCCAGTAGAAATATTGAGCAAGGTGCATAATAGACAGAAAGCTGCATTTTTACTAACATCTCTTATAATTTGCTCTGTAGCTTATTTGAAGTGAGGTGTGTGGTTTGTTTGGAACGGGGTGACAGAGACAGGACTGTTGGTGACACCAGAGGAATGGCTTGTGCTATGAAGTGGCCTTTTTTTTTTTCAGGCATTAGAGCAGGCATTAGACCCTCTGACTGATGTTTTGGGTGAAAAACTGGCTGCTTCATGGTGATTTTTTAGCTCCATGAAGAAGGCCTCAAAATCAATGTAACATTCGTTCCCAAGTTGAATCCAAGAAACGTTTTCTTTTTTTGAAAACACTGAAGTCCAAACTGGGATTTAGTGCCACAGTTATTAATGTCCAAAGCGACAGTAATAAGCAGTGGTAACATTGTGTTGCTAAGTGTGCATACATACCTGTCAATACATAATGGTAATTTGGAATACCATTTATTCTGTGTAAACTAGGTTTGTATGTACATTTTAGATGCCTACTGAGCACTGTTTTAAAATATCCTAAAACATTCTAAACCAAAATGCTTACATTTTCTTATGTAATAGCAAATTTCCACCTGTTCTCCACATACCAGTAAGAGACCTGTGGGCTACTTTTAAGAACTGCAAAAAGTAAGTAAGGAAAGAAAAGTAGTTTTCAGTAAGTGTATATAGTCTCCATGAAATGCCATTGAAAGGCATTCTAAGTTTCACTCACTGAAAATGGCTTAACTATGTGCCTAAGAGAAAGAAATTCTGGTTCACAGTCTAAATTGATTTCCACATTAGTATGATAAATTATTGTAACATCTAAAACACTTCAGAAATGAATGATATACGGTTTTCCTATTTCAGTATTTTTAACTTGCTTTTAATAACCATGCTGATATAGGATATGGGAAAAAGAAAAAAAAAAAAAGAACAATAACAAAAAAAAACAAAACACAAGCTTTCCTAATCTAGACTATATAAAGAAACTGCAAGAAAAGGGGAGCTTTTCCTCTCAACAAGAAAAATCCTTGTAATTTTAAGTGCAGCAGATGACTTTTAGTGCTTAAACTTTGCTTTTAGAGCAACTGTAAAAACCCCTGAGTATCCACCTACCTAGAAGCTTCTGATTCATCCAAACTGCCTCCTAGAGATCCTTCATCATAACTGTTAACTATTTGTGAACATCATAGGTACATTTAAAATGCCATTAAATATTTAGGCAATGTTTAAATTTTTTCCTAAATCTAACAAAAAGAGATTTTCATATCTAAGAAAGGGGAAAAGCCTTTAATTTCAAATGAGTGAGTTACAAGATTATCATGGGATTACAGAATTATAGAATGATTTGGTTTGGAAGGAACCTTCAAAGATCATCTAATCCAACCACCCACCATGGACAGAGACACCTTTTACTAGTTCAGGTTGCTCAAAGACCTCTCCTTCCTAACATTGAACATTTCCAGTGGCAGGACATTCACAATTTCTCTGGGAAACCTGTTCAATGATTGCAAAAAATGTCCTCCTCATGTCCAATATAAACCTATCTTCTCTCAGTTTAAAACCGTTGCCCCTTTTCCTGTCACTACAGGGCCTGGTAAGAGGTCTCTCTTATAAGCCCCCTTTATATATTGAAAGGCCACAATAAGATCTTCCCTGGATCCTTCTCTTCTGCAGGTTGATCGGCCCTGGCTCTCATGTCTCTCCTCTGGACCCACCCTAACAGGGCTACATCTTTCTTGTACTTTGAATGCCAGTGCTAGATACAATAGTCTAGGTTGGGTCTCACCAGAGCAGAGTAGGCGAGGACAATCACTTGCTTCGACCTCCTGGCCATGCTGCTTTTTATGCAGCCCAGGACATGATTGGCTTTCTGCTTTACACACTCACATTGCTCCCTTATGTCCAATTTTTTCTCCACCAGTATCCCCAAGTCCTTCTTTGCAGGGCTGCTCTCAACACATTCATCCTCCAGTCTGTAACCATACTGGGGATTGCCCTGAACCAGGCACAGGACCTTGAGCTTGAACTTGTTGAACTTCATGAGGTTCACACAGGCGCACATGTCAAGCCTGTCAATATAAATTATCTCCTGGAGAAGGAATAAACAGGATGAGTTCTGAATGACAGATTAAAGATTTCTGAACACTTGAAACATTTGTAATCTAGAAAACTGATAAAATGATCTATTTTAACGCATATCTCATGCAACAAGTGTTCCATAAAGTATTTCCTGTTGGAGTTCTGTTGCTCTTACAGGCTAGGTCAAATATTCAATCTGCTGATCAGGTCGAACCTGTCCATAAGATATACAGAAAATTCTAACACCTTTAATATCACCTTAGCAGGAGAATAATAGCAAATTAGGAAAGTAAGATAAATAAAATCTTCCTGAAGTAATCTTAATTTAAACCATCTGTGCATCTTTATTTTTTAAGTGTCACTTTTTTTTTTTTGGTTGATTGGTTTTTGTTTGTTGTTTTGGTATTTTTTGTTTAAATTTCTGGATTGTTGATTTTTCATGTTATGAATATATGGTTTTTTATGCATCTTATTCTGGCATCAGCCAAATGGGATTTAAGATGAACAGATAAAACCATAGTATTGTTTAGCTTGCTGAAAAATCTGTAAACCCTGAGAAACTTTAACAAATGTTTAATTTCCAGGCATGTTTTGTGCATTATCAAGAGGGCCTTAGAGGAATTCACTGTCTCATGAACAGGACACAGGAAAAGAGCTGGTACCATAAAGTCAGGGGACGTGTTTCTTCCAATGGTCATTGTAATGTTTGTGACTTTATGACAAGTAGCATGATGTTATCTGGACATTAGGTGTGAGCCTCTACTCTAAATACATTAGATTGACTTGAATTTGTCTTGGTAAATATTAGGAAAAGCCACTAGCATAACACTGTTTCTGGAGCAGCTGGCAGTCTAATTTATTGTAAATGCATTGGCAAGACCTCGGTTTTGTAACCTGCAGATGAATTTTAGAATCTGTTGAATGGAAAACTGTTTCACTCAGCATCTAGACCTTGTGTAATAGTGTTGCTATTACAAAAAATTGTACTTCACTTTTCTTCTGGTTAACTGAATCAAAAGTTAGTGTTCCATATGTTTTACAGAACCTGTCAAAAGACAAAGTTCACATGGAGCTCGTATGACATCTGAGTTAGGAGAATCAGAACTTTGATGTAGTTCCTAATCCGCTCCAAAGGGAATAAGCTTTGTTTTTTTGGTGGGATAAGCAAACATATAATCTGCTCAGGATTTATGGTGAGGTTCAGATCTATTTTTAGATATATCTATTGAAGTATCTGCAGCAGACATATCTACATGTGAAGGTCATGAAAATCAATCAATATAGTTAGTAAAGTTTGGGGTACTCTTCCTAAATAGACTCCTATGTTCATTCAGCTAAACTGTCCTCTGTATTACATTGCAATCAACAGGATTAGAGAATTCGTCATTCTTGGAACCTTTTTCAAAAGGCACAATGTAACGATTATTTATTTTAATTTTTTTTTTCACAAATAAATCCTGACATCATTCTCTATCTTAATCCATTGATTCTTTAAAAGCTAATTTAAAGTCAGATGAATCCTAGTTTATATACAGAGAGCATAAATAGCCCTTGGAATAGGTTAGGAAAAGACTTAAAGGTCTTAGAAAAAAGTTTAACACTGCATATTGATGTCATTCAAAAAGATTTCGTCATTCTGCCTCTGTCACTTGTGTTTCAATAAGATTTCTTTTTTATTTTTATGTTCTTCTCTACTGTGGGTTTGCAGCTATGGATGCTCAATAGTGATTTTCCTCAATTTCTGTCTATTTTGTGGTCTGAGAATCCATGAATTTGCCATCTGAATACTCCAGAGCTGTAGAGGAAAAATGGCCTTTCTTGCGTCTCCAGATAACTCCACTAAAACCCACCAAAACAAACTAAAATTCAGCAATTTTTGCCATCGATCACCAAAGCCAGCTGTTTACTCTGATTCTGTGGGGTTAAGAAACTGCTTTAGAGTTTTGTTACTGTCTTGGCCTGAAAAATATGAGAGTCAAGAAAAAAAATCATATTATTAATTAAAATAAATGTTCCAAATTAACTGCCATTCTTCTATCTACATCTGCAATTTACTTGTCTTCCCTCATACACTTCCTGGATTATAAATTGAGTTGGTTGGATTACAATCCATCATTTTAACAATTTAAAATGTTAATTTTACAAAATTATGCACATAATTTTCATTTTAGTTCTATTGTGTACTCCACTAATATCTTCTATATTTATCCTTGGGTGACTATAAAATGTAACTTAAATTATTATTATATACATATTACAATACATCTTTAAATTTTATGAAAAGAAGGTCTTAATTATAAATAAAGCTTGAAAAAAAATCAAGTACAAATGAAATATCTGCCAAATATCAGTTAATTAAAATTTAATTATAATTTCATTTTTCTGTTTTGGAAGTAAAAGAAGTCTATTACTTGTCTAAAGAAACAATTACACATTGTATTAGAAATTAGCTTAATAATGTCTTTCAAACAAAACTACTGTGGAATAATACTCGGACATTTAATATTTTTTTTTCTTGTTCTAATTTTTCACATTTTTTCTGTGATGAAGGGTTAGATACTGTGTTTTTTGTTCCACCCTTTTCTTTATCCATACAAATCCAAAAGGACTATGTTATTTTCTTTTTTAATACTCTATAAGAAATAACAGGGACTAGCCTTCACCATGCATTTTAAGTAGTAAAACTCTTAGCCAAGTGCTGCTCTGGCAGTTCAGCGTGCTTCTGGCTGTGTTCCCCAGGGTACTAGAACTGTGGGTGAACCAGAACACCTTCACCATGCATTAGGAAAATAAAAGCACTTGTATGTCTTTATCAACACCAAATAAGGGTGAATTTGCCTTCACAGCCAGGATTTTAGTGCCCCAGAGAGAACGTTGTTCCTAAAAATAAATGTATCTTTATATCAACAAAATTCAAGTTACTCAACTTGAATGTTTAGCTGAGGCTTGCAGAAGATAAGCATCCCATGTAAGCACATTGCTCTGTGCTTGAAAATAAAATTAAAAATTAAATCATTGTTTTAGGTGTGTGCATTGTTGGCCTTTCTTAAAACTCAGACTGCTAATTTCCCACTGCCAAAATATAAAGTAGAAAATATTTCAAGTTGCAGAATTTTTAAATCTCTCTACTGATCTTTATTGAAAGGGCAAATACATTTCATGTCAGCTATATAAAATAATATACAATTCTTTAAATTTTTTGTGAACAGAAAAACTCATGAGCACAACAGTTCTCAAGTACAGTGAGCAAGAGGGGAAAAAGAAAAAAGGAGTGTGTGCAATCATGACATAAATGGGGGATGTCATGGTATTTGCAGGGAGATACAGCCCTCTAAGCCTCTTTTTTGACATTCCACAGGAGACTTTTTTCTAGATGGAGAGTTTCCTCAGCTTACAGTTTGTCATTTAGATCAGCCATAGGTCTCGTGCATCATCTCTGAATGATGGACCACTCAGTGGATAAGGAGCTGGCTGGATGGTCGCACTCAAAGGGTTGTCATCAATGGTTCAATGTCCAATTGGCGGCCAGTGACGAGTGGTGTTCCCCAGGGATCCGTACTGGGACCAGTGTTGTTCAATATCTTTGTTGGAGACATGGACAGCGGGACAGAGTGCACCCTCAGCAAGTTTGCCAACAACACCAAACGTGGTGATGTGGTCGACATGCTGGAGGGAAGAGATGCCATTCAGAGGGACCTGGACAGGCTTGAGAGGTGGGGTCATGCAAATCGCATGAAGTTTAACCAAGCCAAGTGCAGGGTCCTGCACCTGGGATGTGGCAGTCCCAGGCACAAATACAGGTTGGGCAGAGAATGGCTAGAAAGCAACCCTGAGGAGAAGGACTTGGGGGTGTTGGTGGATGAGAAGCTCAACATGAGCTGGCAATGCATGCTGGCAGCCCAGAAAGCCAACCGCATCCTGGGCTACATCAAGAGAAGTGTGGCCAGCAGGTTCAGAAAGGTGATTCTGCCCCTCTACTCTGTGCTTGTGAGACCCCACCTGGAGTACTGTGTCCAGCTTTGGAGTCCTCAACACAGGAAGGACATGGATCTGTTGGAACGGAGGGCCACGACGATGATCAGATGGGTGGAGCACCTCCCCTATGAGGACAGGCTGAGAGAGCTGGGGTTGTTCAGCCTGGAGAAGAGAAGGCTCCGGGGATACCTTATAGCGGCCTTTCAATATCTGAAGGGAGCCTACAGGAGAGTCGGAGAGGGACTCTGTCAGGAAGTGTAGTGACAGGACAAGGGGTATCAGTTTTAAATTGGAAGAGGGGAGATATAGATTAGATACTAGAAAGAAATTCTTTACAGTGAGGGTGGTGAGGCACTGGAACACGTTGCCCAGGGAAGTTGTGGATGCCCCATCCCTGGAGGTGTTCAAGGCCAGGCTGCATGGGGCTTTGAGCAACCTGCTCTAGTGGGAGTTGTCCCTGCCCGTAGCAGGGGGGCTGGAACTAGGTGATCTTTAAGGGCTCTTGCAACCCAAACCATTCTATGATTCTATGATTCCCTAGAAGCTTTAATAGAGGTTGCAGTTGCCAGAATATGCCATAGGATGATACCTTCAGCCTCCAAGGAGTTTTATGAGGTAACATATTTAGCTCAGCTTATTTTCTACACTGCTATGACATGGAGTCTCAGTTTTGGACTAAATATCATCTCAAAATTTGGATGAAGTATTTATATTTTTCCATCACATTGATTATACTGAAAACCTAAATAATGAGCTTTGACACAACACTTACATTTTAGATGTCAAAAGTTAGGCAACATGAATCCCAGCCAAAGTGATTAACTGCTATACTCCAAGCTAAGTGTTCTCAAAATATGAATTGTGTCTCGTCCATCATATATATAGGTGAAGTTATGTCTACAAGGTCTATGTGTATCCTTATTCTCCCCTTGCTCTGAGCCAACCCAAAGACTTATGGTACTAATGTATCTTAGTTTAGGATAGACTTCATAATAATTTGGCAGTATAAATTATATATGTCTCAGAAAACTGGCTAAGTGATCTTCAAAATATATGCAATTAGGTCCTTATATTTACCACACATCCTCCTTAAAAATAGTATTTTTGTGTTTTGCCATTTAAACCAAAGTGGTACAGCAGATTGTGCATGTAACATGCAAAATTTTGTGGAAAGGATAAATTAATTGAAAAACTAATCCATTTACAGAATAATCTTAAGATCCCTCTCCCTCTGCCAGAAAAAAAACCCAAACAAAAACAATCCTCAACCAAAAAAACCAACCCCAAACCTTGCGCCAACGAAAAAACACCAACACTTCTTGTTAGGGTTTTTTTCTTGCCAAGTTTCATATGCATATTTCTCAATATTTTATCATTAAGCTCAAATCCATAGAGACGTCTATTAACACTTGTAGGTAAGTGATTTTGTTAACACTTTAAAAGCCAGCTACATTAACATAGCATGTACTGGGTTTAATAGGTTAAGGACCTGATCTAAATCCTGGAAAATTCTGCATAGTGTAGGGAGTTGTACAAAGACAAAGAGAACATAACAGAGAGCTGATAAGCAAATGGTATAAATATTAATGCTTTTTTTCTCTAATTGTATTAGCAAAGTTACATGAATAACCATATATTTAACAATTCTTTTTTCCGTATGTGACGTATTATGCACAAGCAATATCTGTTTGCTGTATTCTTTCTGATACAACCTGAAGCCAGAACAGATAAAGCAGCTGTTTCATCAAATCTCGAACTATGCATCATTAAGCTTGCTCAGCACTTTGATGCAAGAACCCTAGGGAAAACTCATGAAATGTAGAGCAAGTTATTAATGATTCTGTGAGTTGTGATCTTCCCACTCAGAAAAGTGCTGGACCAAACAGTAATTATTCTATGGAGATACCAAAAGGATTCTCTTTTAAAGAACATAGATGACTCTGGATTTGGATTTTGATGGATTATTAACCTTTGTGTCTTTATCAAATTCTGGGTAGTTATTTGTGCTGTTTATTCTTGCTTAATTTTTGAGGATTTCAATGTGTATAAACTTTCTTCTAAATCACTGCTCTACACAGCTGCTACATAACTACATCTCAGAGGGATTATATGTATGGAAGTAGATCTGCTCCCACTTAAAGATACCAGGCTGTTTCAAAACGTATGAAAACAAAATTGCTCCATTGGATTTTAAACACTAACATAAGATAAAAATGGATGATCAAACAAGCAAGGATGCAAAAATCAGAAAATCTTTCCCCATTACTAACGTCCCTTCCAAATCCAACAATTCCGTGATTCTGTGTTTCCATGATTCTCACATTTATCTATTCGGATGTGGTTGTTATTTTGCATTCTTTTGTACTTTAAACTTCTTCCATAATCTTAAGTGTTTGTTTTTGTTTCTATTTCCAGAATATTTTTTTTTCAGTTACTTTCCTGCTTTTATTTTTGTATTTTATGCTGTATAGTTGCTGATATCTGCATTATTCTTATGTCCAGTTTTACTTTTTACCTTTTATCCATACTTTCCTTCATTTCATTTTATATGATAATCTGATCTTAAGTATTTACTCATTATATTATTGAAAAACTATTTTCTCACAAGTGCGGACAAAGCACCTTTAGTACTTTTATCTTTAATACAAAGCACTCATAGTAATTTTATGAGTATGAAGGTATTTTTCTCTTAGTTATATTATGCATATGCATAGCGGTCTGTGCATATTTGTCTTTTAAGTCCTTTCTATAACTGCAGGAAGCTCCTTACATCCCTTGTGAGGAATATAAGAATATTCAGTTCAGTGTTACTGGTAAAAAAACCTGGGTGGGACTTAATGTGTATAGATAAAGGTTATAAGGCTATTGACTTCTTTATACTTACTGATAATACTATCTCCTTTAAGCTGATTTTTATGTTTCAGCATAGCACTTTAAGATACTCATCAGGTCTGATGTATATAGCAGAACCTACAGCATAATGTTATGAAATTGAATGAAATAAAATTGTTCACATGATTTCTAAAATTTCTAAAGTCAGGTAAAGTAACCAACATTTTTTTCAAAGTAATTTATGTTAAATTCTTGAAATTATAAAATGAGCAGTAAATAAAAGCACTATATGCCTTCAAATCCTGAGTTTCTTTTTTATCTAATACTGATTGAAGTTAGTGGGAATCACGCCATGCAGATGGATTTGATCCATTCCTCAATTTATGTTGCACAGTACAGATTGCTTTGATGTTTTTAACACATATTTCAGATGGAGATTTTTTTTTCTTTGCCCATACTGCACACAGCAGTTTTTGCATGGATTACCACTAGACCAATAGCCTGGGCTCTTTTGGTATTCAGGGCTTATATCTATCTGTGTGTATACAGATATGAACATGAGAAATACTTGTCTCAAAGACAGTTATTCCAGTCTTACTACTGCAGTACAGTGAAAAAAAATCTTGATTAAGGGCTGTAGATCACAGCCATAGGGCCACTCTGCAGAGAGAATAAAAAACGTTCAGTTTCTTAACTGCTGTATAACGACATCTATTCCTAGGTTTAGGAAATCTTTGTGCTACTACTTAAAGAGAAACATTTACTTCATACAAGGGACTAAGGATATCTAGTGTTTCAATACAAGAGAAAAAAAGTAACAGAAAACATAAGCCTTTTGAGAGTTTGCAACTTATTTCATGATATGTGGAAGTAAAGCTTGCATTAACAAGTAAATAACCTAAGAAATAAAAGCATCTGAAACACCAGTTGTAAAACCAATGTAATTTATTTAAGACAGACTGTCAAAGCACCAGCAAAATAAATTCTTCGGGGAAATGCCAAAGGTATATATGTCACAGGTACAAGAAAGAAAGACATAAATGAAAACAAAATTAAGGAAAACATATATAAATTGAGAAATGTGTTTATGTTTCTGAGTATGTAATGCTCCATCAGTGATGCACCCTGACAAATTATTCCTGTTTGTTGTCCAAGGTAAAATAAATCTGCTTCTTTTTCCTTCTATCATTCATCTTTTTAGACAGGTAACATTGCAAACAAGTGTGTCAAGGAGGGTGGTATATGTGTCTTGTCACTTCAGCTGCACATGTACCAATAATGCATTATCTTCAAGTAAGAAATATAATTGCCAATATCAGTATTTGGATATGGGTAACATAAACTGAACCTAGGTGAGTGATGTAGAGAGCTAGGAACAGTACGGAAAAGAATCACTTGTGTTCCCCACATTCATAGATAAGTTTTCTAAGTACTGTAGTTAGGGTAAATTAGAAACCAATTAATTGAAGTAATAAACAACTAGAGTTTGTTTTTTGTTCGCTTGCTTGATTACCAAGAAAAAAATCTTTGAAGTTTCTGAAGTGTCCTGGAAAAGAGGGTATCTTAAGCACAGGAATCAGAAGCTGGGCACTACTACACACTGGACAATTATGCTGAGACATTGTCACTATATATAAGGTTACCCACTTATACCTTACCTATACCTAAGTATACCTACTAAGAAATAACAAAGAAAGATGCAGCTTAGATAGACTTTGACTTGATTTGATATAGTTGTTAGTATATACTTACTGACACATATAATGACTAGAACAATTACTTCTGTGATTACATTCTTGGAAACAGATTCAAGAATCTGCACCAACTAAAGAAATAACTAGTAACAAAATATCAAGAAATTGCTAGTATAAATAATAATCTTCATAGCATGTTGTGATGAAATTATGATTATCTGTGCTTTTACTCACATATGCTGATGACTACTATGTTAGGGTGTTTTACTGATGAAAGATATGTAATTTGAAACTGTCTATCCCAGATTGAGAAATCAGATATTCAGTATAAAGTGGCAAAAGACACACTGATTATTACCAAAGACAGTAGGGGAGACTACTCTTACCAGTTGTAGACTTCCACTATTAGAATCAGTGGAAAGATGTAAGCTCTTTTAGAAGCACAATTCATCCAAATACTTTAGGTGTCATTATTATGAGTGGAGTCACAGTCTAAGTGTGCTTATTTCTTTCCAATAAAAGCATGGGATACTAGGTCAAATTACAGCAGAGCCTCAAGGGTAGGTTATCAGATAAAACACAAGCAATAGAGATAAATTTCCTTTTAATAACAGTACAGTAATACTTAAATACATATCACTGCAGTAATGATGTCTGAGTTAGCAGTTCTGCGTACCTGATTATGAAGTACAGCACAAGCACAGCCTTATGATCTTCACTATAGTTTTGTGTGCAAACAACACCACCCATGCTATTATTTATGGTAAGCTTTGATACTTCTACATGTGATTAAATTTTAGGATGCTTATATTAGGTCAACCATTTTTCCCCTAGAAGGTTCCTGTTTAATTTGTAACACATCCATCCTGGGCCTGTCAATGTACGTTTTCTCATCAGTGTCTTTCTGTTCAGCTGTTAACTGCGTATTTTCTAGGATAACATATATATCTATTGATCTTCCATCCAAACATATTTTTATTCAGATCCATATTAGCATCCTTTTAAGACATGGTGTCCAAAGTTCTATCTACCTGATGTTTTGAAAGTGTGTTTCAAGACGGTCTTAAAACATTCTTGGTCATGTGTTCATGCTTGAGGTCTTTGGAAATTCAAGCTACAAAGTAATACTAAAATATAATACCTTTCTAAGTACTTGTTATTAGTATTTATACAATAATGGTAGTATTGTTTTGGGGTTTGGTGGGTTTTTATTTTATTTTCCATTCTATAACTTTTTATTTTATAGCAAGCTCTCAGCATTTGCAGTAAAGTGAGATAAATGTCATGTGGAGAAACTGAAAAATTGTAGGAATGACAATATACCAGTAGAAGAAACATGCACTGTGAAAAACATACTAATGTAAGAGACTCTAACTAACTAAATTAATGTAAAGAAAGAAATGCAAACAAAAGTTGTTATTAGGCTAGTATAATCATTTAGGAAGATCATTTTCTAGCATGTTGTCTGTATTGGTTTTATTTAGCTGTCCAACTATAAACAAAGACATAAATAATTTTATAGAAATACTTTTTGAAATCCCTTTTTGCCTATTCTCTTCTTCCTCAAGCAATACCCAGACTGATTGCATTTATTGCATTTATATGGCAATGCAGAACTTTTTAAATCTGGTATCTATACAAATCACTTTTCAGATGTTTTTGCATTATTTGAATGAAATCTGAACTCCTTACTAACACTGTTGTAAAGTTCGTAATTCATTGCTGTTTGTCATGTATGTAGCATCTTATTTTTCAAATATCTATAGCAGTCACTGCCTTATCTGTATTTTTTTTTTCTCAAAGCCCTTTTAATTGCTATTGTTTCTTGCCAATGTTTTCATGCTTTCTGAGAGAGCTTGAATACTAATGTAAATGGCAAACAATTTTTATAAGTCAAAGAGTGTGGCTACCAATGGGATCCCAAATACATTATTCATATGCAGTATTTAAAATTGCAGAAATCAAAAGGTTTGATCATTCAAAAAGACTTGTAGTTTCAATTACACCTTTAAACATTATTTATTTCAAAAATAGTGTGGAAAGTATCTGAAGGTCCCTAGCAGGATAAGAAATTATTCTTTCTTGGGTTTATTAAATAAACAACCTAAGTAGCTTATCATGTTGAAAAGAATAATTACAATGGCAACTGCATTAACAATCTGAAGTTTTCATTCTGTTCCTGCAGATTTTGTTATATCTCTGTCATTAAGTTATTTTGAATCAATAGCTAGAAGCAGAAAAATTCTCTGATCTCAGATTCTCTCTCATCATGATGTAAATTGCTAGTGATTCATAATTCAAACAAAGTACTCCTTCAAGGAGAAACTATGCATATCCAGAACCTCAAGTACTAAGAAAGTATTTCAGAAGTATAAAATACAAATTATAGTGATTTGTTCCAAAAAAAGTTAATTACAAAAAAACCAACCACCAAACAAAAAACCCCAAAGCAGAGCTGCAATCAAAAATCAGAAATGAGCATGTTCGCTCAATTCCATTTGAAAAGCGCTGAAATTCCACAATTCAGTGCTTTTTGATAGCCCTTTTGGTGGCAAAGTGTGATGAAATAGGTAACCTTAGCTTTTCTAGATTCAGTGCATGCCTTCCACTCTGACTGCCACTTAGAAACAAATGCAAACTCCCTGTAACTAAATGACAGATTCTTAGGGTCTGGAGTCAGAATATCCAAAAATTTATGGACAGTGGATGTTTTTAAAAGGTTCAAAGATTTTCTGCATCTGAAAAATGTAAATTATTTGCAACATTTTATTAGTAAAGAAGATGCACAGAATATGTAGCTATATGAACCTTTCAGAAATACTTATAAATTTCAGGTTTGTTCACGGGTCTCTCCATTAAAGTGTCGCTTTAATTGTGAAAATCTAACCACCTCGTCATGACATATGGTCTGAATTTAGTAGTATTCGCTCTCTACTTCACAAAATCATGTATGGATTCAACCAGAATGCAAAAAATTTGTTCTGAGAACTGCAATACACTTCAATATTGTTCTAATTAGCTATAGACTCTCCTGTATAACTTTCAAGTATCATTATCATTTATATCAGATGGAATGTAATCTTGTTGGAGACCTTGTTCCTTATTAAGATTAAAATTGAAATTCTTTGTATTTTCACATCTATGTTTCCAGTATTGTAATTATCTGCTTAAGGCCAATATTAAATATTAATTTCAAATTACTGTTTAAAAGAAATTCTATAAAAATTCAATGATGAGATGAAAGCTTGAACACAAGGGTAAGGATAACTATGTTCTTCAAAAGTCGTAGTTAGTGAAAAGTACCTTTATTGAGCAAATAGTATTCCAAATTATTATTAGGGTTGCAGTCAGTTCATAACACTTCACTTCTGCTGTTCCTTTCTCCTGACACTCTTCCCCTGCTCCAGCATATCGTCCCTCCCAAAGCATACAGTCCTTCAGAACAGAATGCTCAATTGCGGTATTCCCTGTCAGAAAACCTGCTCCTGCGTATAACCTTTACATGTTGCAGCTTCTGACAAGAGGCTGTTCAGCATAGGGTCTCTATGGGCTGCAACTTTCTTCAGGAGACACATCCACCCGCTCTGTTGTAGTGTCCTGCATGGGCTGCAGGGTGGAGATCAACTCCAACATGATCCTCGATGGGCTGCAGGGAGACTGCTTCACTGTGGTTTTCTCCACGGGTTGTAGGGGAATCTCTGTTCTGATGCATGGGGGACCATCTGCATCCTCCTCCTCTGACCTTGATGTCTGCCTAGATGTTTCTCTTACATTTTGTCATAGGTGTTGCGCAGTGTTTTTTTACAATCTCATAAAAACTTTACACAGTGGTATCACCAGCATTACCAACGGTCTAGGCTTCAGCAAACAGTGGAGCTGTTTTGGAGCCAGTTGTGACTGGCTTTGTCTAACATGGAGGCAGCCCTGGATCCCTTCTCACAGAGGCCACCCTTGCAGCCCCACCTTGCTGCTAAACCCAATACAATATTTTAAAGGGTTATAGTCAGTATTATTAAAGGTTATAACCAATATAATCAGGATTTTCACTATCTACCCTCTCTTTCTATGTCTTTCCCTAATGAATGTCTAGCAAATAAACTGTTCTATGACACATTTTAGCAGCCACTTAAAATGTGGTTGTCATTATCATAATTTCATGTAAATTCTCATATAAAAAGAGCACAATATATCCTAACTCCTTTGTAATCTGTTATAAATAGCAATCTTTACATTAATAAGGTATTTTCTCATGCCCTATGACTAATTAAGTCCCCAGAGTCTTGAACAGCATGAATTTTTGTTGGTAGAAAAAAATTGAAAGTTCATATACGGTTTCACCTGTTATTACTAGACTTACAATCTTTTATCATCTGAAAGGGAAACTCTAGTAATGAGTGAAAAAAACCTACAAATTTGTCCAGATCCACAATGCCTTTAAAGAAAACACAGACATTCCTGCAATTTAACTTAGAAAAGTGGTCTGTGACTCACAATAGATTTTATTGTATTAAAATTTATTCCAGTCATGTACCATTTAGCCTTTAAATCAAGATTGAAAATAAATGAATCTGGCAGTTAAATACAGACTATGTTCAAGAAACAGAGAATAGTTGTATCTATGCATATAAAAATCTGTGTTTGAAAAAATACCCAGACAGAGAGGAATGCAGTACTGACAGTTAAAGGTATGCACAAACAGAAGTTAGTCATCAAAAATAATGAAATTAATTAGAAAACATGAATTAACCAAAAAAATGCATATCAAGAATGAAAATCATCTTGAGGAAGTTATCTTCTGAATGTTTAGAGTTCCAGTTGCTGCTTCAAAGCTTTCTTTAAAATTAAGATTTTTGAAACAATATTTTTAAATAAAACTTGGAACTAACAGCATCTGGAGTTATAAGTTAAAGATGTCTAGAAAAACAGGAAAGTACAAAATTTGGAAAATACAATAGAATGGAATAGAATAGAATAGAATAGAATAGAATAGAATAGAATAGATGAAAGAGTCTGTTTATTTTGTCACAACCTTTTATTTATTTCATCATCTTTTAATTTTTAAATCAGGTCTGTGTACATGACATATGGTCTTAATTTGAGAAAACCCATTCACAGACTTAGCAGACAAGTATTTTTGCATTCAGAGTCTCCTAGGGTTAGAGAGACAGTTCTTCCCAGCAGACACTGAGGTTATGATTTCTCTGACATGGACAAGAAGGGACCACCTAGAAAGAAGTAGACATGAGCAAGGGAAATATAATTGTGGAGGAGGACAAAAGCTGGCACCCATCACCACGTTTTCAAGAGCATGTAGATGTTTTATCAGAATGCATTTCTGAAAAAAAAAACCAACCAACCAACCAAAAAAAAAACAAACAAACAACAAAAAACCCCAAACTTAACAAGGAAATGTGTGAGATTTCATGATTTTTTACTGACTTCTTTGTATGTTCTTGTAACAGTCTATATAGGAACTTTCCCTTTCCTAGGTGAATTATAAAAATGCAGTTTGGCCTTCTCTGAGGTAAAGGCTTTAACATACAGTCAAGTCACATAGAACAATTGAGTAGTGGCAGTGAAAAAAGGGAAAAAACCCAAAAGGCATAGAGCCTCCCCATATGCATGCATTTGAACTTCTGAGACAATCTTTTAGCTAGAATAAAAGGGCAGGGCCCTGAACAGATTTTTTTTCTTTTTCCTTTTTTTTCCCCCCATTTCAGTTCAATATGCCTTAACAATACTAGAGAAGAACACATGTTTCAGTAAAGGCTGAGCATAAAGAAATTGATCTATTTGTAAGCCAATAATATAGCTACAACTGATCTTACCATCTTTATTCCGCAGAGGCACAGACTGTTTCAATGCTTAATGGTGGCTACTGAAAAGTTAGCAAACATATTAGTCTGAGTTACTTCTGAAAATCTAGGGAAATTTAATAAAAAGTACTATGATTTCTTGTGACCACTTTTTTTTTTTTTCAGCCAGTCAGCATCACAAAGTGCCCCGGCATGTCTGTTATCTTCGGTTCTGCCACAACTCTAAATGGCAAATGAAACAATGACTTTCTGTGTCTGTTCCTCCCATCCTGTCCCTTTTCCTTCCCTGTAGTAACTCTACTATTATATGCTGATCTGTGGGACTGGAAGAGTACATACCTTGTTTCTAAAGTGCTTATTTCCCACCTAATCTCCCAAGATTAAACTCTGTTACCTAGGTCAGTTGAAGACCATTTAGGTGGAGACTACCCTACTGGTAATCATTTAAAATCAGAACCACCAGCACTGTAGGTGTTCCCACAGTTCCTCAGAATATTCTGGTGAAAGTCACTTCTGAACTCATGGAAGAAGAGAGTGACAACTCTTAGCCTGTGTGCATTGATACATGGTTATGCACCTAGCATATGGCACAGACACCTGAGTCTCCATTTTGCTTTCTACAGATCAAAGGATAAATATTACATGGAAACTCTTGAAGGAATAGCAATATAACCATATAATAGATGAATGATTAATAGATGGGAAAATGATTATACAATTTATTGATCCTCATATCAATAATTATATACTAAATGGTCCATTAAATAACCTGTATTCAGGTAATAAAACATCTTCGCTTTTTTTACCATACATATGAATTATATGGAAAATATCTATGTTTAAAAAAATACTGCCATGAATATAAAGACAAGGCAGGAGAAGTTAGGATGTGTCAGCAACTGAGGTTGTCTATGAACAATTAACTTACCATCTTAGAGCAAAGTGTTGCGGTAAGGCTTTTAAGTACATAATTACAAAAATATATTTTTTTTTTAATTAAAGAAGTCCACTATTATCCACCTCACAGTGTGAAAAATGTTCATTGTGTGAGGTCTTTACTTATTTTCTATTCAAAATCATGCTTTTCATGAACTTATTCACAGTTCACTATCTCATTCCAGCTTTGAAGAATTATTCGTTTCCTCCATGGAAATTTTGGATTCATAGGAAATTAGAAGACAATAAATAGGTTTATGCTTAAAACTTTGTTTATGAGAAAAAAGAAAACATACCTTACTTATAAAGTCAACAATTTATGTTAGTATAATTGGTATTTTAACAGTCTAATCCAAGAATCTCTATTAAAGTTGTAATCATTACAGAAAGCGAAAGAATATATTATGAAGTTTTAGTAATAATAACAACACAATTAAAGTTGTTAAAAATGCACTTTTAACTTCTACCTCTTTTCCTGTTGTTATGCTCTCCTTTCCCCTGTTTCCCTGAGCCCTAAGGTCAATGGCTTCATGTGGATAGCAGGAGGGGGAGAGTGTTATGGCAAATTATTTTCTTTCAAGCCCTCTGTTACTGTAGCAGGCCTGTATTTCTCTGTTCTACATTGTTATATTAGAACTGTAAAACCAGACAAAAGTAAATCAAATTAACCATTGAAAAAATTGCTATTACAATTAACCCTTGCTCCTGAGACCTTGCAAACTCATTAAAAAGCACATGGCCTGCTACTAGCAAAACCAGTACCAATTTACAGGGTTATGGGAATTCAGTGGGTCTAACAAAACAGATCACCAGTTCTTAATAGCTTGTACCCTGGGCTTTAAGCGTCAAGAAATGTAACCTTATAAAGTACTTCCAAACCCTCCCATCCCCTGTAACCAAAGTTTAACAGACTTTTCAAAACTTCTTCTTCTTGCCATGTCCTTGAACCCATGCTTCTATTTTTACATCTGGAGACGTGGTTTTGCCACTTAAAGTCTGAGCTGCTGTAAGGTACCAACTAATCTTACCAGAAAGCCAGCTCACTGCTAGTACCTCAGATGACAAGCAGCTAGGATGGTTCTTACTTGATAACACTTGGTACAAAAGTGAGTCTTTAACATGGCAACATTGCTACTTTACTGTAGAAAATTACACATGCTTCAAAATTTACTTCTCCGTGTTTGTAGAGTACCAGGAAAAACAGCAGAATAGATGTCTGGCTCAGGTCACAGCTTTATGAGGAACATATAACTCTATGTTGCTGCTAACCTGTGCATCTTCCTGCCACTAGCTTTATGTCACACTGTTTCCCTTCTGCTCACACAGATACCATGCTCACAGTGACAGTCAGCAGGTTGAGCAACAGTGAGTGAAATGAAAATCACTTGGCTGAAAATTAATAATATTCATTTTTAATTTCTTTTTGGTGTGTTAGTTTTCAGCTTTCTATATTCCTTGCCCAAGAGGAACATATGGTTGCATGAGTGCTAGTACCACTGCAGGATCAGTAGGTGAAATATCCTTTCGCTAGACATAGATGATTTACGTTAACTTTTAAACACTAAGCTTTGTTCCCAAGAGCAGTATGATACTTCCTAACAACAATAATAAGTTAATTATAATCAAATGAAAAGTTCAGATTTCCTTGTGCCTGTGTATTTTACTAAATGCAATGTACCTGTCTATATTGCCTTTAGTAAAATGTGTAGCTTTTGGAAAACAAGAGTTAAAAGCCTTTTACTTGGTAATGTACTTAATTGATACTGCTGACTTGACAGCGAGCTGTTAATTTTGTCAAGCAAGCAGATCCTTCAGTGTTAAATGTTGTCTTATTCCCAACCCTCCCTGTATCTGCACGTCCATAATGAAATTACTTAAGACAATTGCTGCATGCAAAGAGATCAATATTTATAACACAAATCTTGTGAAAGAACAGAAGGAGTGCATCATGAAATTTGGGGATTTTTTTACCCTCAACTTCAATCTCATAATCGTATAAAGAAACATTACTTGCTTGAAGTGTGGAAACATAATACCTAATTCATATTCCATTTATATTTTCAGATGCAACCAGCCATGTTCTTTTATGTAGTAAGGACAGTAATTTTAGACATTTTTTTTGATAGCATTTTGCTACGTCTATCTTTGCTCCCTCTGTCTTTTACCAAAAAGACCTAAGTGAGATATAGAAAAAAATATGTGCTAAAGTCAGTCTAGCCATGCATTTCCATTCACAGCAAAAATGAATTAAGGACTTCCCACTCATCCCAAACTGATATTTTCTTTTCTTATCTCCTTTAGTTCTTGCTTTTATAAGAGATATGAAAGTGATGAAAATGACTAGGGCAGTTCCCCACAAACTAAAGTACCTGCTCTATCACATTTCATACTGAACTGAACTCAGTCAGGATAATTTGATGAGTGTGCCTACCAGATCAAACCCTCAGGATAATTAAAGTACCTTTAGTCACTGCAGTTATGTCAGAATTGCAGCAAAGCATAAGGGAGGGTCATCCAGCTCAACTTAACTGAATGTAGATGTACTAGCAAATCTAGTCACCCTTTATTCCCTGTGGAGAGCAACAGACACTTAAATGATTAGCTTCATCTAGCCTATTTTAAGCATTCATTTTAAGGTGAGATGAATCACATTTGAAGAACACTTGCTTCGTCTCACTGACTCTGAAGGGTATCAAGAGCGATGGGATCAGATGTAGATGTCAACATGGAGTTGGCTTAATTCCACCACTAGATGTCCGCCTATGAGCTCCTGTAGGAATCTTTTGACTCCAGGGACCCTGGTGTTCAGGTCCTTCCTGACATTGTGTTGTATATGGGAGAAAGTAGACTGTATTGCTTTCTGAGATGTAAAAAACAACGGACCGATAAACTGAGCTTGAGATAGTAGGATTTAGGTAGGAACTTACTCCAGAAGTTACAATGGACAAAACAAAATTTGATCTTATAAAACCAATTTTTTTCATTTCTTTCCTCTAATAATGTTCATGTAAAGGTATGCATTCTCACTGAAACTTTTGAACTTTTGGGTTTTTTTAGTGAACTTTTTCAATCAACTCTAAAGCAATAGTTGTAATTCTAAAGTTAATTGTTGCTTCTACTAAGCCTAACAGCTGTCAGACAAGATCAGATATGCCAACACAATCATGTAATCACAAAGTTATGTTCTATCTTCAGTTCTCTTCATACCATCTCTAGTTTCTGAGCTACTTCTTAATACTTAAATACACATTTGTAAGTCCTACAACTACTCATATATAAGTAATACAAACTATTGATTGAAAATTTTCTATTCAGCATCTATGAAGAACTGATGGTACAGTACACACAAATAAACATGTTGTCCGATTCACTTTCACATATGTTAAATAATTTACATATATAGATTTCAAAAAGAATGAAACTAGAAAGGTAAATTAGACTACCGCCTTAGAATATGATAGTTATATCAAAGATAGATATAACTACCAGAAGAGTATGAAACTATTCCACAGGTTAAATCCTCTGAGAAGTAAGCATAAGACATACTTATTTTTCACTATTTCAGCAGAAATAAATGTCAGTTATCCAGAAAAAAAAATCTACATATTTCATCTTGCTGTTTTGTACACCAAGATGTCAGAATAGCTAAACTGCTAATTAATTTTAGAAAATTATTAAAGGTCTCAGGAAAGCAGGTCACTTATTAAGAGGAATGTTTGTCCTCCTATTGATAGTTTATTAGGACAGCTTCAGATATATATTTAAGAGAGAGAAAAATCAATTTTCCACAGCTTCCCATGGGTTCAACTACAGGAAGATATTGGTTTTTACTTACCTGACTTCCAGAGACAAAAAAAGCCTTTGTTATAACTTATCTATTATAAATTGTTGAGTTCAAAACCACATTGACATAAACTATACCACTGTCATAGTTCCAGCTGGGATGGAGTTAACTTTTTTGCTAGCAGCTGGTGTAGTGTTATACTTTGGATTTGGAATGAGAAACAATGATGAGAGCACACTAATGTTTTTTGTTGTTGCTAGGCAGTCAAGGCCTTTTCTGCTCCTTATACCATCCTGCCAACGAGCAGGCTGAGAGGGCACAAGAAGTTGGGAGGAGATAGAGCTGGGACAGTTGACCCCAGCTGACCAAAGGGCTATTCTACCTTATGACATCATGCTCAGTATATAAAGCTGGGGGAAGAAGAAGGAAGGAGGAGTGATTTGGAGTGATGGTGCTTGTCTTTCAAAATAACCATTATGTGTGATGGAGCCCTACTGTCCTGCAGACGGCTGAACACCCATGGGAAGCAATAGATTAATTTCTTGTTTTACTTTGCTTATGTGCATGGCTTTTGGACTACCTATTAAACTGTCTTTATGTCGACTCATGAGTGTTTCATCCCTTTTTTTCTTCTGATTCTCTCCCCCATCACAACCTGGGGGAGCGAGTGAGTGGCTGCATGGTTCTAGCTGCTGGCTGGGGTTAAACCATGACAACCACTCAGTAAATGTAAGATCCTTCCAGTGTTCAAGCTTTTGAGAAAAATATTTCTACTGTGATAAATACATTGAGAGTTATTAGCAACATCTATACTATATTCAGTTCCAGGAAGAACTATGCAGTAATTATTCAAATATTATGTATCTTTACTGTTAAACACAAAACTGATGCACTAGATACACACCCTAAGGAAAAATATACATATATTGGTAGAAGAGTGACAGTCTAATCATAATCAGTAAAGATATAAATACGCTAGAATTAGAATATTTCAGTGTTATGAAGAGGCATTCAAAATTTATATTAGAAAATTGCAGATTTGTTCGCTGAAACTGTCTCTTGTAAAATAGTGGAGCAGAATAAAGAAATAATCAGTGAAAGATCATATACCATACTGTAAAAAGTAATAATGACATGGTTATTTTCACATCAGTACCATAGGGGAAATGCAAATCTCTGTCTGACTTAGATGGAAAGAAATCTTTCCTCAAAATGGACCTAGTAGTGTTTGAACCACCATTCCCTCCAAGGAACAGCTCAGCAATATTTCCCCCAAAGAGTTCCATTTATAATCCTAAAAGAAAGCAACAGCAATGCTAGCCGACATACTGACTCCTCATGCTCTTCAGCTAAAATGCATTGTTAACGTCAACTGACTTGTTTCATGTTTTTCTGTGATGTTGATCAGATAATCAAATTATCAGTAAAATTGTTGTATTTGCAGATACTGTATCTTTTTCCTAAAATTTTTAGTTTTCCTAAACAATAAAACCTACTCCTTTAGGTACAGATACATGCATTGTATTTAATTCATTAGAATGTATACATACAATATCAGCACTATACTCATAATTTATATAGAAATTACTGTTCTTCTCACTCTAAAGAAAGGTTTTTTATATATGGTTCATATAGATCTGCTTTGGCCCTGCTTTTAATGAAGTGGATGAAGCACTTGTTCTCCAGAGATCCTTTCCAATCTAAATTATTTTATGTTTCTACCCATTTATGATATATATATAGAGATAAACAAATAATATCTAACACAGACTTCACTGGAAGTTTTGTGTATGTGCATTTTTGTGTGCATGTGTGTATTTATATATGTGAAGATGTAATGAAAATATGTTCAAAAGTCAAATGTCTCCTTAACTATTAATGTTTTAATCTGTTGGGGTTTTTTTTAAGATAAATACAGCTGTTAGGTCATGGAATTACATAAATAATTTGGTTGATTTGGGTATCTGAAAATTATTGGGTCTAGTCTCCTGTTCAAAGCAAAGCAAACCTCAAAGTTAACACTGGTTCCTGAAAGCCTTAAGCATACCAGTTTTAAAATATTTAAAAATGGATATTTCACAACCTTTCTGGACAATCTAGTTCACTGTTCAGCAATTCCTATTGTGGAGGATTTTTTCCTTATGGACAATCAGCATCTTTCTTCTTGCAACCTTGGCTCTTGTACTGTCATCATACAAAAGCTGGGTAAAGCTTAGATCTCAATGAACCACTTTTATTTAGTGCAACATTGCAATTGGATCCAAACTCAATTTTCTCCTCTCCAGGCTAAACAAACTTCAACAGTATGTCAGTATCCCCTTTTAATTCATATAT